>JANZLQ010000089.1:14163290-14179225 GCA_026212715.1 Elanus axillaris | reverse complement strand
CAAACACAAAAAGATCTGTGGGGAAGGGGTTACAGGCAACACTTCTGCTTCTGCCCAGTAGATGTTCTGATTACTGTGGGTTACTGGAGCTTTCAGAGATGCTTGAATTTTAGCTGGCAGCAGTGGTGTTGTTTTTTTTTCTTTTGTTTTTGTTTTTTTTTCTGTTTGGTTTTTTTTTTGTTTGGTTGGTTTTTTTAAGGTGGGGAAGAAAAGAACAAACATTGCTAGGGTTACCAAGAGTCAAATGTTTCAAGCAGACAGCAGTAAATAAGTAAATCTAGAAATAAATGGTCTCCATTAGTGTGGAAGTAATCTGCAGAAGCCTATACTGGTAATTCAGCAGCAAACTAGTGTCTTCTGAGCACTTCTGTGCTTTTGAGAAATGCATGGCATGCTCCCCTTCTTCCAGCAGCAGCAGCCCTGTGTGCAGGATGTGACCCATGCTGCCTAGTGTAGGCAGTTCATGCCTGCCCAGAAGCTGTCAGGAAGTGGCAAAAGTACAATCTGTCAGCACCTGGAGTGTGTTTTATTTCCTTTTTCGGCTTCACCCCATTTGTTTAAGCAGAAATATTCCCTAGAACTTGGCTTACTCGTTTGGGGTTTTTTAAATTCCATTTAAAAAAAGTAGGCAAACAAGTTCTGTTTGTGCTCAAATGACCTCAACTGACTTGGAAATCTGGACCAAATTTTAATTTATATGTTGATTTGTTCCCAAAGTTGTATCGATGGTTCCTTTTTTTTTTTTTTTTCTTAGATCAAGCCTCAGAGGTACAGGTGACAATGATGCTGACTGAAAGCTGTAAACTCAGAGGACTTCATCACAGGTAAGCTAAGCAGTGTTTATAAGTAAAACTGTATCTGCGTGAGCTGAAAATACTTGTGCTTAAAGCTCCCTAGTAGGAGGGAAATTTTTTCAGAATTCAGCAACAATTTTTATGTTTGAAATTTCTTTTTTTTTTTAAGCCATAAAGAGCTGAAACTATTTTTGTGTCACTTTAAAATACAGTATTCTAGATATGGTTCTTACTGCAAAGACTGCTTATAAGCTTCTTTCCTAGCTGCACAGTCCATAAAATCACACGGTTGCAGCATGTGGGAAAATGGGGAAAGTCTTTGGTGTTGCAAGACTTGCAGTAAAATATGGGTAGATATTTCTTTTATATATTCTTAGTTATTACAGAAAAATGTGTTGCAGGCATGTGTTGGTTTATGCTGGTTCTTGCACAGGCTAGTTGTTAAATATGGTGGGATCTCAGTGATGATGAGAGTAAGTATATATACAGGTTGATTGTCAGTTTAGCTAATTTACTAGTCTGTTTTGTATTGTTCATAATTTTCTACATGCCACAGAAAAGTATTGTGATTAGGTACTGTCCCACATGGACACAAGGAAATGCTTTTTAGGACTCTTGCATGTGTGTTGTCCTGGTATGGCATTGTAACATCAATGGGATTTACTCCTCAAGAGTTAATGACAGGGGTTTTTGGGGTCATGGCTTAAGTTTTTCAAATTGATGTCCCAAAGAGCTTGAGGTAGTGGCAGTTTTGCAGCTTGGATTAAAGGCTGAAATTGGCCTTAAAGATCTTCGTTACTGACAAAGATACAGGTAAAAAGAAACCTACGCTCATCATCAAGTCCCTAGACTGGTAATTGATCTTTTTTTACTGGTAATGTGGAGGAAATGAAAATAGTTAATGCAGAATTATTAGTTCTACAGTGCATTGAAAAGTTGCTTTCCTAAGAGTTATTACAGCTAAGGCCTTGCCTAAAATACAAGATTGTGTTAAGAGGAGCGGCAGGTTCTTGGGGAAACAAAATTGAAACCAAATGAAACAAGCTCTCTGTCATAATTCAAAATCAGCTGTTATCCTCCCTTTTATAAGCCAAACTTTAAAATCCAAAAAAGCTGTTCTTTTATATGCTGCCCATAAAGCTGGGACCTTGACCAAAGGTAGAGTTACATGGGTAGGTAGAGCTCATGGGTGTGACATCTGACTATCAGACATCTTCAAGAACAGGAAATTTCAAAGTTCCCTTTTAAAAATGATTATAACTCATTGGAGACTTACTAATACATTTTGAATAGAAGATAGTTTTTTAAAAAATGTTTCATGGAAATTGAAACTATATATAGTTTGTTTCATGTTTCTACAAATTTATATGTTGGTACTATAGGAAGATGTTTATAAAAATGCAGCATGGGGGTTATCTGAGCCATAAGGAGGGTTGGAAGAGACCTTTAAAGTGGTTTAGTGGTGGACTTGGCTAGGTTTATGGTTGATGGACTTGATGATCTTAAAGGTCTTTTCCAATGTAAATGATTCTATGATTCTAAAACACCTGTGATAAAACTCCTGAGATATTTCTGCTTTTAGAATGAAATTTAATGTTTCAGTGATTAAAAATTAAAATTTTCTGTTCTGTCATTTTCAAGTGGATCAAACATGATGTTTTGACTTTTTTTACTCCACTCTAATGGAGCTACATATTTTATGTCTATAGTTGCGTTTAGAATGATACATTTCCAAGTTGAAGATGTATCACTTCTTTATATAAATGATAACCTGTATTCACAGAAATGTATTTCAGCCCTTTTGGAACAAATGAAAAAAATTTGGAGGGTTCTTCCTAATAGAAAAGTATTCAAATATCATCTCTCTCTTTTTTTATGTCTAGGACTTCAGTTACTTTGGAGACCTTGTGCTCTACAGTTCATAATGCAAGGTTAAATGCTTTTCTTCAATGCTGAATTACTTTGACTTATGGTGTTTAGGAATTGAGAAGGTTTTTATCAAATTTCAGTTTCATAAAATTAGGAATTTGTCTCCCTGTCTTCCAGGAATCTGCTACCTATCACTCATGTCTGTATAGAAGAGGGAGAGAAACCAATGGTGCTGCTGCCATACATGAACTGGGGGAACCTTAAACTATTCTTACGACAGTGCAAGCTCGTAGAGGCCAACAATCCTCAGGTACACTCAGAAATCTGTGACTTCTTGCCAATTAAACTTAAACTTGGTTTGTCATCTGTGTATGTGCCTTAAGAGAAATAGTTGTGGTATTTACCTGTTCTGTTGTGACAGTGAGAGAATTGGCAAGCACCTTCCCTAGCAAGTGTTTGTCTTGACAGATAAAAGGAAAACAGTCTTGGCTGTGTTTATCACAGATGTTCAGGGGGCATGAAACTGAGTTAAACCCTGATTAGGGTATTAGCTGGTATATCAATACATCTTAAAAAAATAAATTAAGAAATGGAGAAAATGGTATATGATTGTGGATTTAAGTTGGAATATACAGGGTAAAATTGTGTATGGAGAAAATTCAGATTTACTGATTTTAATTTTTGGTATAATTAGTAGATTATCCCTTTAATTACTGTAGTTCTTGGTTATTTTATAGTAAGCATAAAGCACTTCTGTTAAACTCTGAAGGTGCTGCTATAGATTTGCTGTTAAGTAAAATAACTGGATTTATTTAACTTTAGATACTAAAGGAAGCAATCTGCTGACTTTTTATTTTACTGCCGTGGGTGCTTGTTAACATTCATAACTTCACTGTGTTTTAGTAGAACCTGTTGTGTATATTTCATGAGAGAGAAAATATTCCTAGATGAGAACTTATTTTGCTTATTTTTAAAAATCTGAATAAGTGTTTAGTGATGGGTGTGTATCACTTGGTTTGGCTTCTGTCTTTAGGCTAAATCAAGCAGAAAATGAAATCTTGTTTCCTGAGGTCAGCATTTGTCCCTGTTATGTACCAGATCTCAGACTAGCAAGGGCCACCTACCTCTGTTAATTTACAACTTGTGACAAGCTGCTAGGATCTTTCAGCTTTGATTTTACTTGTTTCACTGCTTAAACTTGAGTTATAAATCCCTATGCAATGCACCAATATCCCGTTCCAAGAATTTAAGTAGAAATGGTGTTTATAATCTGTATTATGTCAAACAGGAGTTACCTCTTAGTAACTAGAAATAACTGTGCTTAACTATCAAAAAATGGGACATTTAGTGTCCTAGATACTTACTTATTTTAAGATGGAACTTTTGTACAAATACCTAAAGCAAATGCTTGAGTTTTTGGAAATAATACATGGCTATTGGTCTTAATAACAACCTGTTGAAGAAGAAGCCAGTGTATTACTGTTTAAATTTACTATTTGGTTATTTTAACCCCAGTCTTGCAGCTTCAGTGTGTCCACCTGCATACTGAAGTTTCTGAAACATTATAGAAATGAAAGAGGGAACCCAAAGTATAAATGTGTGCAAGGGTTTAATTTTTATAGGACTGTGAAGTTGTAAAAGTAGATGGAGCAAGAGACTGATACTAGTTTTCAGCAGTAGATAGCGACAAGAATTTTTACTGCTGTTTGTGTTCTACTTCCTGAAAGTGAGTTGGTTTCCGGGGAAACAGTGAAAAAAAGTGTGGTAAGAAGGGTAAAATTGACCATTTTTTGCCTGTATTCACCACTAATCAAAGGAGAAACTGTCTAGCAGTGAGGCAGTTGCAAATTGGAAACATTTGCCCCTGGCATGTCTCAAAAAAAAAAAGTTAAAATTGAATAAGAAGTCTCTGTAAGTTTTCAACAGGTGGTAGTGTCTGTAGCTACTAGAAAGCATCAGCTGCTAAAGTGGGGATGGGGAGCACACACTAGAATACAACAAAAACACTAACCTCACAGGCACTGGGCTTGTACTTTTGCAGTGATTGTTGTTCTGTGCTCTTGCAGGCAATTTCCCAGCAGGACCTTGTACATATGGCTATTCAGATTGCCTGTGGAATGAGTTATTTGGCCAGACGGGAGGTCATTCACAAAGACCTGGCTGCTAGAAACTGTGTGTAAGTACTCAGCCAGGGTAGAGTCATCATGCAGGCAATGTTAGGTCAGTTGCTAGAGTTGCTAGGATGGGCTTTCTTCAGTTGACCTGATGCCTACTTCAAAATATACCACTATTCGGGGTTTTTTCCAAATTTTGGGTGAATGGTTTTGTCAGTGAAGTTGTTTTCCTCTAAATATAATTTAAACCGGAAAGCATGGTTTTCAAGAAAGCAGAATATCATCATCTTAAATATTTTTGCTAGGTTTTGTCTAGCCTTATTTTTTCAAAGGCTTGAAAAATATTAAAGCTTCCCTTAAGCTTTAATAAAAACTTGGAATGTCTTTGGCAGTTTATCAGTGGATAGATTTTTTTTTGTATGAACTTGTTTTTTTTTTTTCTTCTTAAAAAATATAGCCTAATGTCTTTGATCACTGGTAGATTTCTTAGTTGTCAAACGATGGATAGATTAGAATGTTCTCTGTAAAAGGTAGGAATGCTGAAGTAGGGTTTGAGACCATCTTCTGCCTGGAATATGCCCTCAAAATGTAGATATTGTTTGAGGTGTGTTTTGGCTTTCTGTAAACCAAATCACTCAGACACCACCAGCTGTGCTCATTCTCCACCTGCTTTCATACCTAATAAGGGGAAACAGAAAATACAGGGTTCTGCGTGAACTTAACTAAACATCTGAAAATACCTAAAGGGGTGGTTAGTCCATGAGCTTAGTCTTAATGATATCTGCAAATAATGTCATAATTCAAGTAACATAGTTATTTTTAGAGTTCAAGACCATGTTTGAAGCCTTGACTTCAAGTTCTTGATTTGGAGAGACACCTCTCCTCTTTGCCTTCCCCTGCACCAAAGGGCATGTACTGGTCCATTAATGAACTAGCAATGAAAGAAAAGGAGAAAGAAGCAACCTCCGGGTTATACCCCAGGGCTGTGTACAAATTGTCGGTCAATGAAGTAAGCCCTAATGAGGTAACTGCACTTGATGAAAATAAAGCCTTTAACCTGAAATTGGCTGTTAGAGGTGATTTTGAAATTTGTCGAGCTCTGCTTTATCATAAACAATTTCATTTATGAAACAGTACATCATAATTAGATCACTTGGGGTGGATGCACATCTTGCATTCCTTCAGCTCTAATGCTTCATTTATTTTTGGAAGAAAATAAAATGCCTCATGATCTGGTCATTTGCTTGATCCTTCTTGTGTCTGTTTTATGAAAATATTATTGATAAACTAGTTAATTTCTCAGGATTGCTGCCTACATCTTCTTGATGACCTTGGGGCATGCATTACATGTAATCTGAGAGGCTTTTTGCCTTAGCAATACCTACAGGGTTTTCTCAAGTCCCATCTTCGGCCAGCGCAAGGGTGTAAAGACTGAAGCATGCTCCTGAATCTTCAGGTTTCTCAGTTGCCCAGGCAGGAGGAGTGACTAGGTTACAGTCTCAGTTTCTGTTCTTTGGCTTCCATCTCTTTCTAACTTTTGTGTTTTTCCTTATTTGCCAACGTGTTTTCCAGTATACCCTTTGAAAGACCTAGCATCCTCAAGGCCTCAGTCCCTCCACTGTCTCCAAGGCACAGTTGTTGAAACACCTTGTTGTACCCCTTTTTGACTGGGGGTTTGCTTTGTTCCCACATAGTCCTTCAAGTGGAAGCCCAGTTTCTTTCTTTGCACTTTTCATGGTCAGCATGCGCTTCTAGTGTATGGTCTGTCCTGGGGCTGTGCTACTGGTGTCCGTTAGAGAGCTCTGTGTGTTTGACTTGGCAATTAATAGTAAAACATGAGTCATATTCCCCACACCAGGCTAGATCTCATTCCTGAAATTTGGACTGACTTCCCTGCCCAGCCCCTCAGGGTTGTCAGGGGTCACTATTGCTGCAATTTTTGTCCCTTGTGCTTCTGTCCACAAAATCTCCTGGTCTTCTCAGGTGCAGTCTTTGGCCCAGTTCTTCAAATAGCCCAACCAGGGCCAGCAAAGCTTCTGACCTTGCATCTGGGGGACTAAGAAAAAGCTGGGAGACATTTAAGCACTCATGCTTGTCCTAGGATATTCTTTTAACTACTGTACATGTTGTACTGGCACCACTGGCAGTAGGTGCTGTTGGTATAGCAAATGCTGGGACAGAGAGCAGTGAGATCCACCCGGAAGCCATCCCTTGTGCTTTTGAATCTTTCCTAGCTCTTGCACTACATAAGGGTGCTCAGTTTTACAGGGTTCCTGAGAGACTCTGTTCCTAATTCCTGTTGCTTTTGCTCTCTGCTGAACATGTTAACATGTTGAGGAAGAAGTGGTACCACAGGAGACCAAGATTATAAACAGTGCTCCAGGGAAGTTACCTTGTGACAACTTCTCATTTCTGTGCAGTGAACTAATAGCCTAGTGCCTTTGCTGTGCAAAGGGTTGGCAGTCCAGGCTGCTTGACTCCTTGTCCTCCTCACTTTAGTTGCCATACATGTGATGCAGAGTCCTAGCAATAAAAATCAATTCATAGTGCACCTGGTGCTCTTTCTCTGTGAGAAATGCAGGCAAGGAGCTGGGCACCTGCTGATCTGTGCTACAGTACAAGAAATCCTCAGCTAGCATTAGGTTTTTAAAGAGAAAGAGGGTGCTAGTAGCCAAGATCCCTTGAAGGGCTTTGGTTCATCTGCCACCCCTTTGTTCCCCAGGTCTGTTCCTGTGTGGTGAAAGGCTGGGAGGAGTTGATAGGAACTGTATCAGACCTATATACCTGTGCCCTAATTTTCAGAAGGGAGCCAGGATTGCAGTGGTCTTGGCAGGTTTGTTAAGGGAAGAAATACTTTTGGGCTCGTGGCACAGTTGGGCTCAATTAGAGTGGACATACGGATTACATAAGTCAGAGGTCTCTAATCACTGGGAAGTTACCCTTTGTATTGTATTTGTTTATAGACAAGTCTTCTAGGAATTTCTCTGAACTCGTTGGAGTGATTAGATATGGAAACTTCCTGGCCTATAAATTTTGAGGGAAATGAACTGACCTGAAAGTGCTTAGAAATGGGATAAATAAGAATGTACTTGAGAAATTGAAGCAGAAACCACATAGATTGAGCATTTCTATTTGATTTTTCTCATCAAAATAAAGAAAAAATTGACAAGATTAAAAGACAGCAAACGCCATTTTGTTACAGTCCCTCTAACCCAATGTTATTTCTGTATTTTTGTTATAAGATGTTAAAGCCAACATCTTACCCATATTCTGAAGTCAGCTGTTTATGAGAACATTGAACTTTATTACATGCTTTTTAAAGTTAAAAGAATATGAATTAACATCTCAGAGGGGGAAGAAATTAGTCAGCTCTGCGTGCTTTTGGTGATTAAAAGAAAGTTTGCCTTAGCCAGTATCCTATTTCTGACAACAGTCAGAAATAATCTCTCTTGTTGAGGGGAATAAATACTATCATACTAGATTGCTTGATTAGAGGCAAGCTTTTAGGCCACAAATAATATTGGTTACTTTAATAAGATATTACTGAATCTTGCCTTGCTTAAATTTTTGGCTCATTGTTGCTACAGAGGTTCTATAGCTGAAATTTGATTAATTGACCTGATAGGGGATCTTCAAGGGAGGAGGAATAATTTAAGGGAGTTGCTTGATTGCTTTAACTGTATTTTTTTTGCACTTGTGAATGTTAGATTTTATTTAATCTAAGACTGCTGATTTTTCTTGTGCTTATCTGTTAATGCAGAAAAAATACATTCTTTGATGATATTTGATAATCACAGAATAAGCATGTCAGTCTAGAAGAATGCTAGCCCTTTGAAATGTTGATAGTGTGAATAGTATTCCCCTATTAAATCCTAAGCCTGAAACTTAAGGTTGAGCATAAATATTTTCTGTAAAACTGTAATGCCAAGTTTGCTAAATACTTCTGTTCTTTTAAATTAGCATTGATGATGCACTTCAGGTTAAGATTACAGACAATGCATTATCTCGAGACCTGTTTCCTATGGACTACCATTGCCTGGGAGATAATGAAAACAGACCAGTTCGATGGATGGCTCTTGAAAGCCTGGTTAACAATGAATTTTCCAGTGCTAGTGATGTGGTAAGTTTGTTAGGTATTTTTTAACCCCTCTTATATTTTGTAAATGTATTTTGTTGAGATTTTTCCTTTTTTTAGCCGCTGGAGAACATGTCGCTGAATAGGTAACAGTGATTTGTCTCGAACAGCATCTATACACCTGCTTCCTGCACTTGCTGCTCATGGCAGATAGTTCAAATGTCAAGTAGGCATTTCCTGCACGGCAAAGTTGTCCTTTGCACCCTGTTCTCCTTGGTAGTGTTAGCAGAAAAGGCCAGTAAATTCAGTGAGCAATCTGTATTTGGTCTTGTCTACTATTTGAATGAACATGATCCAGAGTCCACAACAGAGTGTTTCAGCTGCAGTCTTATAGATGGAGAAAAGAGGGAAGAATTGTTTCCCTTGACCTGCTTGGCTACCCTTAATGCAAACACAGCATGGAATGCAACGGGCTTCTTTTGCATCAAGGGCATGCTGCTGATGCATTCAACTTGTTCACCAGGACCCCCAGATCCTTTTCTGCAAAGCCGCTTTCTAGGCAGTCAGCCCCAGCCAGTCCTGGTGCATGGAGCTATGCCTTCCCAGTTGCAGGACTTAGCATTTGTTTTCCTTGAACTTTGATTTTCCTGTCAGCCCATTTCTCCAGCTTCTTGAGATTCTTCTGTAAACCCTGTCTTCCAACCTGTCAGCCACTCTGCCCAGATTGGTATCATCCATGAACTTCCTGAGTCCAGGTTGTCACTGAAGATAGAACAGTATTGATTCCTGAGCAATGCCCCTAGTAACCAGCTGATCATAGCTATTTGAGTCCAGCACTCCAGCCACTGTAATGCCAACGTCTCACTAATCTGGCAATAAGCATGCTATGGAAGATGATGTCAGAGGCCTTGCTGAAGTCAAGGTGAACATCCATTGCTCACCCTGTGTCCACTAACACTGCCTTCTCAGCAAAAAGCTAGTCAGGTTAGTCAGGCACAGTTTGCCCTCGATAAATCCACAGTGGCTGTTCCCAGACACCTTTATGTTTCATATGCATGGAAGCGACTTACAGGATCATGTGCTCACCAATATTAGCAAGAGGTGATGTTAGACTACCTGGCTGGTAGTTCCATGGATCCCACCTCTTCAAGAGGATGCCTTTTTTCCAGTTGTCGGCAACCTCTCCCAATTGTGGTGACCTTTCAAAGACATTATGAGCAGCATTGCAATGAATTCACCTGCTCCCTCAGCATTCTTGGATGCATCCTGTCTGGCATGGTGGTCTGGTGTGTACACACTTGGCTTCAGTGCAGCCTAAATGTTTACCTCTATGGGCATTTCTTGGTAGTTTACTCCATCCCTGCATGCTGATGCATTCTCACTGCATTTCTCAAGTAGCCTTCTCCTGCTTCCACCCTCTCTTTCCTTCCTTAGTGTCCGAACTTACTACTTCCATGGTGGCCTTCTACCATGTTTGCTCAGCTTCCTGCACATCAGAACAGACTTTTGTTCTACTTACAGGAGCTTGTTCTTGAAGATAGGCCTGTGGTAATTAGAGTGCTAATTAATGGTAAACCACTTGCTCTTATCTGTATCTTTCTGCTAAGGGGGTATTTTCTTTGGTAATGATACTTTCCTTAACATGGCTACATCCAGAGATTGTAATCTGCATCTTAAAAAGTGCTAGTTTAGAAAACTTTTTGAAAAGTTCTGTTTTTTTTTTTTCCTCTCGTTGCCATAGTCTCTGTACTAGTGCTCAAGCCACATAAAAAAGAAAAGAGAAGGGAAGGAGTCAGCTCTGCTCCAGAAATACTTATGTACTCCTTGGAAAATGTTTGGTGTTTTGTGTTATACCAAATTTGAAGACAGAACAGGGAATAGAAGTTGCCTGTAAAAGCATGTTTTTATAATACTAAATGGGATCAATTAAACATTGATTTCTTATTCTTTCTTTTTTTGAACTTGGAATGCAAAAGCGTTCACTGTTTGTGAAGACTGCACTTGGAAATAAAAGCTTATATAACACTGGCAGTGGAATGTAGAATTTTGTTAGGATGAAGGCACCTCAGCATTGTAACCATTTCAGAAAACTCTAGTGCAATTCAGTGTATAGTCCACGCTATTTTAACGCAGAACTTCTTTTTGCATTATATAAGGATTAAATGCAACTCTGCTTCTAATATATAGTTCTTAACTTCACAAATGTAGCTGTCTTGAGTTTTGCAGTGTGCAAAACTGGATGTTTTTTCTGGGTGTAGAAAATACTATTTGCCCTAGATATCGTCTTTGCATTTACCTGGACGCTTTTCACAAATATGGTATAATATGTTTTTGTCTGCTTGCTAGGAACAAATCTACTTATCAATTGCATGTAGCTTATAATTGGTGATGAAATCTGTTACAAACAATTTAGGTGGTGCCTGTTAAGATGCAGTTGGCATGTGTTCTAGGCTTGCTTTTGGATGCATTTCTTTAAAATGGTTGCACTGGCTTTGAAACATTCCTTATGTGTTCCTCCTCTGCCAATAGTTGTATCAGTTAGCCAAAGCGCAGAAAAACAAAACACAATTCCTGTTAAATTTTAATTCTGTGGGTTTTTTTCCCTCTGTTGGACATGAAGCTCTGCATTTCTTTATGCCATTTTTATGCAGCTATTTATGGAATTAGAAATAGCTATATTCTCAAAGTAGTTTTGCTTGAATCACCCTTTATTCTCATGTTCTAGGTGCACCACCACTTGTCCCTCAGCATTTTTCTTAACTGCAGATAGAAAGGATGTCATCCCCTGCCTTCCCACACTGCTAATAGATGGCTGTTCAGAGCGGGGCTTGCATCTGTGCCCCGCCATTCTCCAGCTCTGAGCTTCCCATCAGTGTCCACTGACAGCATCCCTTAGTGTGTTAAGGCTTTGGTTGAGGATGGAGTGGGATTTCTTTTGATTAAAACCAAGAATCTTTTGAAGCTTGCAGAATTATGCCCCTTTTTAAATAAATAATGATGCTTGAAGCACTTGTAACTTCAGCAGTGAATCATCCGTGTGCAGTATCAGCACCATCTATGTTTTGTCTTTTGATACCAGCTAGCAAATCATTTTACATGTACTGTGCTTGCACATGAATTGATTGATTTGATATTTCATCACCTTAAGCTCCTTTGGGCAAGTATTGGTGGCTGAATGTGTTGAATGCTGATCCAGCTGTCAAGTTTAATTAGATTAAATCTTTATTGGTTTTGTGAGTCCTACTTCTGAGCATATACTCAAAATATACAGATGACTTTGAAAAAAATGATGGTTTCATTCAGTCTGGTTTTTTGAAACTTTGAATTTCAGAGACCTTTTTTAAGGAATTTTGGGTAGTGTTTTGAAGATGTAAAACATAATATAAAATCATTAACTTTTTCAAAGCAGTGGTTTAGTGTTTAATATTCGTTACATTTGTTAAGCGTTTTGGAATGTCATACTGGATAAATGCAGTAAATACGTAATTTTTTAATCACTTAAATCTTAGTGCACTAAGATTTTAATTTTAGTTCAACTTGACATTTGTTCAGTGATTCTTAATTATCCCTATTCAAGACAAAGTATTGTTGTGTTGAACTTGGATATATATATAGCATTTATGTAAAGCTTTCTTACTCTGTGTAGTCTTATTTATGACTGATTTTGTGGAATATCTGAAGGAGCTCTCAAAATTTGGCATGTTTTGTTAATGCTTTATGCTCTTTCTTCTCAGTGGGCCTTTGGAGTAACACTGTGGGAGCTGATGACTTTAGGACAGACTCCATATGTTGATATCGACCCCTTTGAGATGGCTGCTTATTTAAAGGATGGCTATCGAATAGCTCAGCCAATCAACTGCCCTGATGAACTGTAAGTGCATGTTTTTGGAGAGAGGATAAACAGAGTCTGTTTTTTAATCATCATGTTAAGCCAGCCTTATCAATGAAAGAGCTGTGTTTGCCTTCTCTTGCCTGTTTATTCTGCCTTTTAGACAAACCCTCATGTAAGTATTTGTGTGGCTTCAGTGATGTACATCAAGAAACTCGGGCAAAAATTAAATGCATTTTATTGTTGAGTTTCACTTAATCCTAACTTTTTTCCTTATTCTGACACGTGGGAGAAATGGGGTTGATCAGCAGGGTGGGAGGAGGGAGGCAAAGGGGCCAGAATTTTTCAGCTTAGTGTTTGTGGGGCTGCTGTAGGAAGCCAGTAGGTTTGTAGGTAGAGGGGAATCTCCATTCTCCACAAGACTACAGAGAAGTACTGTGTGTAATGGAATTAAATGGCAGTGCTTGAGGGGTTTATTCACAATCCTAATGGTATAGGAGAATGCAAGTGCACAGGCACCTCCTGCCTCGTGTGTTCTTCCAAATCCCCTTCCTGTAAACTTACCACAGAAACACTTTGAACTATGCTTTATATTAGTTGAGCAATTTCCAATGGACTATGTATTGCTTCCTCCTGGATTGTCTCTGACTGGTATCTTAAATCAAACCAGCACTTCCAGTCACAGCACATTTAATGATCATTCTAGGTGTCTGTCTTCTGAAGGAATTGTTCAGCATCATGTATCAGAAGATACAGGGTTCCTTTTCACTCTGGTCAGCAGGCTTTCTAGTGGCAAATGCTGTTTTTCACTTTCAGGTTGGGACTGTGGTTGCTTGGCTTAGGTTCTTATGTCTTCCATCTGTCTTTGTCTTGCAGGTTTGCTGTGATGGCCTGCTGTTGGGCCCTAGATCCTGAAGAAAGACCCAAGTTTCAGCAGCTGGTGCAATGTCTAACTGAATTTCATGCAGCATTGGGAGCCTATGTCTGAAACTGCAGAAGAAGATTCACTGTTTGGGAAAAGGCATGGCATACATTGCAGCTCTGTGCATCACTCAGACTCACACACGTGATGTGTATAAAGCAACACCAAAGGGAGAAAGCACTTCTTCCAAAACACTGTGCCTTAGAATGCCTTAGTAGTCTGAAGTTTTTTGTAACACCTCTTTGTGTTGAATATTTTCTAGATATCACTTTTGCTAAGTTAAATTGAGACCTTTTTATTTGCCATCAGGATTCTTGAAGTGTAGTAATAGTGAACTTAAACACAAGATTTGGATGGACTTTGCACTCTGACAACAGACATGATTTTTTGGAAGAGTTGATGGAACTGGTAGTAAAGTGAGGATAGGGGAAACTAATGCAAAAGCCACACTGCAGAAAATTTTCCCTGCTTTTCAAAAATGTTGAAGCTGAATCTTTCTGACCAGCTCTAGTGTTTGTACTTGTATGTATCTGGATAGCTTTTTAGTATCAACTTCTATTTTGAGACAACAGCACATTGTGGTTGGATCCACAAGCGGCATCTTACTTTTTTTAACCCACTCATGAATGTTTTTGGAAAAGCTGGTCTTCAGGATACAATATCTCTTTTTTTAAAGCAGTAAGTGATTATGTAAAAGTGATTCCAGTTTACCTCATACAGAGAGTAGTAAAGGTGGGGTAAAAATGGTGCCCCTCCTTGCAGATAAAAGGTTGATGTGATTTTTAAGATGGTTTTATGTGCTAAATAGAGGCCTTCAGAGAAGCGCCAAAGCAGCCCTTGTGTGGGAGTCTTTCACCTCAGACTTCCGGATTGCAGTTTCTCTTGTTCAGAAAGGTACTGCTTGTTTTTTATGGCCTGAAATGGGCTTAAATATATAAATATATATTTGTAAAGACACCTGCAGAGTAAAGAATGTTTTTCTATTACATATAATGTGAAAGCTTGGTCCCTCACATTGCCCTGTGTATTGAATGTGCAAGTTGGTGGTGGTTGTTGGGCTGGAGTTGGTATGAAGACAAAGTGGATTGCCTGCCTCCCTTGCTGTAGAACTAGTCCCTGAGACTTAATATATTGTCCTGCTGCCTTCTTTAACCCAAATACCCGTTCCACCCCAGGTTATTTTGAGTTGAACATTACTTAAGAGGCCTGAATAAGGTATTTCAGGAAAATGTGTGGTGATCCATCGATTCAGCCTCAGTAACTTTCATATTCTATATATAGCAAAGTTATTTGTAGAATAACTTTTACTTCTTCTATTGAACTGTAGGTTGCATCCTCTGCATGGTGGCACCATGAGGCAGGTTGCACTTCAGCACAGTGTGAAACATGAAAAATTGACTTTTGTCTCACACCATCTTCAGAGTAAAGCACCTTGTAGCCTCAAGTGTTTGTGCAACTGCATGGTTGGGTACATTGCCCTGACAGGCTCTGTAGCGATTGTAGCATTATGGGAGACTCTGGTCTGCAAGTACAAGGAGCTGGATTTGGCTGTATTGTATGGCTGGATTTGGTTGTGTCATGCAGATGTGCAGCTTTTGTTCTTTCCAGAGTTCTGAACCTTGCTGAAGAAAATTAATCCTTTCTAATTAATATCACATAAGGCAGAACTTGGTGCGGTCTGTTCTCAGTCTCACAGGCTGCCCCTTTGCATTGCTGAGCTAAAATGGAGCGTGTCTCAATGCAAGAACTTTCCTATCCGTACTTTGGTGTTAGTTATCTGTGGCTGGGGAACCAGGTCTTGCTTTATCCTAGAAGGAAGTTTTCCCGCTGGCTCAAGTTTGGGCATGTTATGGGCTGCATTTGCTTGAATGAGTTGAAACTGGTTTCATTTGGTTGGCTTTGGAGTCACTGAATGTGTTGGGGATAGCAGTAAGGCTTTGGTTGTGTGGACTTCTGTGGGCTCTTTACTGTCTGACCTGGGGAAACTACCCAGTGTCAGTACTTGTTTATGATGACTTGGTTGTTAAAGCTATCAGTGGCAGTGTTTTTTAATATCAAGATCTGTGTTATGATGGGATCTACAGAGCTCATAGCTGTAAGATTTACTTGAGATTGGAAAACAGCCCAGGGTGAAAATGGTATACATATTCTATGTGCTTCACAGGGTAGAGTCACATGCATACAAGATGTGTATCTTGCAAAATCTGTTCACATCTCATAGATGTCACTTCAGATACCTAACCGCTATGGCCTTGTTGTGGTTTAGCCCGGCAGGCAGCTAAACACCATGCAACTGTTTGCTCGCTCCCTGGCCCCAGTGGGATGGGGGAGA
>JANZLQ010000089.1:14142752-14163190 GCA_026212715.1 Elanus axillaris | reverse complement strand
TGGTGACTTTGAAGATCACGAAAGAGCTCAGATGCTCAAAGCATCTTAGTAGATTGTCTAGAAAAGGATCTCATACTTTTGGTACGTGTCAGAAAGACTGTGGCAGCAGTTGCAGGTAAAAAAAAACCTCTGGTCTTAGTCTCCTTCCAGGAGAGTTAAAACTCACTGTCAAGACTGTTGTAATACTGCTTCCAATACATTTTCTCATAAATCTGTAGATGAGAGGTTTCTTCACGGTTGTCATTTGGTATCTTTTACTGGCACTAATATTCACTCACTTGCTCTAAAACTAAACAGAGCTGACACTGAGGTTGGGCTGCTGGCAAGTAACATTGGTAGCAATTTCCTTCCAAAGTAACTAATTCTATCTGCTTTCTTATTCCTCTCCCTGCAGGCACTCGCTATGGCACCAATTCAGGCAACATATGTACTACACCTGGATGTGTTACCGCAGGTAATGATTGTTACCATGAATGGTTATTACAGGGGTGATCTTTTACATGTTGTTAGTTCTACTGAACCTGAATAAACAATAGTTCAGGCTTTAAGACTGAAGAAATTGAAAAGGAATGAAATTTCCCCTTTGGCTAGGCACACATTGCTAACTGTCAAAGGCAGCAAGTACGGGTGTCCTCAAATACAGTTCCACGTGTAAAAACTGAGCAAAACCCCCTATTCTTACTTCTGCATTGTATACTTTCTTTGTCACCAGGAGTATCACTCATAGGGAAGTAGTACAGGAAAATTGCCAGTGTGGGCAACAGTTCTCTGGCTCTGGCCTGAGCCACAAGGATGTAGATGGACCAACGCAGTCTGTATCTATGAAGTATAATAAGAATTAAGCCCTTAGACTGAATTTTCTCTCAAAGAGAAAGTATTCTACACATGGGGCTATTCACCTTCTTATTTTTGGCATCTACTTGTACACCTCAAGAGAGGTAAGACTCCAGCCCAGATGTTCCCAGTTGCACCCTGGAAACACTGACTTCATGGGTAGGTACCTAAGCTAGGACCCCAGGTAGAGCACTGGGCAGCATGCGCATGCCTGTAAGGCACTGTGCTCTGGGAGAGCTATTCTGCCATTCAGAGGCTCCCCCTGTAAAGCAGTACAATTGCAATGCAAATGTCTGCTGTCAGATGCTTCCCTGCATTTTTAAGCAGAAAATAGGATCCTTTGACTCATTCTCATGTATTATGACTCTTTTCCACTATAAGCAGCATAAGCAAGGTGCCTTCTTGCCAAGCAGCTTCTTGACGGTCTTTGGTAGTCCCAGAGATTACCAGGCAGTCTGTGGAATTCAACTCTCCAATTTTAATACCTAGCTGCTAGAATAATTCAGAATATGGACCCAACAGCTGACCCATGCAAGGATTTCTACCAGTATGCCTGTGGGGGCTGGCTGAACCGGCATGTTATCCCAGAAACTAGCTCCAGATACAGCATTTTTGACATCCTGAGAGATGAGCTGGAGATCATCCTAAAAGGTAGGAATGAGGCTACTCTATCCTTAGTTATGCACTTGTGTTTAGTTTCAGATAATATTTACTGCACATTATACAGAGAAATAAACTTCCACAGGTGTTGACTGTGATTTTTTTTTCCCCCTCTAGTCCTTTAATCTCTACATCTCTTACTACACCCATTTTGTGGGAACATCCTGTTCCCACTAAAAATTAGCCATAGGTGATTTGGTACTAACTTTAAAAGCAGCAGGACAAGCTGTATGCATGTTCTTCTTCCTGACGCTTTTTCCATTAATAGCTCCTTTAAAGAGCACTCTAGTTTCACAGTAATTGAAGCCTACAATAACAAGTATTTATCATAGCCCTGAATCCTCAGTGATTTCTGTGAAAAGATCAAAGCTCTCCAGGGCAAAAATCTCACTGCAATGGTTCCTTCCCCAGGTGTGCTGGAGACTTCAGATCAAGAGGACAGAGAAGCATTTCAGAAAGCTAAAATACTTTACAAGTCATGCATGAATGAGAGTGAGTCTATTCTTGTTCCATTGATTGATACTCTTGCTCGATACCAAATGTACAAAAGTCCAGTTAATATCTATCTTCTATGCATGGCCTTGCCTGGAAAGCTAATCTTCAGCTGAATGAAGATGCCTTGGTATATCATTAAGGCTTAATAATATACACGTTCTCGGACGTAGAAAGGACAGGTGTTGGTTACCTACCTCTGGTGTTAATGTAACGCCTTCCCTTCTGAATGCAAAAATGTGTCCTATTTTATCCTTTCCAAACCGATTCAGTCAAAATCGGTACTGAAGTCAACAAAAGTATTTTCGTTACTTCTCTGAAGACTAATGTAGGAGACAGATGATTTAATGGTCTCTCTTATTTTCTGCTATGACAAATTCAGTTTCAGATTTAAACTGTTGGGCCCATTACCTATTTTTCTTCTTTTTTTTTCCCCCTATGAAACAATATAGTATTTGTTTTTCCTCTCTCAGGTCTTATAGAGCAACGAGATTCATTGCCTCTGCTAGAGGCCTTAACGATGGTTGGAGATTGGCCAGTGGCTTCTGCAGACTGGAATAAGACCAAAGGTAATTCTGTGCCTGAAGGAGTTCAGTAGTGTTAAGTCAGAATTATTTACTGCACTAAGGCGGCTCCTGTCATTGAATTAGATCCTCCATTTTAACTTTTTCTTTATGAAAAGAAAAGTCAAGGTATCATACATATTTAAGATGCAGTGATCTGTCTAAATAAGATAGTATAAATTTAATAACCATTATAAGATCTCATTCATGAACAGTGTACATTTTAAAGACATTTAGGAAACCTAAAGGACCAACATAAATAATGAAAACAAAAGCAATGTAACCAATATAGCTGTGTTCTAATGCCTGCATATTCATTAGGGTTTGGAGTGTAACTGTCTAAATAGGCAAGGTCATGGTGATTTATACTATGCATAGGCAATTGTATATACAAAGTAATCAGTAAATGATTTGTATATATATCACTGAGACAGATAAGGCTAGTAAGAACAGCCTAGCAACTTCTAGACACTATAGGAATGTCTTGTAAAATATTCTCACATCAAGTCCAGCCTGGTTCTAAATAATTTCAGAAATAAGCTTGCAAACTATACAGCTTAATTAGTCCTGATACATATTGATAAGTGATGTATATTTTCCCTTTTACCACCCAGAGCCAAATTGGAGCATGGAAGAAAAACTCTCCATAATGAACTCCAGATTTAACAAACGTGTCCTCATTGACATGTTTGTGTGGAATGATGACCGGGATTCCAGCAGGCACATCATTTATGTAAGAAAACAATTGCAGGGAATTATTTATATGCCAGAATCATAATGGATAGTTATTTACACTGCCTACTACAGATGAGCTTTCCATAAGTCAGTGGGTACACACACTATGGGCAAAACGCATGCAACAGTTCTGTACCCCAAGTGGCAGATCTGTCTCAAAGTCATATTGGGAAACATTTTATGGTAGCATAATTTTTGTTTCAGTTAAAGACATTTAAAAAAAAAAATCAATGGACCTTTGCTCATTTACAGTATTTAAGGGTTATAAATTCTTGTGACTTGTAAAATGATGGTGAGGTTTAATATGTAGCAGGAAACCATGTTTTTAAAACATGTCATAATATTTCTGAGCTTGATCATGTATGTTTATGCATGAAGTCTAGCCTTCAAGTCAACAAACTTCTTTTCAAGTTGCTGGAATTTATTCTTAGATCTCAGTGGTTACTGAAAGGTTTTGCTTAGTAACCCACACTAAGTATCCATCTTGTCCTTATCTAGAAATCCAGAGACAAAACTTGTACCTTTCATCTCACCCCAGTTCCTAGAAAGCTAAAGTTCTTTGATATTTGGTAGGAGTGTATTAGCCTCTTTCCAACACTGAAAGGATAGCACATGCAGCACAGTTTGTGTTGCCTTTCAAGGATACCTTTGGACACCACCAGTTCCTGTTCATCACTAACTAAAGAAATGTTATTTCCTTCAGATTGACCAGCCAAGTTTAGGAATGCCATCCAGGGATTACTACTTTAATGGGGGCAACTATCAAAAAGTAAGTATTCCTTTTAATTTATTTAGTATGTGCTACTAAACAATCTTTATTACTTATCCCTGTGTTTTGGAAAAATGAATGAATCTTCATGTTATGTAACAATCAAAATTAGACTGTGACAATCATTGCTACATTTTTTCCTGGTTATGCTAAAATTTTGTAAAGCTTACAAAAGGACTGAACAACTGTATAAATATCAATTTATCAATTAATAAATATCAGTTACCCCACCCCAACCCTAGAATTGGCCAGTTCGTACAGGTGAGAAGGTTATGGGAAAATAAAATCATCATGTTCTATAGCTTAAAACAGGCTCCAGTTTTGAAGGAGAGGTTCACGTTTTCAGGGCAGGTTATCTCAGATTTGCTTATATCTTCTTCTAAAGCCACTGGTTTTGGCTACTATTTTACAAGGTACTGGAAAGATGGATTATATATATGGGAGAAGAACTATCATACTGGATCATATTTGAACATACAATACACCAAAATACATTTTGTTAAAACACCAAAACATTCAGAATTTTTCACGTTCTCACTCAGAGGAAAAAAGTTAAAATATTTTTTATTTTTTACGTGGAGAAGCAAAAGCTATATTAATGGAACAGATACTCAGCTAGTAAGAATCTGCTGCCACTTACTCCCCTTTCCCCAAAATTACCTGAAAACTGCGAGAGATTATTTCCTACCTGCTTTACTCTGCCAATGCTCAGAGCAAAAATGTGAGGGTTTCTGTAAATGCATAGAAAGCTATTGCAGATAATTTATCCATTTCCCAAGATGAAAATACTGCTCTAGTACATTTTATTTGCCTCAATTATGTCATACTAACAAAGAGTATTTGCAGCCTAACATCAAACTGATTTTCCTAACATGAATGGAAGGGAATACAGGGAGACAACAATCAGCATTTTAGACTCTTTTGTCTAGTGGTTGTAAAGGGAGATGAAAACATCAGTGAGAACAGTTTTCTTCTTACTTCAACGTATTTGACTATATTCTCATCTACAATACAGTCCAAAATATAATCCTGTCAAGTTTTTATGAGATTGTTTCCAGACCTTCTGGACACCTATATCAACTGCCAGCTTCTATTATCTGTCTCATGACACAAAACAATCTACACGTAGTTGTGTTGGGAACTGCAGATAGCTACTGGAACTAGGATTCTATTCCACAAGTTTCACCTATAGAGTGGCAGTTACAGTAGAAAAGATTTACACATCGTTGCATGAAAGTGAGACTTAGATTGACTCACAGGAGGTAGAAAAACCAGGTACAATACATAGACGATCCTAAATTAGCAAAAGAAAATCAGTACTGCTTAAATACAGTTTTAATTTGAAGCTATAAAGAAGAAGGGCTAAGGCTGTGTTTTTAATCTTAATGAATGATGAGGAGACACAACCCCTTTTTATTTGCTATTTAACAGCTCGCTTCCCACAGACAATGACCCAAACTCTGATGACCCAAACTCCCCCTGTGCTTAGTCCAGCATCTTTTGGCAAAACTCCTGCTGAGGCCTGTGGGAGTCTGGCCTGATTAAGGCCTCAGCATTCAGCCTAAAAACACAAACCATCATCATCATGTAAGTGCCCAGACTCAATTTCACAGTTACTGTATTTATCTGGTTTCCAAGGTCTATGGAGGAAGAAAAGTATGCAGGAAGAATAAGTAGTATTAAGCTTTCCTGTACGAGAGATCAGTACTCCCTCAGCAGCCAAATATGTTTTCAAGGTCCATTCTGAGGCATAAATCACAGCCATACACTCCTATTAGAAATAAAGCAAAGGTATCACTGGGAACCATCTGAGATGGAGCTTTCTTTCAGACAGTAAAAACAGAGTTGAGAAGATTTATGGTATTACTTTCAGAGAACTTAAACCTCCCATGTTTACCCTGGTATTTTGGCTAGTAGGGATCACTATTCGCATAGTGTAACTCAAAACACAGAGGCTTCTTTTTGCTCAAGCAGTAATTCTAACTCGGAACACCAGAGAGTTGGATTACCCAGGGAAGCAGAAAGTGTTGCTTTCACTATGTATTTTGAGACTGGCAACTGCACTGTAAGGTATTTCAGGATGAACTGATGTCCTAGGTATTGCAGTAGTATCTATTATAGTAGGGAGATGAGAAAATGGAGTGGGGAGGGTTGTACTGGAGACAAGGGCAGAGGCTGTGACCCCTGGACCCAACTTTTTCACAGCACACTGTAAAGCTAAAACAACAAGAGAATGATTTGCTGAATCCAAAATGCTAGACGACAAACCTTTTCTTCACAGTGCCATGCACATGTTCTGTTTCTTGTGTGCAGGTGAGAGAAGCTTACCTGCAGTTCATGATCACCATTGCCAAAATGATCCGGGAAGACAAGAATATGTCTAAAGATGATTCCTTTGTCCAAGAGGAAATGGCAAAGGTTATGGAGCTTGAAACAGAGATCGCAAATGTAAGTACAAAAATCAGTAACTTCTCAGGTTGCTGCAGGGGCAAGGGGGAGAGTGTCCTGCTGTTTCGTGCAACAATTTTCAACACAGCAGAAAACCCACAGCCTCAAAGAATGGGGCGGGGGGGAAGTAAAAATTGGTAGTTGAGATAAAGACAGTTTAATAGGACAGAAAAGGAAGGGAAAATAATAATAATGATAAAAGAATTAGAATATACAAAACCAAATGATGCACAATGCAACTGCTCATGACCTGCTGATACCCAGCCAGTTCCTGAGCAGCAGCCCCTAGCCAGCTTTCCCCTTGGTTTATATACTGAGCATGACATCATATGGTATGGAATATCCCTTTGGCCAGTTTGTATCAGCTGTCCTGCTGTCCTGGCTGTGTCTGCTTTCGGTTTCTTGTGCCCTCCACCCCCCTGCCTCCTTGCTGGCAGGGCAGTATGAGAAGCTAAAGAGTCCTTGACTTAGTGTAAACACTGCTTAGCAACAACTAAAACATCAGTGTGTTATCAATGTTATTCTCATCCTAAATCCAAACCACAGCACTACACCAGCTACTAGGAAGAAAATTAACTCTATCCCAGCTGAAACCAGGACAGGTTTTAATGTGGGTGGGTTAGGGATGTACTGCACTTCAAGCTGCTCCACTCTGTCAGCATGAGCAGTAGGAATGGTAAGCTTTCCTTTTGATAGGCTATTTCTTATCTGCTCCCAGATGAGTGTACACTACAGTAGAGACCAAGAAGTGGTTTAGTATATAATTAGAATATAAATACATTCATTTAAACATGCTTCACCTACAGGGGTTAAAGCTAAGATAGGCATTTTGCTCATGGCAGAGCTACCTTGAGTAGATGCCTTGCAGAAATTTATTGTGCTTAAGATTGCAAATAGCTTTCATGCTGGCATTTTTCTTCACTGCTGGATGTGATATATCTTAGCTCCATAGCCTTTTAGGAAAGCTCTTGAGGAGCAGGTCAGTCGAAGATTGAAAAATACAGACTTTCTGGAAGGAGGATATTATCAGTAGGTTTTAAAGTACACAGAAAAGCCTCAGTGTTGAAATTTGGACTGATCAATACCTGTTACCTGAATACAAATATATACCCTCTTACCAAGGTCCAGTATGGCACAATGTTTCATGCTGGAGAGGCATCAAGAGCATGTTGATGACAGTCTTCAGGCCTAGAAGCTCCAGTGACAGACAAGGATGGAGGCTTACTTTTGTGTTGACAAGAAGAGGATGAAAGAGTGGCTGTTTTGGCCATACTAAACGTATCAAATAGTCGTTCTTCAGTCTTTTTTCCACATGCCTGACTTTGAACAGGAGGTAACAGGGTCTGGCAGAGAAGTACAACCTGTGGACTTGACGTATAGAAAAGATCTTTTCTATGTGGGAGGGCCAGGAGATAGGAGCTAAAGAAGAAGGAAACAGCTGAGAAAGCCCTAATCAAATTTCTGGAGAAATTTAGAGTGGACCAGTCCTCTGCACCCAACCTTCTGGAGCATGGTATCTCCTTGCTATGGATTCTTTGTAAAATTATGTTACTGGTGTCCTCCACAAGGGCCATTTCACTTGGAGTGCTGATGTTGAAACTGTGTGGGATGTGTTGTGGAGAGGGCTGGGGAAGCAGCTGTCAGTAGCTCTCTTTATAGACTTAGAGACAAAAATGAGTAAACCACGTGGGATGAGAGTGAGTTTTGGAAATTACAGTGCTCCTGTATTAAAGAAAAGCTGAAGGATTGGCTTAATAGAGCAGTAACAGAAAACTGTGAGAGTGACTCTTGGGAGAACTGGATGGAGCATGACTGGTAGCTAAGTCAAGGGTGTAAAAGAACAGAAAGCTGTGGTTACATGAAAGGGAGGAAATGGAGAGGATTGTAGCTTCCAGGGTTTTTTGGGGGGATGGAGGAGCGGGGGTGATCCTTGGAGAAAAAGTAGGCAAGAGGAGGTAAAAGGCAAGAGCTGTTGGGCATTAAGTGCAGGGTGTCATGCGCGTGACTCCCTATGGAGGTAGAGGTCAGGGTTGTTTGGGAGGACTTATGATGGACTAGGGGTCCAGAGTGAAGGAGGGGATCAAATCATGGAGAGAAAAAGCAATGGGAAGAGAGAAGGCTGAGAACAGACAATTCATCAGTAATGATGGGCTGGGAGCTGTGGAGGTGCTAAATTAGGGATAGGGAGGACACCTGGAAAGCAGTGCCGAGAGAATGGCTGCTCCATGGGCAGTTTTTCCATGTAATTCAAGAGACGCCTTGGAGGATCAAAGCACTCTTCTCAGCTGTCTTAGCCGGCATTCATGTTCAGTTTGTCCTCCGTTTCCCACTGCAACTGTCTCCAGGCCCTCAGCGAAGAGTGAGGCTGGCATGGCAAAAGAAGATACATGTGAAGATGGTGCTGTTTGTTTCTACTAGAGGTGACCTTGTTTAATTCAAGTTTATTTAATTTTTTTTTCTTGAGTTTGGCATGAAGAATTGGCATCCTACCCCAAAGTGTTTGTCTGGCAGCCTTTGTCTGAGGATTTGTGAGGTTTTCAACTGTTTGCTCTGGAAAGACACATGTGGTGTGTTCTAAACTACATGCATGGAAAGGGCTTGAGTCAGCTGGTGCTTTTCAGAAGAAAGTGGAAATATTGCTGAGACTGTGGAATTTGTGTAAGGGTATTGAGTTTTGAGCATTTTTGTGGTAGCTGATGGATATGAATCATTTTGAAGAAAAGGAGGATTAAAAAAAGAAAAAAAAAAAGTCCTCCCTGAGAAGAGTGGTATGAGTGCATCAACCTCATACTGCATGAGTACATTCCTTGCAGGTGAATCTGTGTACTTAGGGCCAGGTGAAAATTTGGCCATCTTCTGCAGTTCAGTCCCAAAGTCCTGTGGTCCCAGCTCTGAAGTGCTTACCTTCAAAAGTAGGCAAATACACATGCCACACACAAATATGAACACCACTGTTAAAAAACCCTCACTTGACACAAATTAAGGTGAACATGCGTGAAGGGTGTTCATGCGAGCCTTGCTGTAGTGTTCTGGGAAGCAACCCTTGGTGTGTATTCTAGCTAACACATGGTGTATTATTTTTTTCACCATGGCATGTGACTTACAGTACAAATGATCTGTGACCAAAGGATTGTGTGTGTTCAAGGCTGTGTTAACACACCTCAAGAAATCTGTCAGGTTAACTCCTCTTGATGTTGGCAGATTATTATTGCAGGATGGGAGGCGAGTCCAGCCATAGCCTTTGATCTCAGCACAGGAATTTTAATGAGAAGCCATTGGAAGAAATAAGAAAAAGGGCAGGCTACCTCCTGAGGCTAACAGCCTGCTGAGAACTGATGTGTGTGAGATTTGATCCAAATAGCTTACCAGAGCCACAGAGTGCCCAATAAGGAGCCAGTCTGGCAGCTGAAATCTGCAGTGCTGCTGCTGGGGGAGTGAGGCTTTTACACCCTTGCACATCCAGGTTCTTACAACCAGTTAAGGACATTCCTGCAGCCATTTGTGTGCTCCACGTGGTGATGCTCTTGGTAATTGCTGCTTCCTTCCTGGTAAGGATGTGGAGAATGTATCTTCTCTCTGGGGTGCCGCCTTGCAAATATCAGATTGAAATGGCATTACAGGGAGGGAATATTTTGGGGGTGGAGGGAATGTGCTTCATTTCTGATGACTCACCTTGTTCCTATACAGAGCAGACCTTGCCTATCCTGACCTCTAAATGTATCTTGCATTGGAGCAACATCTCATGTATAGTGCTGCTAAGCACTTGGTAACTATTGCCTATTTGATAAGAAGAAGAGGCTTGTATTACCATGCAGTAGCTCTGTAGCAGAAGGCAAGGTTCAATTTTAAGATTCGGTGTTTTTTGGGGGTCAGTTATTGGCCTGATTAGGGCTGAGTATACTAGACTTATGACTTGGGAAAGCTTGGTATGTGTTTTCATGTACTGGCTTATATTGGTGTCCTGCAGCCCCACCAGAACTGCAGCAGCTGAATGCTCCTTCGATTGCACTGTCACGTTTGAGCCATCTGCTGTCACGCTTCCCTTGGCTGGAAAAGGCAATAACGTTAGTTCTGTCTCCTTCCTTTCATGGCACAGAAACTGTTCTCAGTTGCATAAACAAGCGTGGCTTGCTAATTCTAGGACCAGCTCTTGCTGCAAGTCTGATGCTTCAGATAGCTGGTCCCCTTTTCAGGGCTGCATGGCAGCTGAAGCAGCCAGACATCAGCTTGACAAAAGCTTCAAATCAAAACATTTTTCCACTAAGAAATGCAAGAAATATGCAAAGTTAAACAAAGTAACTACCCCAAGTTTATTTCTGATTTAGCTGTCAGCTTCTGTGCATTCCTAGGGTGGGAGAGGCTGGATGCATCAAATAGTCTCATCTCTTCTCCCTCCCTCCAGCCCCCCAGCCTCTTCATCTCAGTCTCATCTGTAGTCTCAGCTTCCACCTTGTTTTCTCCTGCTGAAACAAAATGCACTTTATTTTAGTGTATTCTAGCTCTTTTTTGCTTATTAAGTTTTAGATTGGCCTCTTCTGTTGTCTCCCATTGTGTTACCATCCCCATAGCTTTTGACCTGACAAGCTGGGTTATCTTTGGGAGTAACCCTCTTGGATCCAATAACTCTTCCTGTGCCTTGCATCCATGTGGAGCTAAAATTTTGCAAGCAACCAGAAAACCTGGCACTGGCTGCAAGCAATCCCCCAGTCTGAGAACTTGGGCTCATTAATGAGACGATTCATCTTGCTGAAACTGTAATTTGTAAGAGAAGAACCTATGTGGTACAGTTCATTTCATCCTGTAGATGACAATGAAAATGGCTTGGACCTATGTCCTGATGTATGTGGACACCTGTGTCCAGAGACATGCCTCAACTGTGGTGGGGATATATATAATGGCTCCCTATCACTTTGCCTGATGGAAATCACTTGGTCTGCAGCCGTGTGCCCTGTATCCCATCCTGTCCTCCAGCAGAACTTGCTTCTGATGGAATCTTTCTTGCTGGCAGACATAAGAATGTCTCTCCTTCCTCCTCAGATACCCTTTTCAGACTGCAGTGAAAGCCCCCTTGCATTTTTGTAGCCCCTTGGCACACAAGTTGCAGGCTGCCTCTGTGCCATCAGACTGAGAACTGCAGAAGCATGATGTGAAGCTGGCATGGGAGAGACCTGCAACGGAGTCTGACCGCTCGGGGATTGTCTCCTGGAGCTGTCCAGCACCTTCAAAAGAAACATTTTCAGTATTTTAATTTTTCTCTTAAACTAAGTTCTGTGCAGATACCAGGCTTGTTGCCCAGCAAAAGCTGATCACTGTCAAAGGGTGAGGGTTAGGGATGAAGGTTAAGGGAGGTGGCTACAATATGTTTGTGATGCTTCAGCCTCTGGAATAAACTTGGAGAAGGCTGAAAGCTGATGCCCTGGGTGTTGAGTGTATTTCTTCTGTGAAGCTCGGCTGAAAGCAAGTAGGAGTCTCTTCTGGATGTCCTTGAGATGCGATACCAGATGCAGAATGCAAATGAAGTGCTGTAGATAACACATAAAAGCTATCTTCAAGCTTACCCAGTCCTAGAGGTCCTGCTTAGGGCTGCTCAGCTACCTGCCCAGACCCTCCGAGTTCCACACCTCTGACTAGGCAGCCTTGGTCTAATGCTGCTGTGAGCACTTCTTGGTTCTTCTTGGTCTCTTCTGCAGAGAAGCAGGCTGTCCTTCAGCAATGGCCTTCCCCTCAATCAAAATAGAGCTGAGCTGGTGAGACTTTAAATAAAACTGTCCTTCAAGCTTTGTTTTTGAGCTAAGAGAAACCCACAAATAGGGAAAGCGCTCTGCTGGGGATGATTCATGCTCTAGGAGGAAAAATAAATGAATTGTCTGTCCTTAGCGATGCAAATAGGACAGATGTTGGCACCTCCCTAGGAAATGCTGAAGAACAGACTGAATAATAGTGTTTGATTGAAACAGGGCTTGAAGGAATAGGGAACTGGACTGACTAAACTTGTCTTTGCAGAGATATCAGAAGCCTTAGCAAACTGGCTTTAAATGAGAATATTGATACAATGGGCATGAGGGAAGGATGGTACAAGCAGCATGAGCAGTGAGATAGTCTAATATCAGGTGAGAACAAGTACATTGGCCTGACAGGAGGCTTCAGTCTTTTGTGTTGGGTAAATGTCATGTTTGGAGTTTCTCTTTTTAATGTATAAGCAGCTGGTTTTATGGAGCAGGTGGACAGGACACCCCCCAGAGAGAAAACAATTCAGCTCAGTCCTGAACAATGCACAGGGCCAGCTGTAACATTGCTGGAGAGCTGCTCTGTACCAGTGACCAAACTGTGTTTAGATCTGCAGTCCTCACTTGTGCAGTAAACACAAGAGACCAAAGGGGGGGTGAAAAACCACCAACCCACAAAAAAATCCCACAACCAAAAAACCCCAAACTAAACCAGCATTTACTTTTGAAAAGGGGAACTGTGTAAACATAAAAGGAGTTTAAGGAAAAAAAGAAAAGGCTGTCAAAAGGGTAACGTGCTCTGAGGTTCTGCTTGCAGAACTTCATTCCTGATTTGAATGCTGACCAGAGGGCTAAAATTGAAGCTTTAAATGCCCTCTTTCAGCTGGCAGAGATTTACCTGTCAACAGAAAAAAGCATGTAGGAAATATTCCTGCAGTTTAGGGACAGATTGCACTCCTGTGTGGATATTGCTGCTGGAGTGCCATGAGAAGTCTTCGGTGGTCTTGTGCCATGACGTTCAGGCCATGGCAGTATGGAGAGAGGGAAAAGGACAGGCGGAGGGCACTGAGGAGCAGCAGAGCACTTTGCCCAGAACCAGGAGCATCTGCAGCTGGGAAGTACAGGCAGGAGCGGGAGGCATGACTGCTTCTGCCTGGGAGGAGAGTGCAGCACAGCTCTGGTGAGCAGCACCCCTTTTTTTCCACTCTTCTTGTAAAGTTTTTTTTGTGTGTGTACTTCGTCATGCTCAGACTGGCGAGGTCTGCTTTGTAAGGCCAAAGGGAGGGTTTCAGGCAGATTAAACAGCCTTAGTTTTACTTTCACTCACCTTAAAACTCCAGTTTTCTTTGAAGAGGAGGATTTTCAGAAGGAACAAAGTGCCAGCAGTTGATGGACAAGTTGTTCCCTGTGTTGCAATATTTAGGCTCCCAAGAAGCAGCAGTCAGTAAGGGCAAAGCTGTGTAAAAATTAATTTCTTTTACTATTTTACATAATAAAGAAGAGAAGAAATGTGTAGCTGGGGCTGCCTTGGACTTGAAGGAGCAGTGAGGAATGGTGGGGTAGCAAGGCAGCCTGGGGCATACAGCCAAAAATCTAAGGGCAGAGCTGAGATAGCAAAGCGCATCAACAATAAAATTGCTGCTTGGGGAAGGGGAACAGTAGAAATCTCCATGCCTGCTATAGGTAAAAGGGCAGATGGGGAAAAATTGGATAACCTGTGATTTAGAGACCTGTATTAATTTAGCTGCCCTGCTCCATGCTTCTCCTGCCACATTAAATAGCTCACCCAAACTCTTGAGACCTTGCTTTCCCCTTCAGAAAGTGCTGGCCTGAGTTGCAGGGGTGTTGTGCAAAGCTAAAATTGAAGAAAACTGGTATTTGCTCCCAGCATCTAATCAGGTACAGTTGTCAGTTAACTGGTAATAGTGCAGGGGAAATAAAACCTGTGAAAAGTGAATTGCTGGCAGGTTCTTTGTGACTAGGAAGAGGGGTGGAAAACTTGTAATGCATCTCCAAGTCGCCCTTCCATAGGGCGTCATCATAAATTAACTGCCAAATTTCACCTTCGAAACAAAGGAGCGGGTTATTAAAAGGACAGAGGAGACAGAGACCATTGGCCTTGAACTCTTATAACAACACACTGGGATGATGAAAACCCATTGAAAAATTTATTAGTAAAACTATTTTCATCCGAATTCATCTGCTCTCCAGGCAGGATGATGCTGGCAGCTGAGTTGTGGCTCCAGCTGGTCTCAGAAAATGCCATTTGTAGCCTGTGTGATGGCAGCAACTTGGGTGTGAATCAAGGCCTTTGCCATCAAAAAAGGAGCTTTCCGTGTTGATGTGTCCAGCAGAAATCCCAGCTGCTTATAGCTGTTGTTCTTGGGGAACAAGTTAAACTTTAGGCTACTTCAGGTCAGTCACCTTTCCTTCTCTGATGTTATTTTAAATGGGGATATCTCGGTCCTATCTGTGGAGACTGTTCCTAGCTTTGTTTTGGTAATGTTGGGATATAACAAAGAATGTGGGTTCTGGGAAAAGCTGTGAATTCCATCTCTGCTCAGCATTTGGGGTAAACAATATTATTGTACGTCATAGCCAATTTTGGGTTTCTGTAGGGAGTTCTTGTGCCTCGGGGAATCTGTAGTGATGTGTGCCTGACTCCTCTGTACTGATGCAGCTTTGGATGATGTTGGCTGCTACCCAGTCTCTCTCTCTGCGGTGCCAACTTTGCAGAACATCTGACTGCACATGCAACTTCAGTCCTGGCTTTTTGGTTGCGATCTCAGCGACTCTCAGACAGAAAGGCATACTTGGGAGCAATGTGAATACTTCTTCCTAGAAACAGAGGGACTTCCCTGGGTCAGGACAAACTGCCCTCACCTTAATGTCACAGCTCTTAAGGTGTGTGCTCACTTAGACCAGGACCGTCTCTGTAGCTGACTTCTTCCAGTTGTGGCAGCGGACCCCCAGTGTGATCCATGGACCCACAGAAGAGATGCTCAGTGCTGTATCTTCTGCATGAATTGGGATTTTAATTCAGCAATGGTGCTGGTGGCTGACTTAGTGTTTTCCACCCTCCCAGTGGGGGTTATGCCAGGTCACCTTTTCAGATGCTTCAATGCCTTCCCTGGAATATCTTCCTTTTATTGTTTGGCTTCAGTGAGCATGTTGTATCAACCCTACCAGGATATGCAAGGAGTCTTGGCCAAAGAGTGAGCTAATTCTTTGGGGGACAACTCAATGCTAAAAATTCACCTTTCCACTTTGACCCATTACAGTTCTGATATTTGTCTTGGTCAAATGTTGAAGTTAAGGCTGTTGTTCTGCTCCTTGTATTAACTTAACTTACCAAATACATCCCATTCCCTTGTATGTTAAAAATTGCTGCCCAAGTTATAGATTTCAGAACAGCTGTACTGGGGCAGATCAAGGGTCCTGGTGGTCTTCCCAGACCTGGTCAAAGCAGATGCACTGAGAGGAGGAAGATCAGGGCAGGCTTGTGCAATGCATCCTTTTGAGTCCTCTTGCAGCATTCAGCCCTTTCCAGCTTGGATGATTTTCCAAGCCAAATGATGTCTGATAAGCCATGGATTTCTCTTGTCCAGTCTTCCCTTGAAACCCTGTGGGTGTTTAACATCCCCAGCATCCTGCAGTGAGGTGTTCTGCAGCTCAGCTGTTGAGTGAAAAGCCATCTTGTTTTGTTTCCTTTTTTTCTCTCTTTGTTGTTGTTCTTTTTTGCTCCAACCTGCCTTCTTATCTCCCTTGATGTCCTGGGGCAGCTGTGTTGGAGGAGGCTGTGGACACTGTCCCACTTGCATGTGAAGAGCTCTGGATATCCCCTGTAAGTCTCCTGTTATACAAGGACCAGGGGGTCATGGTTGTGCACACAATTCCTAGCAGTGTAATGAAATTTGTCGTCTTTTTTTCCCCCCTCTGATCCTTTCTGCACAACACCTTGCACTCTCTTTCCTGTGGAGTGAGCTGACATTTTCATGGAGTATTGGAAGTACACTAAGTCTTCAGGGAAAAATTAAAATGCTGTTTCTAACACCTACTTGCAAAGCTGCATTAGGATTGCCCTTCTTCCTTGTGTAACACTCATGTAATGAGGAGTGCATCTCATTATGAACAATTATCTATACTGGAAGGCTTAAGTATGACTCCCAAACAAGTAAAAAAAACCCAAAACCTGCTTTTAACAATAATAATAATAATAATAAGCTTAATGACCTTGGTTTTACATGCAGAGCTCTAAGTTTTGCTACAAGAAGCGACTTGTGGATATTGTCTCTGAGTCTGTAGGAACACATAACTCTTTCAAAGCTCCTTTGTTCCTTTGGATAGTGAGAGCCATTCTGGGTGTGTTTCTCTAATCTTAAAATCTGTGAGCTTTAAGGAAAAAAGTTAATTAGAACAATTTTTACATGTATTCTTATGCAGTGCTCCAGATTGTGGTACCAGATTATGTGGCTGGCTACAGATCCCCTGATTTCTGTCCTTATGTAGGAATCACTAAAAAAGCAGACATCTTCTTACCATTACCCCCTCACTAAATCTCTGTTTGATTTGGACCAGAGCAGTTTGAAACTCTGGCATTTAGCTTTTAGAGGATTAATATCCTATTTCCCAGCATGTCTGCTTAATAGACGCTGAATCCCAGTGGGGAAATTTGGAGCCATAGGAAGGAGAGGTGGGTGGGAGAGCACATTAAGCAGTTGTCCCTCCCACGAATATATTTCCTCTTTGCAAGTCGTTGATGAGATGCTGCGTGGTTGCAGGAAGCTTGAGTGCTGCCACTTCTTTTTTTTATGTTGTTCCTGTGTCCTGGCAAAGTTCATCTGACATTAGTTGGCAACAAGCTTATGTTTTCCTCAGCTCCCTGGAGCAGAAACTGTTCCTCCCCTTGCTCTGCTGGCGTCGGTGAAGATGTGTCTCCAGCTGGCCTGGGTGCAACAGGAGCCTTGCTGGTTGGACACCCATAGCTTAGCAATGGTGTGGAGCAGCTGTACAGCTTATCCTGTGCCTGGTGCTGACACCAGGCTCCCCGTCTGTGCCGGCCAAAAGTCCATGGCTGGACCATGCCTGAAGCTGATACTTGGCTGGTACATGCACACCACTTCCTCCATGTTCATCTTGACCGTGCTGGCCCAGGCAGAAACCAACTGTTCATTCCTCTGCCAGGAGCAGCATCTCCTTTTACCACTTTTAAAAGTCAATTTGGGCTTCTTTCATCTGACATTGACACCTGGCAGGTCTCTGCTGCTCAGAAACCTGAGGGTTTCCTGGTTCTGTCCCTGTGTGGTCAGGTCACTCCAGAGACAGAGCCCAGGTTTGGTAAACTGGTGTTACTGCCTGTGACAGCCCACCGCAGCATCTATGTGAACTCTGCAAAGAGCAGAAGGTAAGCTGCAAAGCATAAAACTGCCAAATGATGCTTTTTAGCATTTCTTCAAATCTTTCTTTAAAATCCCAAGGTCTGGAGTCCTGTCCTTATGTGAACATCTCATTAAAGCACTACAGCGAGTTCCTAGCCCTGAAGAATGGAAAACTGGAAAGCAAATGGGCTGTAATAGGGGAGGCATCTTAATTTCACCCTGGCATAAAAAGGCTTTAATTTGGGGGAGGGGGTTCCATGTTGGAGGAAAAGTGGTTTCAGTCATACGTGGAGTAGATACCGGTAACACATAAATCCTTTGGCATCGCCCAGGTTGCTAGCACAGGAAATCAGGAAATTGTTGCTGCTTAGTGTTCAGCTGCAAAAATACTGTAATCTTTTGATACCATTTGGTGGAGGAAGTGGTTTTAAGTGTTGATTAATTGCTCAGACTGTTTTTTGTCTTGAACATTTTAATTTCCCAATCTCAAGTTTTCATTCTTTTTCCATACAAGATGCTTCCTCAGGTCACCCCCTTTGTTCAGCTGGTGTGTCCATCTGTTGTTGCAAAACCCCACAGCCTTTCCAGGAGCTGCAAGGTGCAACTCAAAAGCCACAGGAGAAGCATCTGTGTGTCTCCTTGCCTGCAGCAGATGATGCTTATCCTTGGGGGTTGTGTGTCCTGGGAGGGGCTAGCTTGTCTTGGGGATCTCTCCTCAGAGGATTTCTGCTGTCAGGACAGCCTTGGAGCTACTTTATGAGTTTCTCCTTTGGGAAATCCCCTCCTAGGATGCTTCAGCCTTGCTGTGCTGCTACCAGCAGTGAGGGCCAAGCTGAGCATATGCCATGGGAAAAGGATGCCCTGCAGCACCTCACTATCACTGTGCCTTCTAGAGCAAAGTCCATGTACCCCACCTGTGCCTGGGACTATGGGCAGCTGATGCTCCAAGTGGTCCCTGAAGGTGAATGAGGAGGGGAAAAGGCTGGACAGGGTTCCCCTTTTTCCCACTCCACCATGAAAGCACATTACCCAGCAAGGGGCACAGCGAGGAGCTGGCATGCACAGCCCCCATGTGTGAATCCTGCTGGGCTGGTGGGAGGCGGTGCAAAGCAGTGCCTCTTCTCCCTGGCCCTGAGAATCCTCTGATGTGGCTGTGAGCATCCCACCTGCCCTGGGATTTGTTTCATCAGGGACCTTTAGTGTAAATTACTTTGTAATTGAGCCATGCAAAGCTGTCAAATGAGTTATAAGTGCCTTTTGCTTGTGTGGGTCCTTGGTTCCTCCCCCACCCCAAAGAGATCCAAAATTTTCCAAGCCCTTTGGCTGCACTTTGGGGAGGGCAGCAGACAGGAGTGGGGGATGCCCGAGTCCTCATGTACCTTCTGCTTCTCTGGGGCCACACAGGGCACTTTTGCTCTGCTGAGCTGCATCCTGGTCCTGCTGCAGAGGGTTTAATACCACTAAAGGCATGTGAACTTGCTTGATGTTTTCAAAATTTGCTTCCCCTTTGCAGTTTGTGCCAGGCAGCTGTCCTTTTGGGTGGCATGTGCCAACCCTGCAAAACCTCCTTGCCTCACTTGTTTAAACAAAGGCAGGTGGTGAATGTGGTTGGTGAAGGAAGTACTAGTGATGCTTGGAGGTCAACCTAAAGAAAATAAAAGGATAGGAACTGTAACCTTTATGGTAATGGCCTCCAAACCAAAACAGCTTCTTGCCGGTCTGAAACTTGGGCAGATCCCAGAGAGAGGTCAGAGCACTGAGCACACCTCCAGCAGCCCATGGGGCAGATCTGCCACACCCTGAGGATGGTGCCATGTGCCCTGGCCAAACAAAGCACCACCTGTGTGGCAGCATCTGAGATAACAGCCAGCAGGAGGGTGACATCGGGCAAGAGGTCTTGCAGGCTGATGGTACCTAATTTCTATGCTCTGGCAACTTGTCTTACTTTACCCTCTGTTTGCCCCCAGTGGAGGTGTGGGAGTCCCCAGGAATGACCTGTCTTTGCTTCCTTAATATCTCCCAGGCTTCTGGCACAGCACTGGGTAACCTGTCCCTGCTGCTGTGTCCAGGGCTGCTCCAGGACCATCAGGACCAGAGCACTAGGGATGCAGCAGCACCTTCTGTGTGTCAGGTCTTGGACCATCTTGTACGTCTCCTCACGGCAGGCTGAGAGCTTGGTGCAGTCCCCTATGCTGTGAACAGAACCTGAGAAGCCTCTGCAAGACAGGAGGGGGTGGTGGAACAGTCTGCAAGGAGCATGGGAAATGCTGTGCCCTCCCACCATCTCTCTGAGCTGCCGCATGCTCCCCCATCATGCAGAGAGGTCATCAGCTTTTCCTCTGGCAGAGGCATGTTCCCACCCAGCAGCACTGAGGATAGTCAGATTTGGGCTAGGAAGAGCTGGTGCATAACAACTGCATCGCTGGTCCAGGCCCAGGGGACCTCCCTGATGCATCACGGCAGTGTGATCCTGCAGAGGTAGGTAGCATGTGAAATGCGTACCAAGTGCCATGCTCTCCTGGCATCCCTGCGGGAGGTAGATGGGGCTCACATCAGTGGGATGGTTTCGCTCTGTCCTCAAGGGTAAGGGAGAGTTGCAGAACATTCTCCCCATTAAACTGTTTGGCAACTGTTTAGTTTAGTTGCTGACGAAGATAAGTCTAGTGTGAGCTCAGCAGTGTGGAGACATTGCTGTGCACGTGGAGTTTTTGCAACTATGCAGAGGACATTGGTCTGTTGTGCAACTCCTGGGTGAATGAAAATAAACTATTCCTTCATCTCTCTCTGTACCATACCATTTAGTGGAAATGCTGATATTTTTTTTTTGGGGGGG
>JANZLQ010000089.1:14112047-14136842 GCA_026212715.1 Elanus axillaris | reverse complement strand
GACTTCTCAAACTAATTAATTTTCTTTTCTTTTGCGCCCCCCCCCCCCCCAGATAGTGCAAAAGCATGTGAGTAGCCATTGGAGCAAATTACTTAATGTCTTGACTTAGGTTGCCTTTTCGTTATGTTTGCACCACTGGCATGGTTCTGTGTTCCTTCCTGACTACATATTTTTGAGACCTTGGAAACTGAAAGTTGGATGATATCCACCAGGCAAGAGTTTTAGCAAAGCATTTGAGTTTTCAGATCTCTGGGGAAATATATTGACTATTTCTTGGTCTGGAGGAGGGGAAATAACAGAGATTGTGCCATGGTGAGTTTTTCTGGAGAAAGCAGAGATCCTCAATGTGATTAGCCAAATACTATGATTCAGCCCTCCCCCAGCAAATGAGGCATCCAGAAGTATGCAGGGAGTTTCTCTTGCTTGAAATTCTGATCCAGAGGGTACGTTTGGGCTGTATAACTCAATTTTTTTCTTCATAGATGTAAAAACTGCACTTGATCACCAAAAAAACCTCCTTTGATTACTTTTCTTAAAACAGGGAGACATTAAGAAAAATAGCATGTGATTTCATAGCCCCAAGAAAGACAGCACAAGCCCACAGCATTCTCTTGTGTATCATATTATCTTCTTGCCCAACCCCTGTGCATCATTTGGCACCCCAGGGGTCAGTGGCAAAACCAATACATTTTAGTTAATTACCTGGATTTTTTTAAAACAGTTTGCTGAGGCTAGGTTCATGCCTCTCATTCCCTGCCCACAAACAAGCAGCGGGGTGATGGTTCCTGGCGCGCTCTTGTTTTGGGTACCTGAGGTGGGATAGCCCAGCAGGGTGAGTCCTGGTGATGCTGCAGGATGAAGAACAGACATTCCCAGAGGACCGATTTCCAAACTGGCATGGACATCACACCCTGATGCTGTAGCCAGGGGGATGATGCTGCATGTCGGGGATGATGCTGCATGTCAGACATGCTCCAGCTGCCCAGCCTAGGCTTTGGAGACCCATGACCATTCAGAAAGCAGTTTGATGAATATCTTGGCATAATTAACAAATTGGAAGAAGTTACCACAAGCATGCCAGAAACTTCCCTAGAAACTAAACTGGGAAGACTTAGGGGAAGTTATGTGCACACCTTTAGCAAGACAAGGCTTGAGAGGAGAGGTGATGTTTTGTTCAGAAATTTATTAATAAAAGATGTTGCTTTCTTCTACAGACCTGACCTCACTGCTCTGATAGTACTGGTATTGGTAAGTGATGTGTTTTTATCCATGACTTAAAAAATCTGCACTCACTTGAAGCATCAGGGAAGCTGATAGGGGAACTGAGTGATCATGTTGAGAAGATGTGGCCAGTCTCATGGCACAGGAGTAAAGGGTGAGAATGGGGTCAGATAGGTGTTTTTAAAAACACACAAGTGATCTGTTGGTTTGGCTTTTTTTTTTTACATGCTTTTTCCTGGACTTCAGGGCGAAGCCTGTGGTATGTGCATGCTTTGTCTTGGCATGGCAATGACAACTATCTCCTCTTTTCCTGGCTGCAACCTCTGTTACCTATAGGGGAACTGTGTAAGATCAGCCCAGGTCCTCTTGCCTATCCCACCTTATCCCATGCTCCTTTCCAAGGTGCTTCTCTTCACAGATGATGCTCTTCCCTGGTTTCTCCCCAGCTCTAACACTGCTGCAACTGCCTCTTCCTCTGTGAACTTCTGTGGTCTTTTCTTGAATCCCTGTGAGGTCTGTTGTCCATTAAGGAGTGGGATCTGAGCTTCAGGTTTTCCTTTTGGCTTGTCTTTTGAAACCCCCTTGAACATTGCAGGGGTTAAGTTGCTGCTGGTGCAGCCAGATTTACAGAGGCTGAAGGGATCCTGGACTATTCCCTCTCCAAAACACTTCCCAGCCTGGGTTTGGGCTGAGCCTACACCTTCCCCAGGAGGGCTACCAGTCCTGGCTCAGTGATTGCATGGGAGGGAGAATTTGCCCTCCCCTTGCTAGTTACAATGGTTAATCACATCCACCATTGAATAATGGGGTCTTACCAGGATTTGGCTTTCCCTCCGAGTCACAGTGGCAGATGCCATCATCCTGCTGGCCAGGGACTGGTGGTCCCAAACCCCTCTTTGAAACACTGGCTAGCCAAAACCTCTCTGAGGTGCCCTCAGCTCTGCTCACAAAGGAGCTTCCATTGCTTCTCTGGCCCCAGGAGCCAGGGACTGTCTGGGGGAGAGTGGGTGGGATTCAGGGTGCCAGCATGGGGAGGGTAGGCAAGCTACTGGGCGCTGCAACACGTGGTGGCTGGGTAAGCCCCACCTGCCTTGGAAGAGGCTTCCTCAGCAGGTCTGCAGCTGGTGCTCGGCATCGCAGCTGATGGAGGACCCAGTTCATGCAGCCTGGGAGAGATGCTGTGCCGGGTGTGCGGGGAGGAGCTGGGTCCCTGTTGGTAAATCCAGTTGCATTTAAGAGAGTGTGTTCCTAACAGCTGATGGGTGGTAGAAAAATGATGTTCTGCTTTGCCAGCCACTAACAAATGCCCAGTTGGCCATGGGGGCCAGGACCCGCAGATTTACCAGGCACCTGGGACAGATCTCCACCGGGAATAATACACTGGTTTTGCTTAAGGGCTGCTGAGAGCCCAGTGATGAACAGAGGTTATGGCTATTCATTCCCTCAGGAGCTCCCTCACCTTTCAAGGATGTGGCAGCCAGTCTGGAGAAGAGACAAGCCTTTGACTGCCGGATGGAAGCTGTCTTTTGTAATAGTGTTAAAAACCTGAATATTTTTTATTGTTTTCACCCAGTTTTAACAGGGCTTTGGCAAAAGCAAGCCAGCGTGAAGTCTTGCATAATCTCATCCAGCAGTTGATAAGTGAGTCAGGCAGTTGAAAGCCCTCGGAGCAGTAATCAGGGAGAGCAACCAGAAGAAGGGATGCACTGAGCTGGAGCACTGGCTCCTTCCCTCTGCAGGCATGCTTTACTTTTTTTCTCTAAGCAACAGTAGAGGAGGATGAGGCTTTGCATGTGTGTGGCTGTTGTGAAGCCTCTGGGAACAGACAAGGAGGAAACCACAGGTAATCGGCCCCAGTTTGCGTGGTTTCTATTGCCCAGAGAGGATTTTTTTGCCTGAGGTGAGATCAGATGGACAGGAGGTGGCAGTGGCTGCAAGGTCAGTGGGATGGGGTGCAGGTGGCCTTGGAGAGAGGGGAACTGGTGCAGCTGGAGACCTCTGTCTGGAGAAGGTAGGGCTGCAGCAGGTCCTGCCCCAAACCAGGGAGAGGTGGTGACTTTGGGCTTCTTTCAATTAAAAATTGTATGTTTTCCATGGAAGGTGGATTGTGAAAAGCCCGAGTTCTGAGAATTGCTCTGCTGCTACTCAACCTGGTCCCAGCGGTCTTGCTGGGCAAAGCCTGTCCAAGGTCAGGTCGCTCTCTGGTGCGCTCTGCCTGTTGTGGTTTTATGACATGCAATTCCTTTTTCTCATTATATCAGCTCTGGGAAGAGCATGGCTGGTGCTGAGAATCCAGCCCAGCCTTTCTGCTCATGGTTTCCTCTTTTTCGGGCAGGCCCGGAGCATGTGCAGGCAGTTTCTCTTCTCCTTTGCCTGAGCTGCCAGGCTTGCCAGCACTGCCACCACACTTGCTCTTCCCATCTAGAATATGGGATATGGCTGTCAAGTGGTCCCCTTGACTGAGTTGCAAAGGGCTCAGGGATAATTCAGCTCCCCAAAACTGAGCAGCTGAGCAGAGGGAAGAGATGCCAGGAGCATCCCAAGGATAGAGAGGTGAGGAGGATTTCCCCATTATTTGCTGCCTGAACCACTCAGAATTGCTGGTCGCATGCTGGCATGTCCCTGCTGCTGAGATGGGGGTTGCAGGGAAACAGAGATGGAGCTGTGGGATGGCAGAGGAGGAAAGTAATATATATAAAAACAGATTCATTAGAAACCAGGCTTCTTAATCTTCCTAATAACTAATAGCTTAGCTCAGCTCTCATTGATTTCTCCAAACCAGGGGGTGACAGCTCCCTGGCCATTTGCTTCTGAGAAATGGCCTTCCAAGTGAATTGATATAATCTGATAAGACTTACTAATGTAGTCAAAGTTACTCCTTTGCGGCTTGTTGTTTGCATGCCTACATGGTTTTGGAATTTTTTTCTAGCAGAGAGTATGTTTTGGGAGGGATCAGCTTACTCTAAAAAACTCCCTCCTCTTCACCCCCAAATCCAGCAGCTTCCAGGGAAGAAACAAAAGGTGGGGATGAAGCTGAACCACTCACTCTACCCACCTCCCTAAGCCCATGAAACTGGGTGGGGGAGTTCCCTACCCCCAAAAATTTAAGGATCAGGTTGGTTGTGCAGACTCTTTGCAAACCTGATTTCTGTAAGGGGATGAAGCATGAAAAGCCTCAATGAGAAGCTCTAGCCACCAGAGTAACTGACATGAAAACCTGCTTCTGGAAAAAGTACTTTCTTCCTGCCTTTTAATAGCAAACTCTAGGGTGTTCTTGGTGGAGCACAAATATTTTCAGCAGGCTAAATAATTATGTTTAATTAGTTTTCATTAAGGTGATGCCAATCCACCCCTCTATTTGGAAACTCGCTGAGCTTCTGAAATGGCTTGAAAACAATGAAGCAGGGAAAATAACCTACTCACACTGCACTTGTTTGCAGCCACCATGGAAAAGCAACCACTAGACTCTCTGGGGTATGCAGTGACTTTCCAGACTTGGCAAGAGAGGTTGGAGTGGGTCTGTCTCCATGATATGTTTTTATTTTCCCTCCCAAAGCAGAAAAAAAATATGCTGGAATTGCTTCCAGTCCCTCACTTCCCAGAGGCAGTAGCATCACAGCCCCAGTCCTTTGGCAGATGTCTTCTCTTGGGCCAAGTTCCTGTGGTGGTCTGTGGCCATCAGGACTTCCACCGATGGCAGAGGCGAGCCTGGAGCAGCAGCAGAGGAGGCTGCATCTCCTCCTCTGTTAACGGCATGCAGGCATTTCTTATTGCATCCCTAGGCATCTTCCTGGCCCTGACCTGTTCGGTAAGTGGAGGAAGGATGAGGAGGTGATCTGTCCACAGTCTGCGATGAGTGCCGGCACAGATAACAGCCTGGCATTAGCGGGTTTGCTGCTCTGGCAGGCAAAGCTGAAGCCATACATGAAATGAGTGTGTCGAACAGCAGGGTGTAATCACCCCATGTGCAGTGCTTAACCAAAACCATGGTGACATCCCTATCGCTCCATCTCTACGTCAGGAGCGCACACCCTTGTGCATCCCCTGCATGTTCTCTGCTTGCCTGGTGTTGGACCAGCCAGGTAAGATACAGGCAGGATCAGGCTGCACTGGGTCCAGGACCATGTTTCTGGATGGGGCCACCACTGGCCAATGCTGGGAGGCAGGACCAGAAAGCACTGGTGCCCCATGGCATGTAGGCATGGGAGGTGCCCACCCTGGTCTTGGAAAGCCATCAGATGTCCTGCTGGGGGACAGAAGGGATTCCCCCTCTGGTATCTGTGTTACGCTGTGTGCACTGTTAAGCTGGCACCAACACAGCTGTGGTAGTAGATACTTGGTCCTCATTCGCTCTAGTATTGGGTCATTGGCTTCCATTTCCATCCTCCCATTATGTGTATGGCACTTGTTTCTAAATTATGGGTGCTCACATTGGTTTCCTTAAGTTCTGACTTTTTTTGGTCTCGTTTCTGCTATTTTCCATTGTGCTGGAGCCCAACACATTCCCATTTAATTGGGGAGTTAAATTTGGGGGCAAATGATGCCTCTTCAGACCTGCTTTTACCTAGGTGCATGCTTGGTTTGGGTATCTCTCTGCTGCAATCACTGATTTTTGTCCTGAGTGCTGAGTCCGTACTGAGGAGCACCCTTCTCACAAGTGTTATTTTACACATGTATTGGTTGGAGAAAATAAAACCCAACACCCAGATGCATACCTCCAGCTGTGTTAACCAACCTGGCAGCGTACAGCCACTTCTTCATTTGGTCCTGGTCCAAACCCTGTCAGCGATTAAGGGGAAATTCCCCAGTCAAACAAACAGAGGAAACCATACCACCATTCCAGTCAGTCTTTCCACAGTATTTTTTGATGAAGGGCACACACCCTCTGTTTGAGCCCAATGACTGTCCTGTTTACCTTTCTTCCTGGACTCCTCAGGCTGCAGGACAAGGTGGGAGATGTCCCATCATCACCGGGGATGAAGGAAAAAGGGAATTACTCTGGGAAGGCTTGAAGTAAGACACTGTCCTGGCACTTTGCTGAGCTGGGAAGATGCCAGCAGCACAGGTGAGGCTTCCTGGGATGGGGGTTGCGAAAGAGGGTAAGAAACATCTGAGACTTAGCACTGTGTGGTGGGGAGGGCTCTACTGTAATGAGCTACAGCTCTTTCCCTCTTCTCACCCTGTGTATGTCAGGTTTACTCCATGTCATAAAAAGATGCTGCTTCTGTGAATAGTAGTGTTGTCTAGTAAGTGGAAAGGGACTCGGTGCTGCAGAGGGAAATGTTGGCATGGGGATCAGAGATACCTTTTGCTCTTGGCCATTATGGGAGGAGCAGGAGAGGGGCTGGATTTGCCAGGTATGTTGTTGTGCAGTGAATGAGAAACTGCTTGTAAAAGGACCTTATAATGTACAAATACCAAGTACAGTAACTGAAACTGCACACAAGACTCCAGGTCTTAAGTCTGTGCTGTCCATATGCGATACCCAGCAGTGCTTGCAAGGTCAAGCTGGTAACCGACACGCAGCATTCTACACACTTCTTAATCTGTCTGCAGCCACCCTGGGAAGCTGTAGCTGCACCAAAGTCTCCCTATTAAGCATCTTCAGACTGTCCAAAAGGTGTTGGGGTGTGACCCCAGCCTAGCACCGTGTGCCCATCAAGGCCATCTTTTCCCTACAGGAGAGCCCTGCCATGCCCAGGAGCACACAGGGAGGTGGCCACAAGCACCTGGATGGTGCAGGTGGGAGAAAATGGAGCCCCCAGCTCTCACAGCTGGTGCCCAGGAGATGCCCTCCTCATCACAGGCACAATGAGGAGAACAACCCACTGCCCTCCACAAGGGATTTGGGTGCTGAAGATGAGGTTCCCATGGCTGGTCCCTCCAGGAGAGATGTTGGCTGTCGCTCGGTGAGTGGCTTAGCCTCTTATCTCTGGCGATGGAGGGCTGCACTGCAGAACGAGGAGTCCCGGGCCAGCTTCCAGCTGTGGATGCATGCAAACAGCAGGCTGTTTACAGAATGATTTCTCCTGTTTCGGTGCTGCCGGGCTCTCTTGTGAAATGTCCTGGCTGAACCAAGCTTGTGCTGATACGATAAAGGCTGGCTTCAGGGGTACAGGCTGGAGGAGGCAGGGAAAGGCTGTGGGCTTGTTGCCCTTGGAGAAAAGTCCTCTGCAAGAAGGGGAAGACAGCCTCACCCCTGCCCTTTCAACACCTCTTGTGTTGTTGACCTGTGAGGAGGATGCCAAATTTCTTGTATCAGGGATATAGTACTTATTTTCCCAAACATCCTTCTCTGGACCATTACACAGCAGACCAGGCCACACCACTACCCCATGACCACAGGAAAACCCAGCTGCTTTGTCCATCTGGATGGCACCATCTGCAGTGCAGGGAACCTGCTGCCTGTACCCATCGCAGATGCTTATTCAATGGGTTGTGTTCACACGGGGCTGTAACCTTCCTCCTCTTTCTTCCAGATATAATGAGTTGTTAAAGCCTCTCTAGTTTTTACTTATGCCCAGCTTTGTATTGCACCCTTCGTGGCTCCTCTGAGAGTTTTCCCGTCTGACAGGACAAATCAATAACTAGACTGGTTGATGTGTCTGTCCTTGGGTCTTCCCCCACCTCTTGGAGGGGCAGCAGCATTCAAGGCAGGGCATTGAATCCTAACCACAGACCATGCCTCCCAGACTGGTTCAGGCTTTTGGTGACAGTCCTCTCATGTCCTGCAGCTCTTGGCGGTGTATTATCTGCACTTGCCTCTGCTTGGGGTCTCCACAAGCCCTGGAGGCCATTGCTCTTCTGCTGGGCAGGATCAGGATCTCACACTGGCACTCAGCATTGCAGGGATGGAGGCAGGCACAGAGGGCCAGGTGTGCATTTGTCTGAAAGGTGTGGGGTTTCACAGCAGCCCAGGGGTGAGTCAGGATTAGTGCTGACTGGCTCTACTGCTGTCCTGAAAAATTGCAGAGAGCCTTTGATAGGCAGTGAGTTAGGAACCCACTTCCAGCTGCTTGGATGGATGGAGCGAGATGTGTGCTGCTGTTTGTGGAAGCAGAGGGGAACTGGCTTAGTCTTGATTCCTCATGGCATCTTCCCCTCCCACCACTGCTGCTTTTTCTATGCCCAGACTGAGTCTGAGTCAGCACTGTTCATCTGAGAGCAAATCTCCTGGTGGGACTAGAAAAGGTGATGGGTCTCCAGGTGCCTTTGGCCTTCTGTTGGCATCTGGAGCCATCAAAGAAGGCAGCTTGGGTCCCTGGAAGACCCCAAATGCAAGGGCCTCTGGGGATGGGAGGAGGTAGCCTTACAGCCTGAGTCATGCAAGAGGGGAACTGTTACTGAGCTCCACCTATTCCAGCTATGTTACAACCCCTGCCTTGCTTGGTGTAGCAGGGGAGACAGCTCAAGCCCAGAGATACTGCCTATAAGCAATGAGTCAGTCATTGTCCAGAGACTCTCCACGGGACAGACATCAGAATATCTTCTTTCCTTGGCAGTCTTCTCAGCAACTGCATCCTACAGCTGGCCTGGCTTCTCCTCCTGTTTTGTTTGCTTCCTCCTGGCCATGAAGCGCTGTCACTGGAAGGGGAAGTGTCGACGGTGCCTCTGAGTCTATTCTACCTAAATTTAAACCACTATTTTTGTCTTTGCAGTCTCATTGCATCCTGTATTAAATTAGCAATAAAAAGTCATGTGAGGGAAGGTGTTGTCTGATGTTTGGTGCCATGGTGAGACAAGCCATTGTGTGATGAAGACCTTGTGCCAGAACAGCCCCATCCTGCCACTGGTCATCCTCTCTGCAAGGGACAGGTTTTTGTTTCCTATGGTGGTTCCCAAAGGAGCATGGGGGAGGCATGAGTGGGATGGGATGACCCGTTTCTCTTCCCAGTTGAATGTTTCCAGTCAAGAGGCTCTTTCAAAGCATGCTGGTGCATAGATAACACAGCTGGATGCATTTCAGGAAGTGGTTCCCAGAACTGGCTTTACATTTCTCACTGATGTGACCTGGTTCAACAGCTCTCCTTGCAAAAGAAAGAAAAGCAAAGCCACGGTCAAACAACAGGAACAGGCTTTGAGGAAATGATCCCTTGCTGAAATTAATGAAACTGCAAGGATAACATGCCATTCAGTGGGAGTCAGAGCTTTTCCATTGACCACATCCTTTTACATTGGAGCATACCTCCCCTTATGGTTCCTAAAGCTCCCAGCTCTGTGTTGGGATGTCGAAGAGAGCTGGAGCGGGGTCTTTGTGCAGCCAACCAATATGGCTCCTATTAGTGGGATCTCAGCCATGCCTTTTGCTCTGGGATTCAAACCTAATGGCAGGTCATTTACCTAATGTTCAGCTACAGCTGTCAGATACACACTAGGAAGACAATGTTCCTGATTCAAAACAATTAATTTCTAAGGAGAGAAAATTCAGCCCCATCAGGAACATGGTATCTGTCTTGGTCAAAGGAGTTCTTTTTAGGTAGGAGTGTTCCATCATGGCTGTCAGAGCAATTTACTAATTTCCCTGTAAAAAAATGTTTGTCTCATTTTCTAGGGTAAAGTTAAGCAGCCATGGCAGAGGCATACCTGGCTGAGAAGTCAGTCAGTCATCTGATGGGATGGCTCTGAAGCAAGCACCAGTAAAGTGTGAAGGCATGCTGCAAGTATCATCAGAACTGACAGCTCTTCACCCGATGTGTTTATTTGTTGATGCTCTACTGTCTTATTTGTATGTCAATTGACAATGGTTACTAAGAGCAGCTATAAATAGTCAGGTTTCTCTGCTGATGTTAAATCTAAGCTGGCCTGGTAGTGCTGAAACCCATGAGGTAGAGGACTGCATAGGCTGGACTTGGTCCAAGGATGCAGTGGGTGAGTCACTCCCTTCGCCAAGCCCTGCCACAGCAGAGGCAGTGGTCCACGAGGCAATCCAGGAGCAAAAGCATTTTCTTCATCAGGCTGTTCTCAGAGGGATGTCAGAGCATGACCACAGTCAACCGCAACTGGCGTGGTTTTCGGGGAAGACTCAGGGCAGCTTCTTCTCAGGGGTACTGAGAACTTCAGATGCTGCCCAAAACCTCAGACATGTAGTTAGAAAAGGAAAACGAAAGTGGGAAAAGAAATCCTGCTGTGTCTTAAATCTATGGTTCTTCCTCGGTGCACTGGGGACAGCAGCGCGCCAAGGCTCAGGTCCACCATGCCTGCAAATCCCAGCTCTGATCGTCTCTCCATAGAGTCACACCACGCTCAGAGGACTGTATCATGCCATTGATGTTCACTTGGAGCACCCAGGTTGAGAGAAGTGGTTGCGAAAGGGAGGAAGGTGCTGGCTGTGTGAACAGGCTGGTTTTGAACCTGTCACAAATAGACCTCAAGTTTTGAACTTGTCACAAATAGACCCCAACTGTCTCCCCAGCTTGGGAACCCCTTGGTTTGTCCTCACAAAAGAAAGGAGAACAGGAAAGAAAGGATCCTGTTTCCAACCTGTTTGACTGTGAAAGCTTTTTCTTCTCTTGTATTTAAAAAAAACAAAACAAAAACAACCACATTTTGTTTCAACCCCAAAACTTTTCACATTCATTTAGAATCTGGGGGGAAAAAAAAAGAAGTTTCAGAGTCATCAGCCCATTTTTTAAAAGGAAACAGCAGCAGATTGCTTTGAAATGATTGTTTAGGAATGTGAGCTAATCCCATAGTACAAAAAAAGCCATGATCTAAAGGAAATGTTTTGAAATTGTGAAAGGGAAATGTGGCAGCTAACCTGAGATTGAAACTTTCCTCTGTTGAAGCTTTTCAAGAATAGGGCTTTTTGTCTGGATTTGAGATGGGAGTGGTTTGAGGTTTCTCAAGCTCTCCAGGTACGAAAAATCTGAGATTACAACAAAGCAGGACTCAGATTTCTGAACCACTATCTTTTACTTGTGCGCGCGCACACACACACACACACACACTTCTTTATGGAAAATTGATAGGATTTTATACTTCTTTCCGTTGCTCCTCTGCTACCTGCACAAAAATTAAAACAGGCTCTCTTCACCTTTAGCAACCTTACACCAGTGGCCCCAGACACAGGTCTCACAGGGACTTGTTCATCCATGGGCTGCTGGAGGAGATGAGCATGGGAAGTGCAAAGAGGCAGCGTCCTCCTGTCAGGTAGAAATCAGGAGCTTTAAAAATTATTCCCAGATCTGCTGTTTAGCTATTTTATGAATTGAGAGGTCTTGTCACATTTTAGTACTTAGTTTTTTCTTGCTCATAGCCCATTTAGATTATAGGCAGATTATTTATTTGTTTGCTTTCCCTCAAGGTCTTATAGCTCCTCTTATTATTTGCTTATGCAGACCAAAACCAGATTTTACGGGATGGCTTGCCCCTCCATTTTCCCCATTAAAAAGGGTGTTTTCATGAGCTGTGTCCGTGGTGACTACTTGGATTGCTCTCCATCACCCTGGATAAGATGATTGGATGGCTCTCCATCACTCACAGTCTGTGCTGCTTGTGTGTTCAGCAGCTCCTTGGGTCCCTCCTGCTGAAGTGGGAGCGGCTAGAGGAGGATGGAAACTGTGATGGGATGATTCCCATGTGCATCAGCAGAAACAAAATGTCATTTCCATTGGAAAATATTTCAAGGTGTTTCAGCCTTTCAAGATGAAACAAAATCTTTCCTTGCAAACTGTCAGTTCCAGCCATTGTTCCAGTTTGACTTGCCTGTTCCAAGGAAAACAAATACATTTTGACTTGAAATGGCTAAAGCTGATACCAGCTCAAAATCAGCCCTTCCCTACTGCACATTTAGGGTTAGGAGAGGATCTTGTTGTGATCAAAAACCTTCTTACTGTTTTTATTCCAGCTTCTCCAAACAGAAAGTTTCCAGTGCTTTTTTGTACAATGGACATTGCAGCTTTCCATGCTGTCCTGGGTGATGCCTGTGTCTTCTTCTCAGGCTGCAGCCTAAGATGGAGCCAGAGCTGTCAGCAGCAAGGTATGGCCAGCCTTCATCTTAATTTGGGGCTTCTAGCTGCTAAATATCAATGCTGGAGTGAACCCCATGGGAAAAGGCACCATGCAAAGGTATTTTGCATGGGGACGTAAAGAGCACAGGGCAGTGGTCTCTTCTGAGAAAGCCTCTGTGGAGGAGAAAGAGGGGAATGAAGAGATCTGAACTGCTTTGGGCATGCAAAAATGGGTCTGTCAAAACCAATTTCCAGCAGAGGTCTGCAAAACACATGCCGGCAGGGGTTGGTAGCTGCCAAATCTCAATGTCTTACTCACAACCGCCTCTGCCTTGCATGCAGCATGAGGAGAACAGGTTTTATTGGTTTGTTTTTGGTTTGCTGCTATTGAAATTCAGGCTGTTTTATTTAGTGAGTTGACCCTTACACAGTGACAGCCAAACCACATGCACACGCTCTCAGAGTATCGGGGAAATTTGGAAGATTTTGAACTAAACAAGAATTTTTATGAAAGTTCTTAGTTGGGGAAAAAAAATAAAATTGGATGATTATGCAACTTTGCTGGCACTCTTGTTGCCATCGTCATTAAATAAGTCAATATATAGTATAATAAAAATATTTTGCTGCATATTAGTGCAGATTGAACCATTTTCCTTGCAAACACATAACTCTCATTCCATATTTAACAATGCCCAGAGCTTCAGGACTTGTAATGGTATGAACAAGTCTTGTGGCCAGATATTAGGAATGAGATGTGCTGAATTCACTCTCTTTTATCCTCTTTTTATTGAATTTGACCTTTTTTTCCAGAGGGAAGTGGACAAACATCCAAACTTTGTGGTTTAACTGTCCTTACCAAAACTTCAGGAGGGATCAAATCAGAGCTATGATTGCTGCACAATGTTTGGACTAGCTCCTTTCATGTAATGGACTAAAATTCATTAAAGCTTTTGTGTACTAAATTTATTTATTTATTTAAATTTCCTTTCAAATCGTGGCTGCCAGAGCACCCTGAGGTCTTTGCTAAATAAAATGATTTCCAAGGTAAATTGTCAATATATCCACCAAGCATCAGCTCTTCAACGAGGTGATTTCCAGTGGGATGTGAGAAATGTGGGCACATGGGTCTTCCCATCTCCGAAACTACAAAGACCATCTCAGCCCTTCTGCCCCTTCCTGGGTCTTTTGTGGGGACTCTGTAGTCACGTTGATGCCTTGTCTGTCAGAAAGCAGAGACTTATCACCAGGAGCAAGTAAGATAAGAGGGTGCCATGTCACTCATGGTGATGCATCTCGCACATTGCCTGCCAGATCTTTGCAACAGAAGGAGGTGGCTGAAATGTGAGCTCTCCATCAGCTCTTTTCCTGGGGAGGCTAGCACTTCTGTATTGCACCCAACAGAGCAGTTGTTGAGGTAGGTGATGCTGAGATGTCACTGCCTTCTTCCCTGTGCTGGGATGTGCCACCTGCTAGCAGCCAGGGTATGAGATATCCTTCTGGATAGGACCCTCCTTGAGCTGCTCAAGGCCTGATTCGGTCACACATCTTCCCCTCACTCCTTAGGACTGCACTTCTGTAGATCTGCTACCAGGGATTTAACAACATACCTACAAGCAGCAGCAGGTTTTGGTGCTGCTGGATGCAGTCTTTTAGGTGTGAAATAACAGGTTTGCCCTCCAACCTATTTCAAGGCACAAGAGAGCCTGGAAAAATCTGTCTCTCCTGGGTATGTAGGTCCATGGAGGAATCAGGGTTAAGGAATTTAACAAAAATGTTTGACTCTTTACCTTTCTAGGCTGCAGAAACCTTGCTTAGGGGCACTGTTCCTGAAATATTTACCAACTGTAGAGTTTATTGGCAGTGGGCAGAGTTAAATTAGACTGTCTCATCATGATCACTTGAAGCAATTTCAAGGAAATGCAATCCTGCTTTGAATGGCACAGTCAGATCCTTGTCTGCCTCACTTAATTGCTTTTACTACAGGGTACTGATGCTTTAGATTGCAAATCCTTTGAGGCAAGGACTGTCTTTGTTCTGGGTTTGCAGAACACATCCTGCAGCAAAGGCCAGGGCTCTGGCCCGACTACAGACATCTGGTTATTTTGAATACTGTACTTGGAGAGTGCCAGGAGGGCTTTTCAGTGGTGGCTGGAAGGTGTGAGGGTTGCAGGGTCCTCGCTGGCTCAGCCCTGCTGGGTGCTGACCCCTGGTATTCACAGCACCAACGTTGCACTGAGTGATGCACATCATCTTCCATCGCTGCAATTGCTCTTGTTTGTGGTGGGGCAGCTTTTATTGTGCATGCAGATGTCATGCAAATGACTAGCTGGGGAGTGTGTGGAATAAATAATCTTAATTTCAATCTCCCACCTCCTCCTTTTACCAACCATCAGTTTCTTCTCTGGAACACGCTGAACAAAAGGCCCCAGATGTGACACCAGGGGGGCTGGCCTCTTTGAAAGCTGCTACAGAGGAAGGAGAGGTGGAAAAGGTATTACAGAGAAAGGAGGGTTGGCTGGTCCACTGGGCACCCACCAAAATAATCCACACATCAGGTCATCTCCAGTTTAACTGAAAAGCCTTTGGTATATTATGTCAGGGACTCAATTTGTGGTGAGACTCAAGTGGCCTAATTATAAACAAGACCTACTTAGAAAAGGCAGAGGAAAAGAAAATGACTGTTTAAGAGATATGACATAAAGTACCACCAGGGCTCATTTAAAAGCATTTCCTCCACTCCTCTGTTGACTTATACCACTCTTAAAAGTAGAAGAGCTTTCTGCTTTCCCCTCTGCTTTTCTTGAAGATTCAGCCTGCCAAAATCACAGCTTCCTAGTTTCCAGGCTCTACAACCATTCTCATGGTGCAATTGCAGCCCTGCAAAGCTTGCCTTTCCATTTATTCCTCCAGAATGCACCTTTCTCCTGCCCTGCTAGTGGTTTGATGGGGTTTGCATATGGGATGGAGAGCACAACAGAGTTGCTTAATGTATTTATTAGTCACCAGTGAAGACAAATACCCTCTGCTTCAGGTTAGCTGGTTGTGGGCAGCTGACCATGGGAGGGATGGTTTAATGCTGACAAACACCTCTGACATCATCTTCATCATAAATTACCTGCTCTCACATCCCGCCTTGACCTCACTCCTTATCTCTGGGTGTGTCTGGCTTCTCCATAGGGCTGGTGGTGGCCTCAGCCAGAGGCTAAGCAGTGTCGCATCCTGCTCTGGGGCTCGGCTGTTGCTTGTCCCAGAAGCTCCTCTCTTTGTTCCTCTCCACTGTGGGGACCGTGGTGCCCCCTCGCTAAGGCTGCACCACCTCCTCAGGTGCTGGTAAACCACTTTCTCCTCATTCTTCATCCCCAGGAGCAGGTTGGGCTGTGAGCCAGCCAAGCCTGTTCTTCAGGTATGGCTGCGTACCTCCCTTTGACCAGTATTTCTGCTCCAGATCAAATATATGTTACTGGTAAATTAAATCCAGCCTGTCACAGTCTGTAATTTCCATTGCAACCACAGGCATTGGCAGGAGCCACTGGTGCATGCTGCCCTCCCCATCCCCTTCAGTCCTTGTCCCCCACTGTGCCACACCACCAGCCCTGCAGAATACGTGGGGTTTCAAGGGTGTGGGTTTGGTGTGCTGGTCTACAATCCCAGAGACTGGCTCTGGTAACACAGCAGGGGGATGATTTTAATCTGCATTCCCAGAGCAATGTTTGTACTTGCAAGTCTGAAACCCTACAGGAGCCCTGGGGGCTTTGTGTTTGCTTCCGCAGAGGCTTGTGCTGTCCTGGTACTGGTGTGCAGCAAGTAAACTGGGGGTCGTGTGCCTCCAGGAAGTTTGTTTTTAAGTTCTGCAAGGTTCCCAAGTAAATACAGGGATCACCTTTTGCTCCCTTCCTAACACCGCTTGCGACAGCACCACCCAGACCCAGTGCATCTCGGGCGATAACCTCTAGGGCTGCTTGTTTTATGATCTGCGTGTAGGGCTCTGGTCCTGCTTTTGTTCCTTCCTGTCTCTTGCATACCCTCCCCAGGTCTTCCCAACGTGATGTGTCTGTCTGTCCATCCTCACATCTCCCATGGCTGATGTCCGTGATAGGATCCTCATTGCTCCTATGTCTGAAAAGACCAGGAGTTCGCTTGGATCACATCTCACTCCCTTATTCTGCTGAACCAGGGGGTCCCGAGATGCAGCGCCTTCTCCAGCTTCTAGTTTTATCCAGCAACAAAGGCTTTCACAGGTTGGGGGATGCATACAGGCTTGCTATGGGTTTCCCTGTTATTGCTGGATCACATAAAGCCACCAAAGACTTTGAAAGGCAGCTGAGTCTTCTGGATCCACACCTTTGGATCTGGGGAAATAACTTCTGACCTAGCAGGAACGAGGTTCCTCAGGATGTCTGACCACACAGTTCACATTTTGCCAGCTCCAGGATAGGAAAATGAGTTCCTTGGCCCATCGTTCCCTTGGTGCCAGGACTATCTAGCTCCAGAGCATGGATGGTGCTTCAAGCAAGTCTCTATGAAATGAAATACTGACTGCAAAAGTCCAAGTCTTAGTCCTAAGTCACAGATAGGGAGGCTGCTGGGAAAGAAACACCTTCCTTTAAGAAGGATCTGCTGGTTCAACTTCAAACATAGCAGGGACTGTCCTACTGTGCATGCATAGCACAGTGGGAAATCATCTTCTACACTGGATGCAGTGTCTCTTCGTCTAGTAACAAGTCTTCCCAGGGGCCAGGAAGAACTTCTTAGCTGAGTCCCAGTTGGACTCAATGATCCTTATGGGTCCCTCCCAACTCAAGGTATTCTATGATTCAGTGTTGGTGGGCACACATCACCTTTTAAAGCCCAGCAGGCAAATTATCATTGAGAAGAGTAGGTTGGAGATACCATGGAGGAAAACTGAGATGCTTTGGTCCCTGACAGATTGAAACCAGGTGGTAGAGCAGAGCTAGTCTGGTCTTCACCCTGTGAAAGCATCAACCTACTGCTTGGTAGAAAGAAGTAAGGAGGATGATGCAGGGAAAGAGGAGAGCTGCGGTCATGTTGGAAAAGTTTGACCCAATCTCATCCTCAGCAGAAGAAAAGTGGCTTTTGAGGGTTCTGGTGTTCTGCAAACAAGGTGAGTATCCTCTGGTAGCAAAGAGGGACCCGCCTCAGTTCCTGCATAGCTACACCAGTGTAGGTTTGGTCTGCCCATGGGAAACATGCCCGGTGGGCAGGTTTCAATCAATGGCTTTGTTTTGAATGAGGGGAGATGGTAGGGTAGGAAATGAACTGGTGGTGTATGTGGAGAGCTGTGGGCCTGATTCAGCTTTGCTGGTTGAAGTAGCTAGTTCCTGCTCAGTTTAGCAGCAGCAAGGTCTTCTCCTTCCAGTGGATTTCTTGGCCAGGGGAGCATGACTGCTGTAGGAGGAACTCATTTCAAAGGCTGAGAAAGAAATGCAGCCCCAGGAGCCATGTAAAATGAACCAAATCCTGTTGATATGCGATCTTTCCTGCCAGGCACTTAATCAACTGTATTGCCCTAACAAAGCACAAGAGAAGAATTTGAAACCAAACTCTCCTCCTCTTGTCAGCACTGCTGTAAATCAATTTCCTCCTGTGCACTCATCTGCAGGCCAAACCATTCCTTGCCAAGGCTGTAATCCTATGGGAATGAAAATGCAGCAGAGAATCCTGAAAAGGAGGTGAGTTCCCTATTTTCCTGTGTGCATCTTATTTTGTTACGCCTGTTGCACAATCTGTTGTCTAAGGTCCATAATTTAAAAGCAATGTTGGTCTAAGAAAGCTAGAGCTGAATTTGCATCCAAGGGCTGGAATTTCTCTTCCAGCAGGATAAAAGCTTGGGAGATGTCAGCAGTGCTGTCTGATGGTCCCATCTAGGTAGAAAGAGCCTGCTCAGGATAGCTCTTTGCTTCTGCTGCAAGACAAAGCGCCTGTGCTGGCCATGGGGAACCTCGTGATGCTGCTGCAGCGCAGCAGGTAGTGGATGCATCCTTAAATTTTGCCTGCCTTTAATAACAGAAACAACCATGACTGGGCTTTTAAATTCAGATTTGTCAGTTTTTATGGTATTATTTACTATAGCTAGATGAGCTACCAAGGCCTGGGCGATGCTCCTTGCTTGGGAAAACTGTTCACTGGAAGCTTATTCATGGGAAGGTGGACCAAGATGCTGAATGGCATAGGTAAGCAAGATGTGCAGCCCCGCAGGGAGGTCCCCAGTGCTGTAAGTGCCTCACAGCCGGGTGTGAAGCAGGTGTTTTCTTGCCTTACCTGTTGCAAGAGCTGCAGATTGAGAAATACAATGGCAGTGTGGGTTGCCAGCATGATTTCTTCCTGCCCTCCAGCAAATCAGCCCAGCTGAGGCATTCCTCCATGTCCAAGATCTAGCTAGCAAGGGCTTGCTGGGGCTGGGTAGCCAGACCTGGGGAACACAGTGCTGCCTGGGGACCCAGGTCCCTTGATTCAGAGCACGTCAGAGGCTTCCCCAGCCTCTGTCTCTTCCTTGGCCAGCCAGGACATGTGGTCAGTTCCCACCAAGGACTCACATCCCCATGGGGCAGTGATGTCCAGTCCATGGGGGTGTTTACCAGAAGCCACGTGCAGAGAGCCTGGATCCCCTTTTGACTCACTGCAGCTTTTTGCTTCCCCTTGAGGGGTTATTAAGCCTACCAGCACAGGTTTTCCAACCCCATCCATGGGATGTGGCATTGGAGCAGGAGTGTTACTGCCCGCTACCCATCCTGGGCACAGGCTTGTCAGGCATCGTGCCTCTTTCCCAGTACGTTTTGATGTACGGAGACAAATTTGTACTGAAAAGAGGAAGTTGATGGCTGAAATTGCTGCTATGTGGAGGTGGTTATTATAACAAAGTGAGTGTCATGGGTCTCTGCAGAATAAACTGAAATAACAGGGCCATTAGCGAGTGGCTCAGGCATTGCCTGAAAAATGACCTCAGCAGCACATCAGGCTTGCGGGGAGGATGGGAGACAAGCAGAGGAGATGTTGGCTTGCTTGAGCTTTTCTATCAGTGAGCCTGAAACTCTCTGTCTCTTTCTGTTGAGTGGCAGATAAAAGGGCTCGGCTAGCTCTGACGGGGGGGAAAAGGGTCTCTTCACATTGTGTCCTGACCCCAGATCTAGCAAATTTAGGGATGGGAGTGGGAAAAGAGAGATGGGAAAACAGGATGCTTTTTTTGCCACCCATAGGTCAGTGATACCCACCTGTCCCTGCAAGCAGCGCTCCTGGGACAGGGTTAGGAAATTTGGAAGCTGGCAGCCAAAATTAGTTCTTTTTATCTTAGCAGTGCTAATCTTCACACCACTTTCAAGCTCTATGCCTGGCCAGGCTGGTGCTGGACCCCGAAGATCCTGACCTGCGGGTCCTCTCGCAGGGCGGCTTGGGCGAGGCTGGAGGAAGGGAGTCTCCCGTCAGTGCAATGCACCCTCTCGTGGTGACTGGTCACGGCGGGTGGCTGGGCAGGGCATGGGTGTTGGTGGGTGCCCACTGAGTGGGCTCTGCTCCTTGGCATCCTACCGGGATGCGTACATAGGGACCCACCAACCCTCCTGTGGGGAAACTGTTTAGGGAGCTAGCATTTGGTTTCTCCAGGCTCAGGGCACCCCGAGACAGGCTCCATAGTTTCCTGAGGGGTCCTTACTCCCCCTTCTTTATGTGGAGAAAAGCAATAATTTTGGCAAAATAGTTAAAGCTGGCTTCCTGTCAGCTGGGATCAGCCTGCCCTTCTCCCTCTGACACTTTTCCTCCCTGTGAGGACCCTGCAGAAAAAATCATTGCTTTGCATAAACAAAGTCCCAGAAAGGTATTGGTAAAAAAACAGTGCTCAGGAGCTTCACAAATGCAGTTTATTCCACAAAATAAAAGCAGGAGAAGATTTTTTTCCCCTCTGTAATGCCTTAAACCAGGGAAGGATTTCTCTGTCTGGCCACCCAATTTCTCCCCTCCCACCAAATTTCAGAGCCAAATCTTGGTTTGCTGAAAGGTGCCTCCCTTTCCTCTCACCCCTTCAGGGGTGAATTAAAATTAAAACCCCAGTCGCTTTCTCTGCGGGAAGGCTCTGCTATCAGTGCTGGTGCCTTGTCCAGCTGTGCCCTGCAGCCTTGGATGTGAACACAGCAGAGGAGAACTACTGCAGGGGTGAGTGGCGGGTGGGGGGGACCTGGGTGTCCCCCATGGGTGGGCAAGCATTGTCGCACTACCAGGTCCCCATCCCCAAAGCAGCCAGGGCTTGGTGAGCCCTCGGTCCCACCTGCTCCTTGCACACTGCCGATAGCTTCCTGCGACTTTAAAGTTCCCTCGGCGCACAAAGCAAAGAGGGAGGAGAAAGGGTTTCATCATCGCTCTGGAGAGCAGACTTATAAAAACTTTGCGCTCAGGCTGCCTGCCTCACTCCCAGGCTTGGAGGGGTTTTGGCTTGGACTGTGCAGGCTGCTGGTGGTGGGACAGGCCAGAGAGGGACAGGAGCCCACACACAGCCCAGCTATTTGGGGCTCCCCAGGAAGCCCCCACAATGGGAGTCCACCCCGAAGCCGGCAAATCCCCAGTTGACGTCTCCAAAAGGTCCGGCACCTGCTCCCGGAGTATCTTCTGCAACATCAAGGTAAGAAGTCGTGCCTGGCAGGGATGCGCTGCTTCCCCAGCAGGGAGGGAGGAAGATGCTCACACAAAGAGTGACCCCAACCCATCCCACGGGTCCCCACATCCCTGATACAACTGCCAGTAAAATGAAGTGTTTGCTAAGATGCAGAATTTGAAAGTCAACTCCTCGGGCAGTCCTGGAGAATGCTGCTGAGGTCTGTCCTGCTTGACACATGGGAAGGGCTGGGGGGGGCTCAGTGGGTTTTGGAGCAGTACCCTGGAAGTGTTAGACCCCATGGAAGCAGCGTGGGCAGCTCTCCGTGGGCTGCAGAGCTTACCCACGGTGTCCGGTACATGCTGTGCTGCTGTTTAGGGAATGATTAACCACATCCTGGTGTGAAAAGAAAACACTGCCCTATAATAACACTGACTTGCTTTAAAAACCTTTGTGAGAAGGACATTTTGAGTGACAGAAGCAAAATCTCGGCAGGTTAAAGTGGGTTTTCTGGTGTTGGCTGCCCAGTTACTCACCTGCCTCTATTAGCAAGGTGAGAACTGTCATCTTAAAGCCGGTTCCTGCTGGAGCTTCAGGCTCTTGAGCTCACTGAGTGAGAAAACACCAGCCACCCTGGCCACCTCTCATGTTTTAAACCCTGCTATGCCTCTGCTTTTAAACCACTCCTCGCCCCATCTTTTTTTTCCCCCCACGTGGCACATTTTGGCCCATTTTTGGATGGGCACTGAGGCTGCTGCACATGCTGGTTCCCATCCCTGGGAAATCCACCTGCCTTCGCCAGGATTTCTCGGGGGGGGGGGGATTTTTGTGTCTCGCTTGGCAGCACCTTGCATGTCGGCATCCAAAGCAGCTGTCTGCATTTTTGGGGAATGGCAGCTCCCAGCAGCACCTGCCCATGGGCAGAGCAGCTTTGGGTATGTGAGAGGGGCCACCAGTTGGCAGGACCCCCTTGTGCTGGTGCTGCTGGTTGTGCCCAGGGCTGGGGTGTGATTTCCCACTAGTGTTACTGAATATGAGTGTGTGTTTGCTGCGAGGAAGGGTTTGTCAGCACTTCCCAGCTAAGTGTGTTTTCAGGAGCGTACAGGCATGGGTAGGTCATCGCAGTCCGGGGTGGGTTGGGGTTTTATTTGCCACCCATCTTTCCTCACCTTGCATGAAGGATGGCACTGCCCACTCCTCTTTGGGCTGTGCTTGCTTGGGGTTGGTTTCTGGACAATATAAGTTTCACCAAATTGGGGGGGCCTGAACAGTTCTGTCCAGGTGCCGTGGGGCTGTTCCCAACAGGCTGCTCCTCCTCCTGGGGGCTCCCAGGGCTGGAGGCATCATCCCAGATGATGTCCTCCAGTCCTACATCTCTGAAGGTCCCCACTGCCTGGGCTGGGCTGTTCCAGCAGGTGACTCAATGGCCCTCTTTGGCTGTGAGCTCCAGGAGGAAGAGTTTGAGATTACCCTGGGTAATTTAGGGCTGCCTCTGGGCTACTCTGACGTGCCTCTGGAGGGTACTGGTGACCTGACCCCTCCTCTGGTGGAGGTGCAAAGGATTGCCTTAACCTCCTCCAGGTTGCTCCAGTAATGACCATGGCTCGGGGTGAATAACGTCACCCAAAACCAGAACCCTTCTTGCAGTTCATGCTCTTTACTGGAAATATGTACAGCTCCCTTCAGCTGCATGCTTGCAAAAATATCCTGGAATTGAAAAAGCTTTGCCAAACTCGATGCCTTTTGCAGGATGTAGAACTTTAGGGTGAAAAAAAAAAGCCCCAACAAATGTTAATCCATTTCTGCATCCCATAGGCAGCTGCATGATGCAAGCAGGAGTCAGGCTGGATGCTCAACACCCCACATACCCAAGGGCACTTGGTCGGGGGCTGTGTCCAGGACCTCCTCGGGGCATTCGGCCAAGGGCAGTTGACATGGGGGTGTCACTTTGCTGGCGGCAGGAGCTCTGGCTGTGCTGGGAGGTGCCTGGCCAGCTGCCTGTGCTCATCAGCTCTGGCTCGAATTGCCTAGGATCTGGTGCTGGCCAGAGGGCTCAAGTCTTAATTTCAAGAGCCTGAAGCTCCCCAGACCAGCCAGGCACCCACCACTGAGCCTGTCTGGGGGTCCTCAGAGGTGATTTTGGTGGGGGAGGTAGTGCTGCAGCACCTGGTGTGGTGACTGCATGCAGAGTGATCACAGGAGCAGGAGATACCAGCAGAGACCCCTATCTCCTGCCTCCCGTGCCTGGTGCAAATACAGCTGCACTAAGGGAAAAGCAGCACATGAAAAGCAGCCCTTTTGTTCTAAAAAGTCAACAGCTTTTTCCTACTCAAGGGGAGCCAGCCCTTGATTTAGTACAGCCCAACACTGGCACCACATAAGCGCATAAAGGAATTGTTTGAGCTCTATCAAAATATGCTTGTTGGCATCAGACGGATGATAAGCACCATCTGGGATGGGGGGGAGTCAGAACACTCATCCCTTAGTGAATAAGTTCTTGCTTTTAAGAGCAAATGTGTATAAATTGACAGGCACTGACATTCCCCACCTTTTCCTGACCTGTTCACTCTTTCTGTGCTGTGGCATTTTTGTTAAAAATATATATACATTTAAAAAATAGCTGCTTCAAGGTGGAAAGCACTAGCCTGTGTGCAGTTGTCAATCCTCTCAGCCCCCCCAAAATTAGTAGAAAATCAAAGTGACACAACTGAATTTCCAGGTTCAAGAAGTTGTTTTGTAGTGAGTGGGTCATCAGAGGGCAAGGCGTACAGTAAGCCTCTCGGTTTGTATGGCTTTGTAGCTCTTGTTTGTATGAGAAGCCGTTGGTGCAGTGAATAATGTGTTACATAAGTCTTCATCCAGCACCTAATTGTGTGGGTAGCTGCTGGCATCATCCTACACAGAGACAGGTACTACAAAGAGGTTCAAATTAATTGGACACAGTGTCCTCATACAAGCAATGGCAGTTTGACAGGGACAGTATTTCCAACACAACAAAATCCTTTAGTTGTAGCAGGCTCCAAGACTTAATCACAAAGCTCATATTTAATCCATAAAGCTCACATGCCAGGATCATTTTCAGAGTGTCTTTTGCAGGGCTGGGGCCAAAAATAATGAATTATTTTTCTGTGCAAACCATCTTGCTCCTCCGTGTTCCCTGCAATGGGGGACTACTGCCTCCCTGCACCAGTTTCCATCGCTCTCTGGGGAGGAGTTGGCACTGGCCCTGTTACTGCTGACGTTCGGAAGTGGAGAGCATGATGGTGCCAGGAATGGGCATCACGATGCCTTACAACTATTGACATCAGAGAGGGAAGGGTCCTGGTGGAAAGCAGTGGTTTTAATGGTTCCGCCGGGACTTGAAGAGTGGCATGGGGATGGCAGCTCTGGGGGTGGGTGGTATGGAGGAGCTGCTGGGGATGCAGGAGGATGGGTGCAGAAGCAGGTGCTCGGGGAGGCAATGCCCGGTGGATGTGGCTGCTGGCTCATATTCATGCTGTGACACAGCAGGCATTTACAACTGATCTCTGTACCCTACGGGAACGTGGTTGGTGACAGTTCCTTGTTGCTGCTATGGAAGTTACTCCCTGTTATATGTGGGTATTAATGACTGTAGCTAATATTGCAATTACACCAAACAGCACCAAGGCTCTCTCTACACTGATATGGCTCAGCTGACAGCATGTTTGCTGTCTGCACTGTATCCTGTAGCTGGAATAAACCTGGTCATTGTGCTTATGTTTTTGAGTGCCATCTCAGATGTGGCAGGGTTGCTTGAGCCCCTCTAGAAGCTGGCTATTTGTCTTGAATCACCTTGAAAAGAGAAAGCAGAATGCAAAAGGCCTTCAGTGTGGGGGGCTGGCAGGTTGCTGCTGAGCACTGTCCCCTACGAGAAGTCTAAATCATCTTGCTAATGCCACAGTGGTGGTGGAGATGGGTGATGATGATTAGGGACAGCCCCCTACTTTGAAGTTCACTAGAGCTTCCAGGGTAGTGCTAACTGGCACTGGGATTTGGGGGGTGGGG
>JANZLQ010000089.1:14101654-14111947 GCA_026212715.1 Elanus axillaris | reverse complement strand
GGGGTGGGTGGGGGGGGTATTGGTTTGCAGTTGTGCTGCTTGGCAAATGCAGGATGAAGCCAAGCTTCAGGTGTATGCCAGCACCTGGTGGCACCAGTGACACTGAGGACCTCACAGTCTAAAGGAAAAAAACAGGTCTGAAAGGTGGAGCAGAAGTGGATGGTTACTCTTGTCTCCAATCATCATGTCCTTGCCCACCTTCCAGACATCCACTGAAAAAGGATTATTTCAAAGGCATTATTTATTTGCAGTGCCTCAGATGTTTTGGCTTCTTCACCTTTATTGTCTCTTTCATGGTTTTGTGCTATTTTAATAATTGCTAATTGCTTGTTCAGGATCCCCAGAAACATGACAGATATAAATATCTTGTTATTTAGTTGAGTTGGACTGGTTTCAGCTGGAAGCCTGTTAGCTGGAGTGTGCAGGGGAACAGTGTGAAATAGTTGGGAGGGCAGGCAGGGAAAGGCTTTTACCCTACTGACCACCTGGCATGGAAAAGGAAGCAGGAGGATAATAGAGAGTTATTGTCACTTATGTCAGCCAGACGGAGTCCATGGGGAGATTTAAAAGCCTTAGGGGCAGATTTAAATTGTGTGCTATACTGGGGCAGGGAGAGGGATGGTATGGAAGAGTGTAGGAGAGGGGACAGCAAGGTCAGGAGGAGGCTGTGGGCTCTCAGAAGGTCATAAGGCTTTAAAGCACCCCAGGGTGAAGATGTTGGGGGCATATGGGGTGCAATGGCCAGGAGCAGGGAGGTCTCTCTTCCCTGGGGAGGCAGGGTGCCTTCTGCAGAAGAAACGGGAGCCTTGCCTTGGGCTCTGAGGTCCCAACAGCATCAGGGCAAGGTTTTTGTCCCTTCTTTTAAAGGAACTAAAGGAATTTTCTGAGGAGTGTATTTCAGAATCCTGGAGATGTAACAATTGTGTTCTCATATCCTGTTGGAAAAGATCATGAATTGCTTTATTTAGCTGTTAGCAAGAATAGGAGATTCATCAAGTCATTGGTCTGAAGATAGTATGGCTGTAGGTTAGAAGAGGGAAGCACCAAGAGGAGAAAGTCATTGTTGATTAAGGCCACTGGTTTAAGCAAGAAAATCAAAGGATATTCCAATGCTGGGCGCCATGCAAGGAGATATAGCAAGTTGGATGAGTGTTTATAGCAAAGAAGCAAGCAAGGTCCTTAGGACAGGTGGAGTGGCATGGGGAGAAGGACCCACTGTGACTGGGGTCTTCAAGCATTAATGGTGCTGGTGCTGGCATCAGAAAGCAAAGTTTGGGTTTGGATGGATCCGACAGTGTGTTTATGTCTGGTTTTGGTGGGATCAGGTTTCAAAAGGGAAGAATCCTCTGGCCTTCACCAGCAACACCAGAAGCAGGATAAGGAAAAAGATGGGGAAGAGCCAGATGGTAAAACGGGTTGGAAAGTTTAGTGGGATCAAGGTCTAGGAGACATGAAACAAGATAATTTTATGAGGGGTGAGGTGGTTCAGTGCCCAAACACAACCAAGGAGTGGTCAGCGTAGATAAGATTATCATGAGCAAAACGGGAGAGGAGTGTCGCTGATAGGGAACACAAGGCATGGCCAGGGCTGAGGGCATGCAAGAGGAGTGTTTACATACACTTGTGGGTCAGGGAAAATGAAGCCAAGCTGAAGCTACCTTCAGGGAAATCATGATCGGCTCCTGATGCACCATATAGAAAAGAGACCTTCAGAAAAAATGAAAGAGCGAAAACCCAACCACACAACCTACCTGCACACTCAGGCTGGTTGCAGGAAGAAAAGGCTGCTTAATGATATGCATCGTATTTTGCAGGCAGGAGTATTTTCTCAGCAGCAGCTTGGGAAGCACCAAACCCTCTCACCTCATGCGCTGGTCTCAGCAATCCTCCACAGCCAAAACCTCCTTTCTTTCTGACATCTGCGATGCTCACCTGCACATTAAGGAGGGGACATGTTTTTATGTCTACCAGAGTGCTCCCTCTACAGCAACTGAGCAAAGCAGGGCTTGCACAGACCTTGCAAGGGCATCGGGATACAGTGCAGGGAAATCCCATGTGTACATTCTTTGCAAAAATATCAAACATTGTCTTTGCACTCGATAATTGGGGGTTGTAAAGCGTGGATTACTTGGCAGTAGACAGTCATCATTGCAATTAATAATCTGGGCAGCGGTGTGCTTCAGACAATCCCTAACCACTTTAATTTTCTTATTAGTTTATTTTTTGCAGTAGAAATAAAATTTAGGAGCCATCTTCTGCCACTGGACCATGCTCCAGGCTCAGAGGTTTTGTGCTAAGTAACATGATGTGTGGCAGGGTATTTGGTTCCTTTTGTGGAAATGTTGCTTCCCCCCCCCCATCTTTCACGGTGCTTTTTGATCTATAAATCTAGGCAGCTGCATGTAGGAAAGACATGCCAAGGAGGGATGTATTTCCCCACACATGTCCATATATTTTTCATTTCTGGCTGATGTATTTCTTTCAAACTGAGTGATCTCAGCCATCCTACTGCAGGAGGACCTCTTAGTGGAGTGAGTGTTGATCATATACAAGCTCTAAAATAAACAGCCTGTCTTCTCCCTGACTATTAATGCTTTGGGGATATTCTTATTACTTCCTAAAGTTCCCTCTTCCCCTTTCTTTTATCCCCTTGGATGGTCAGGAGAATAAAGTGGAAGAAGCCTTCAGAGGTGGGCAGGTTGGGGTCTCCTGCTTTGGGCCATGAATTTCTACTAAGGTCAAACAATTTTGCTTTGGCTCTCCAGAGCCCAAAATGCAACTCTAATAGTACTATGTGGAGGGAAAGAGCTAACAGAGCATCCTTACTCTTAGTCCTTTCCACACATTTACTCCAGCCAGATTCATTTTGCACCTTCCTGCAATGACTGCTCTTGGCCATGTCCTACCTCAGCCTCATCAGTCAGCTGGGAGCAGTTTGGTGGGTTCTGTGAGGATATCCACTCCTCTTTACAGCTCCCCAGGCAACTCTTGCAACCATCTAATGAATTAAGCCCTGTCTCCTTCCATCCAAGCTGCTAGCGGTGCTGCCATGGGAAGGCTGTTGGCCACGGAGGTTAGCACCGGTGCGGGCACATATGAGCCAGAGCCTGGAGCTGCCAGTGCTCTCTCCTCACAGGGCAAGCTGCACCATCAACATTTCCACCTTCTCTATCTCCAGGCAGGGCTGCCAAGGTGAAGATAGTGAAAAAACGAGGTGAGGGATGAGCATGAAGCTGTGGAAGCAGAGTGAGGAATTAACCCTTATCTCCCTCCTCCAGGTGGCAGAGAGGAAGGGGCAGTGGCCATGCCACAGGTAGCAGCATCTTCCCAAAGCCCTGGTCCCTGCAAAGCAGAGCCAGCCTCACTCCTGTAGGCTCCTCCTGGCTCCTGGAGGCTCCATAGAAGCAGTTCACTCTTTTGAAAGAAAAAGAAACCTGAATTTTTTTACCTGGCCTTGACTCTGACCCATGTCCAACACATGCATGCTGGGGTTATCAAGCACTTCATGTTTGTTTTTTTTCTTATTTAACCCAACTCACCAAGCATTTTATTGGCTGCCTTGGTGACCAAGGGACGCTCCCCCAGCCTGCCCCCCAAAAATCCTCTTATGAAACAGCCCAACTTTCATAATAGGCTTTTCCAAAGTCCAGTCTCCATGTACCTGTTTGTTAAGGACAGCGGTGACAGTGCATTATCTTACATAAGCAATATGGAGAGAGAGACACGAGATAAAGGAATAGAGCTTAACAGACCCAGTATGTGACATGGGGCAGTGCAAGTGCCTGCTGCCTACCAGCACTGCCTGCAACAGTGCATGCTTCCAGTGCATGCATCCAGCCCCGAGAGCAGCAACCTCCCTCTGACCCCAAGATCACCCACCTCAAGGATGGGTTTACCCCCTGGCTCTGGCTTCCTCATCCTTGTCTCCTTTATGGGTTCAGCACAAGGCTGGGAGGCTCCCTTTCTCCTCCCAGAGCCTTATTTTATTCCCTGTGAGCTTCAGTGAAGTCAAAAAGGTGCAGGCGGGTCTTCTGAGCTGGCTACAAGGGCTGAAACACCATGTCAAACATCTCCCAGGAGTGCAGCAGCCACCATGGCCATACCTGGCATCCCGTGGGGATGTCTTGGTGCCAATATAGGGTCTCAGCCTTGCTGCCCAATCCGCATGCCTGGGGGCTGCCTGCAGCCCATCCTACCCCCACTCTCAGCCCCACCAGCCCTCCGGGTGAAGATTTGTTGAACACATCTCCTCTGAAGGAGGTTTGGCTTGGAATTGACCAAATAGCTGCCAGCTTTCTGCTTTGAACCTGAGAAGTGTTGTCCAGACCATGGAGGGACCAGTCCCCTCTCTTCCCTGCAATGGGGTGGGTTTTTCTTTTCCCTACTAAAAAGCATTGCCCTGGGAGGTGCTAGTCCCCATGAACCAGGGGTAGGGGTTGGGGTAGGCATGTCTGTGAGGGACCTTCCCCCAGGCATTTGCTTCCCTTTTAAATGAAGTGTGTCTTGGAAAGGAGTCAAGTGTCTTGTATAAACAGCCTGGAGTCAGGATCACTCAAGCACTCTGAAGGAAACATTGGGGTGATTAAGAGGGGATTTTGTATGTGTATGTAGGTACACACCTTTGGCCCCTCCGCACTGCTCCCTGGCTGCTTGCAGTTGTGGCTTGCCTGCAGCTCTAAAAATACACCAGGCTCTGATGGGAGCATCTGCTCCAGAGGGACAGCACTTCATATTCGTGGGAATTCGGCCTTCATTGCCATTGTGCTGGCTTTGTGTCCGCAAAACCTCCCTTCAGATGGGATTGTCTCTTCTTTAAAAAAAACCCCTTCTTCATTCAGTGTTATGGAAGATAGATGATAGTAGCTCTGTCTCCCCGGGGTTGCTTGGTGGGTGCATGGGGCCAGCGCAGAACAGCTGGGGCTCTCCGCAGCTGGAAGGGACCAGGATGGTGCTGGTTGCCATGGACCAGCAGGTTGTGGGTGGTCAGCATGAACATGTGGGGATGGGGACGCATGGGGAGAGGGACAGGGATGGGATGGATCCATGAGGACCTGCAATGGGACACAGGAGAGTGGTGCCCTTCACCTCCAGCATCCTTAGAGGTCTGCTCTTCTCAGGTGGAGCATCTTGGTCAGTGCCAAGGTCAGGTGGTGCACAGGCTGCTTTTGGGGACCCTTCTCAATAAGCCCCTCTCCTAGGTCTTTGCACTCAGAGCCTTCAAGGTTTGGGCCATCATTATCTTAATTAGAACTGGATCTGCTGAATGCAGGGAAAGTCTTAAATCAGGCACATCTCTCACCTCCAGACAGCTGAAGTGCATCTGGAAAAGCGAAGCTCCAGCTGCACAAGTCCTAGAGCAAAGGCTGTTTCGCTTTGCTCTGACTGTTTTGGGTGGCAGCTTCTTCCCAAGAAAAAAAAAATTTCCTCTGCCCTTCCCCTCCCATCCTGTGGGCTCTCCACATCCAAAGGGTGAGGCTGCTGTGGAGTCTCGGTGCCAGCAGCAGCACGGGGCAGGATCGGGTGCCCTGAGCATCCCTCCTGCTCTTCTGCCTTTTCTGCTAGCCCTGCTCACAGGAGCTGAATTAGAAGGATACATGGGTGAGGGGGAGGGGAGAAGTTACACCCCAAAGTTTTTCCCTCCCCTTGTTGGTGCTCTCCAGCTGCATTTCTCCCACCTTGCCTTCCCTCACAGCAGGCAGCCCCAGCTTGCTCCCAGGCATCTCAGGATCCACGGCCCTGTTTTGTCTGCCCCCCAGGTTATCACCAATGCATAAACCCATCTCAGGCCATCTCCTGCCAGCTCTGCCTTTTCCTGCCTGTCCTCTCTGACCACAGTTTGCCCCTCTCATCTCCTGCCCTCCATCATCTTGTGAAGCACAGCCATTGCTGGTTCCCCACGGTCCTTCCATGCCTCCATCCCCTGCCAACCCCAGCATTCTGAGGAGTCAGACTGCCTCTCCTCCTCATCTTCCCTCCCTGCCAGCATCCTCTCTCCCCAACACTTCTCATCTCCCCATCTGCCCTGGGATTAAGCTGACATTTGCTGTGCTAAATTCAGCCTCAGTGATCCACCCTCTTCCCTCCCTGTTGGTAAACAACATTGCTTCTCCAGCTAATACCTCGCACAGGGAGAGCTCTCCCTCCAGCTGCTCTGCATCTCAGGCTGTCCCAGCCCTCCACTGTTTAGCCAGAGCTTCCTTATTCAAATGACTTCAGTAGGATCCAGCCAGAGCTGCAGGAACAAAAATTTGTGTTCTCTGGCAACAAGATCCCCTCTCCATTTCTCATCCTCACAGGAGTCACCTCTCTGCTCCAGACCAGCCCGGCTGGACTAATTACGTGGTGATCGCAGGTCAGGATTGGGGAAGGTGAAGGTGGTGGATCCACCTTTCACCCTCAGAACCATGTGCTGGGATGGGTTTTTGAACATAGGAGTAGATAGCTGGAGGGTGTAGAGGTCATTCTGCTTCAAGAGTTTACTTTCCATTTTGTCCCTGTCTGGGAGGGTTTTCCATGTTACACCCCACATCATTGCTCTGCAGCTTTTTGTCAGGGCAAAATCCCAGCCTGGGACTTAGTTCTCTCTTGCTCAGCTACCACGGTGGCAGATGCCTGTGTGATGGTAGCCTGTGGGCTGACAACCCTCCAAGATGTAGCTGGGGAGTTCCTGATGGCAGCTTGTCCCCATGACCCTTCTTCCCTCTTTTTTGGTGTTTGCCTTTCTCCTTCTACTTCTCTGTGGTCTCCAGTTGTTCCCAGCCTGCCCTAACACTGCCAGGGCTCTGTTTTCTCCTTCTCCTTCAGTGTCATCTTCTCTCCTGCTGTCTGTCAGCACCTCTTCCATTTCTTATGCTTTTAGATACCCAGGTCTGTCTTCTGGCTGCTGGTATCCTCCCTCGTAGGAGAAGCTTCGCAAGAAGCCATCTTCTTGCCCACCTTCTCTTGCAATTGCTGGACCTGGCTCTGTGTCCTCCTCTGCTCCCCCAAAAGACACTCCACCCACCTACAGCATTTGCATCCTCTGTGTTGTGTGGACAATTTAATTATTTTTCTGGGTTTTGGGGGGTTTGCTTTTTTTTTCACACAATGGGTCAAGGCTTCTGGGCGCTACCACCATTTCAAATAAATACTGACTATTGCTGCTCTCCTAGCCAAGGACATAGGGAATTTGTCAGCCCTGCAGTACCTTTGATCCCCCATTCATCATCTTGGGCTTCCCGCTGTTATCTTTGTGGGACACACTTCCGGTATTCAGCAAATATTTGATTTCCTGTGAATTTAAATAAAAAGACCTTTTCCCTCTTTTTTTTTTTTTTTATTAATGATTTTAAAATACTTTTGGCACCATGTGGACACATTCCATTCCAAGAAAAATAAAGGAAAACTGCTCTGACTAAATATAGATCAAAAGACACTTGTGAGCTGCCTCTTGCATCCCTGGCTGAAAGTGCTTTCCTCTCCCAGGCCACCCAGGCTCTTTTGACCATGCTTCTTCCCTACCCTGTAAATCCTCTGTATTCCCTCCTCTCCTCCAGGCAAGCTCTGCCTGCATTCGGCTTGGTTTCTGGCTCAGCTCACACCCTGGCTCAAGGGAAAGATGCTGGTTTTAGAATCCTATATAGAGATCTTCCAGTAGTGAGACCATGTTGTGCATATTTCATCCTTTCCCTCTGGGGCTTTTAAAACCCTTTTTCAACTTTTTTTGTGCAAAACCCCTTGGAGCATGTTCTGTTAATTGGCTTGACAGATGAGTGAAGCCAAGGGGCCGACTGGAAATACTGGATCCCAGGTACTCTAAACCAGCACAGCTCCCTTTCAGCTGTGGCACAGCAGCTGCAGGGCTGGCTCTAACACAGTCTCAGGAGCACCCACCAAGTCTACGCAAAGTCAAGCCTGTCTCATTTATCATTGTGCAACTCCCAGTGCAACAGGTTGTCCGCCGGTTGGAGGGTTGTTCTTGAGGGTTGTACAAGGGTTGCTGCAGTGCAAATACCAATGAATGTTAATAACAGTAAGGTAGAGGAAACATAAAAATGGAGCTCCTTGTCCTCTCTTCTGAACACTGCATTGCTCATTTTGCAAAACTAAGTTAAATCAGGGGTCTAGGACTAAGCCCTTCAGTAGATCTGTTGCACATCAGAGGTGCAGCCATGTTGGCCAACTTGAGTCCATGTGCATATGACTCAAATCCCTTGCACAGGACACGGTCGCCAGCAGTTACACATCAGCAGGGCACTAATTGGGTACTAGCTGGGATGGCACCTTTTTTTCCCCCCCCACAGGTGTTTGTGCTGTGCCACGGGCTTCTCCAGCTCTCCCAGCTCCTTTACAGCGCCAACTTCAAGAGCAGCCTCACCACCATTGAGAAGCGCTTTGGGCTCTCCAGTCTCTCTTCGGGTTTCATCTCCAGCTTGCATGAGGTAACTGGGTCAGAAGCTTGTGTGGGGGCCCCAAGGGGTGGCCAGAACGTGACAGGGGCCTTCCCAGAACAGGGTCTCAGGGTTGTTCACAGCCAGTGCTTCCTCAGCCATGCCTACATGTGCTGGATGAAGCAGCTGTTGCTGTGCACTTGGACACCTCTTCCTGCTTCACTTCTGCTGTACCACGTGCTGGGAGGTTGAACATAGGGTTTTGTGGTGAGGACATGGCCTTGGAGGGCAGCAGCAGAAAGCAGGTTGATACACGGGAGACCACTCCACCCTGAGATGCCATACATCTCCAGCAGAGACATGACTGGGAGACAGAAAACATGCAATGTTATTCTCCTCCATCGATCACAGTTCTTAGTGCTTTTGTGAAGAAAAGCATTTTATTACGAGTAGTATCCACACAACTACAGCTCTGTGAGCAGTTTTCAGTAAAAGTAACTGTTTTCATAGGTTTCTTATTGGCTTTAGGAATGATCCTGGCCAGAGTAATTCTAAATTTTCTCTAAAAGGAGACCCTGGCCAGCAGTCTCTCCAAGATCTAGGCCTTTTCTCCAGTGCTCCCAGCTCCTGATGGGCCTGTGGCAAAGGACTGACTTCCACTGGCATATTGCTGAGCTGGTTGAAGATTTTCTCACAAACACTTTCTAATCACTTACTACTCTGGAATAAGTTTTCCAGTTCACATTGTCGTGAATTGTATCCTTTCTGGTAGCTCTTCAAGGCCAAATAGGAAAAGGCCTGCTAGCAGAGACTTTCTTTGGATGGTACAGACAAAGTGCTTGGTGACAGCCCACCTTGCATACAACTGGTCTTCTTGCATGGGATCATCCACCAAGAGGCTGGGCACTGGAAATCCTCCTGGGCCCTTGGGGAAGTAGATGCCCAGGTCTTAACTCAACCAGCACCTACATCTGGGGTTAAAAAGACTGGTTAAAAGCCTATTGAGACCAGTGAAGGACTTCCCACTGATTGTGACTAGGTCCAAACCATGCAAAGAAAGAGACCTAGTATGGACAGTTGTGACATTGGTAATGATGAACTGGCATAATTAAGCACTGCAGAGTATCTCAGAGCTGTAACCCACATGCTCCTTATCCACTAGAGAACTCTATACTTTTAAGAATTAGTGCCTGGAGAAGTAACACCAAAGCAAACATCATGTAGAGCGGTGTGTTACTGCAAGAATATAAAGGGAAGAGGGTTGGAATAGCACATATGCCATGCTGTTAAAGAATAACAGCTTGCAGAAAACAAACACATCTTTATTTCTCTGCTTTGTGAGAGAAATTTCTGTGCTTTACCCCAGCTCTGTGTGAGCTGCCGTGCCTGTCCAGGACCATAACCTTTCTGTGTTGATGGCTGCAGCAATTCCAAGAGCACAAACCACAGAGACAAACAAGGGACCCCATGTAAACATAAATAAAAAGTATTCTTAGCCATACATTCCAAGGTTAAAATAATGTTTAGATTGTCCCAAGCTGACAAAGCCCATGTAATGGTAATTTATGGTGTTCATCCACTTGCCTGAGTAAGCTACATGTTTCATATCTTTTTAGCTGAATATAGCTGCAGTTGCAAATGTCCAGAGTCACAAACATTTGCAATGAGCTGGCTTTGTAGCTGGGCTCGTGTCTGTTTAGAGTCATGGGAATGGAGGCAATATACTTCATTTTTTGCTATGTTTGGGGGAATTATTAGCTTATGCCACATCCTATGGGGTGGGTGGCAGGTGTGGGTGCTGAAAAAAGCCCCAGCCAGATCACAGGGAGGTTGTGAAGTCATCCATGTCGTGGTTTAACGCCAGCGAGCAACTAACACCATGCAGCCGCTCACCCCTGCCCCCCCCCCAGGGGGGATGGGCGAG
>JANZLQ010000089.1:14084092-14101554 GCA_026212715.1 Elanus axillaris | reverse complement strand
CAGCAACCGAAAACATCAGAGTGTTATCAACATTCTTCTCATACTGAACTCAAAACACAGCACTGTACCAGCTACTATGAAGACACTTAACTCTGTCCCAGCTGAAACCAGGACAGTCCATAAGAACAAGGGATGCACAGAAGTGACAGAAGCCAATGAGTTGGGCCGCTGGCTTCTGATGAGAAGGGAGCACTGACTTGCTGGGTGAAGGGCTATCCCATTCCTCCTCTTGTGGGGGTCAAACACTGCCTGATAAGAGATGTCTCCACCTACCCAGACACAGTCATGGGGGACCATCATAGGGTCTTGACTTACTCTGTGATGTCTCCTAATGTTCTCCCCATTTCACTCTGCCCTTTCCAGATCGGCAATGTGGTCCTCATCATCTTTGTCAGCTACTTCGGTAGCCGAGTTCACCGCCCGCGGGTGATTGGTGTGGGGGGGCTGCTGCTGGCACTAGGAGCATTCCTGGTTACCCTGCCCCACTTCCTATCAAACCCCTACGAATACACCACGCTTAGCACCGGTAAGTGCCTCCACCCTCGTTGCCATGAGCTGTCCCAGTACAAATCCCTCTCCAGTTGCTCTGGCCTGGGTTACCCGTGCCTACCCTAAAAGAGGGGTTGTATCTAGCGCACACATGATTTAAATGCAGTGTTTGGAGGGAAAGTTAATATCTGTGGCACTGTAAGTCAGTGCCACATGCTCTGGGGGCAAAGCAGTTTCTCTGACTGATAAGAAGGCTTGAAAGCGCAGTCTTGATGTGTGTGTATGCCTTGTTGCACCAGCTAGGCTTTGACCTTCACCTACTTTCTCTTGGGTTTTGTGCATGACAAAAGATGTTGCTCTCAGTGGTAGCACTGCAAGCAGCTGAGAGCTGTGGCAGTGCAAGGGAGAAGAGCAAATGCTCCCACTGCAGCCTTGCTGAGAGCCCAGGCTGAAGGCAAATGCATCTGATGGTTCACCTATAGCCCAAAGCATTTTGGAAAGGAAAAGAACATTATCTTTTTTGGAGTCACACAGGTATTGCAGCATAAGTGAGGTTGTCTCCCTATGTGGGTGATAGAGCAGTATTAAGGTCTCTTGTCCCTAGGGCCTGTTCTGGTCTAGCCAGTAAGCCTTACAATCCGTACTAAGGAGGGCTACTGGTTTAACTGGGCAGGCTTTAGGAACAAGCTAGTGTGTATGATGATAGCTCATTTTTTCCGTGCAGAATGTGATATGCAGAAGAGCCTGCATTGCATGCCACAAGGCTGGCTTTGGTCTTCCCAAAGTGGCTTCAGCCCCTAAATCCTTGGGATGCCAATGAGCCTTAGCCTCCCTGGGGATCATCACCTCTGGAAACCCTATGTCACCTTGACTCTGTGCCAAGTTGCTCGCCCCGTGCCTGTGCCACCGAGGGGGATGGCAGCGGTCCCAGCAGTGCCAGCCAGGGTAAGCCTTCCATCTCCAGGTAGAAGATGCTTTCTCCTGGAAAGGCTTTGAGCCCTGTGCATCATGTCCTAGCCTGATCCTCTGGGCTCAGGGAGCTTTGGCTGTGCTGGGGAGCTGCTGGGTGGCCCTAGGCAAGTTGCTCCCTTTAGTTAGGTCTTGACTTTGCCACAGCTCAAGAGGATGCAAACCCCAGGCAGGGAGCAAAGCACAGCGAGGACAGAGCTGCTCACAAGTGCCTGACACTCTCTGCTCCCACCAAAGGGTTAGAGATCCTCTGGTTTTGCTCTCCCACATCAGCTCTGGGAAGTCTGGTGCTGTCATGGCTGATCTGAGAGCCTAGATCCCATGAAACATTATTAAAAATGATGGCCTGACATGGGGCTCAGAGTGCACCAGTGCTCATGCAGAAATATGGAGACCAGTTCTCTTTTGGCTTGCAGCTGCCTCCCTGCTATGTAGCCTTGAATGTCTCCATGTTTTTTGAGTCAGCTGGTTTGGAGAGTAGATCAGGCATCAGATGCCAAGTTTTCTGACAGCTTAAATTCACATGTCGGGCTATGAACTGGTCAGGATTCGGGACAGGGGCTGCTCTTACTGTTATGGAAACAAGTCGAAGGAGCAGGTATCATCCTGCTCCCCTGCGTGGAGCTATATGTGTCTTGGCCCAGCATTTACAGCCCATGAAGATATTCCAGTCCTGGTTAGAGTTTGCATGGCAGTCTTGAGCAGGGTGAAGCCCTCCCCATGTCTGGATGGTATGAAGAAGTAAAGTCCTTGCTTTGGAAGGAGGTGGGCTGCTCCTGAGTGATGAGGACAATGGAGATTCAGGGGCAGGGTGTCCTGCTCAGGGCAGCCAGGTGACCCCAGGGAGCATCACTCCCTGTTCCTGCCTGGGTACCACAGGGGAGCAAAGACCACTGGCATCAAAAAGCCAGCCATGGATTAGGTTTGCTCTCATTAAACTGAGAGCAGCCTCGCTCCACAGCATGCAATCTGGCATGAGAGGCTTTTGTGGCTCTCACTTTTGCTGTGGTAAGATCTTTATTAGAAAAGGATGCTCCTTCTGTCTGGCAATGTGGACCCTTTAGACAACACAGCTTCTAATGGTCTTACATAAGGATTTTTGTGGTGACCTACTATTAGGAACGTGCTGCCGCACTGTGCCAATGAATACCCCTAATCAGCTGACAAATATTTTGTTTTGGTTTGTGTCTGTTTGCTCCAAAGTGTAGAAAATCCACAGTTATTACATTAACAAGAAAGATGTGATAGGAATGTTGAACTAATTGCAAATAATAAAAAAAAAAAAAAAAGAAAAAAGAAAAGTCAGAGTGGGAACAGCTATTATCGAAAGACCAGGACTTGCTCTTTGCTCTGTAACATGTTCATTTTGCATGAAAAACAGTTTTTTTCATCAGTGAATATTTATGCTTTTCCACTGGCCTTGACACTGTCTGTCCAAAGGCTTTTGTCAGTTGGCTGGGTCTGGTGTTGCTGCAGCTTTGATGGAGAATGTATCCTCTGCTGACAGCTCAAATGCAGCTCACTGGAACTGAGCTGCAGGGCTGACCCTTTGCAGGAGAAATTAATTTGCTTCCATCTTCTCTGATCCTCCTGTCTTCAAAAAATGTTTGATAAAAATCACAGCCTGGTTGTTTGCTATGCTGACCTCAGTATAATACCCCAAAGGAAGAGAAAGGTGATGAGAACTGCTAAATAAAATGAGCAAGCCATCTGAAATCCAACAGTGTGTGCCTACTCAGCACACTCAAGAGGTTGCTGGTATTTAGGGATTCAGTGCGGGAGGAAGCAGGGGATGTGCCCAGCATTGTAATGTTCATTCTCCCTTTCAGGTAACAAAAGCCAGGTGCAGGCTGAACTCTGCTATGCAGAGAATAAGTTTGTGTGCCCAAATGCCACCCAGGATCCCCAGAAGGAGGCCAGCAGCATATGGGCAATGATGGTCATCGCCCAGCTGCTGGCTGGAATTGGGACGGTTCCCATCCAGCCCTTTGGGATATCCTACGTAGATGACTTTGCCGAAGCAAACAATTCCCCACTGTATGTTGGTAAGTAGGACCATGTTGTGTATCGTTTTGTTTCCTCCAGACCTTAGAAGTGAGATGTAGAGGTAAGACGTAGAGGTGTTTATCTGGAGAGGAATCTGTGGACAAGGGTTGAGCAGCCAGTGGGACTCAGGTGAGATCCTGCCCCATTAAAAGCCTGAGGTGTCTCTCCCCATAACAGTCGGCTGTTCTCTGTAGGGTTATATTTATGATGTGGGTGTTAGGAAGCCAAAGAATCAGGGAAAGGAGATAAGATGGATGAGCTGGGGCTCCTCCCTTGCATCTGTGAGAACTTATGCTATCCATGTGGGGAAAGAGTAGTAAGGAAACCTTCTCAGAGGCCATCTCCTGCTCTTATTGACCACCAGCTGATAATGGGTTAACCAGAGGTATGACAGCCTGCAGGAGCCAATTAACACAGGTTTTGCATCAAGGGTTCAAAATTAACATTTTTGCCATGGAATGGTCCCTGCCCAGTGGGAGGTCCCAGGCTCAGGAGCACTTCTTGATTGCGAAGAGATAGGTGCTGGCTTCCATGTTAAACTACATTTTTTTCCCCTGTGAATGGCAAACCATCTGATGCTGGCCTGCTTATGTGAGCTTTGAGTTCAATCCATAAGTTATTTAAAAACCCAAGTCCTCCTGGTGCCAAACAATGTCTTTGAAGCAGCCAAAGGGATCGGAGTGATTTAGGAGTCAAAAGTGGATGTTCCAAAATAAGGTAAACACTAAAGGAGGAGGAAAGCCTTTGGAATTAGAATCCCAAGGACAGGATTTGGACAAGCACTGGTGTGCTTGGCAGGGTCTCCAGACCCACTCAGCTGTGATTTGCTCCAGGCTCCTGCTGCAAAGGGCTGCTGCACCACCTAAAAGCTCTGCAGAAAGTCTCCCGTGCAGGCAGCACTCCCTCCTCTCAGCTCAAATGTAGTAGTCTGGGCTTGCAAAAGGAGGGACAGACCATCCTTGTCTTCCCCCTGTGGTGAGGGTCAGTGTTCCCAGGATCTCTGAGTGACCTTTAGATTCCCAAAGCTGCAGGTCCTGATGATGAAGGAAAATGGGACTGGCTTGTTCTTTGTAATCTTTTTAAAATAGGTGCACAGCATAGGCATAGCAGTGGGATCAGGTGCTTTCTTAGCCAGTATGGTCAAAGGCTCCAGACCAGCAAAATGTGGTCCATGCAGTTCAAGCAATCTGTCTCCTTTTGCACTTGTTAAGAAGGTTGTGCAAAGAGTTTCTTTCAGGGAGGAAACTTGAATCCTTTCATTCCAAAGAAGTCAAAAGGAAACATTTTGACCTTACAGATTATGTCCAATTTATCTATTTTTTGAACAGGATAGTTCAGCTGAACTGAGGGTGATCTGCTGTCCTTTTTGCTCCCAACATCTTTCACCTCCCCTGAAGTTTGCACCAAATATTTTTGCTTGGATCTAAGGACTGAGAGGGCTTTGTTTCCTTGGCATCCTCTAGGACATGAAGGTCTCCATCACCTGCGGAAGACCAGGATGCCACCGTCCTGCTGCTCTCTAGGGTTCCCCTCTTTGTCACAGTGAATCATGGATATTCACGGTGTGGCTGACAACTTTCAGCACATCAGCAAAGCTTCGACTGCAGCACAGCAGAAGGACTTTTTCTACAGGCAGCTGCCTGCCCTCCTCATCCTTATCCTAGATAAACACTACATTCAGTATCTGAGCAATGGGGATCTTCTCATCATCTGCCACTTGTTAAAAAATGTTTTCTCTCCTCTGCATGTTGTAACACCATTCCTGCCTCACATGGGAAGACAAAAGCCATATCTGCATTGAAGCTACTGTTCCCTGCTCACACTGGCTCTCTCTGCTTCCTTGTTTCAGCCATCCTCTTTGCCATTGCCGTGTTCGGCCCTGCTTTTGGATACTTGCTGGGATCTGTGGTGCTGCGGCTCTTCGTGGATATTGGAAGAGTTGACATTGGTGAGTATTTCTCAAGTAGCGATGGTCCTCCTAAAAGCCTTCTGTGAGTCAGAAGGTCACTCTGAGATGACTGGTGGCAGAAGCCACCAGTCCCATGACCCACAAAACCCACTCCCCTGGAAAGACCTGACCTGGAATACACCCCTAGCACACTTCTCCACTCCATCTCCCCAAGAGGAAGGCTGCAGATGGTCCTGAAGCCACCACTGAAGCAGAGCCCTGCGGTAGGGACATTTCAATGTCCTACTCATGGTGCTGAACTGAAGTGCTGATGGTCGTTGCTGGGGTCTGCCCACTGCCACTATGCTGAGGATGCATCACACTACCCCAGCATGGTGGTGGGGAGGAGCAGGGACGTATAAGCACTGAGGGGTAGAGAAGACAACCCCAGGGCAACCATTGCACTGTGGGTGCACGGGAAAGCTCAGGTCTACACATCCTTCTCCCCACCACCCTTCACCAGTTGATATGCAGAGAGAGGGTCCAAGCCAATGCCACTGCAGGGCTTATTTTCTTTATATGCGGTGCGTGCTTATTATTTCTGGTAACTTAATCACTAAAGAATTCTCCCCAGCTCCATCATTAACATGGCTTTTCCTGTGTTTCCTTAGAGAGATCAGAGCTTGCCTGACATTTTTGTCCGGTACCTGATAAGAATAATAAATGAACCGGGGGCAGGAAACAGCAAAAAGCCTTGGCTCACTCCCTGCGGCGGCAGACGGATTTAGCAGCCTCTGCCTGGTCGCTCTGTGATGACGTCCAAGCTACAGAGTGGAGTGGTCCTGTTTGGGGAAGCAGGGCGATTGTTTTGGTGGGGTGTGGGCTCCTCTCCTGCCGCACCCTGGCATGGGGCTCCCACCCAGAGACTGCTGCTGGTTCCTTTCCCAGCCACAATGTCCTGGTGGTGGGGAGATGCAGTCCCCATGCCAAGCCAAGCAATCTGTCAACCTCCCGTGAGCATCGCCTGGCCCAGCCGAAGGATGTCTGCACTGGAGACGGAGTGGCTCTCACCTTCTCCTCCTTTTTCCGGAGAAGGCGCCCAGAGTTTCATCCACTCGGAAATCAGGCTCATTAACAGCACTCTTCTGCCAGCACGGGTCCTTCCCTTGGTCTCTGCAAGCAGAGAGTGACCAAGCCTGGAACAATGGGAGAGCAATTTTTTCCAGGAAAGCAGCTGTGCCCTTTCCCAGTCCCTGTCTCAGCTCAGCATCCCTGGCAGGCAGCATAGTCCAAACCCACTGCACAACCCAGGCAGAGGAGGATGGAGTTAGGCCCCCGTAATCAGTGCCTTGCTGGCTGGCTCAGCGGCGAAGAGTTGAACCTGTGCCATCAGCATACTTTGATGCTGACTAAATCACATTCTACTGTCATTTGGGAGGCTCAGCACAGTTTGGATGGGGAGCATTAGTGCAGGATCCTGGCCAGGGGAAAGGCGATCAAATATGACCAGGGCTGGTCTTGCTACCAAAGCTGGTGGAAGCTCCCACCTCCATCCATTTGCTTTTCCATGCCAGTGGAGAGACCCATGGACTGTGCCCACATGGACCGTTTGTGCTCCATTGGTCCACATTTGCATGGACGTTTGTCCCTCTCACCCTTAAATGTGCAGGAGCAGAGCTCTTACAATGGGTCCTTGTGTCTTGCAGCTACAGTGGCCCTGACACCGAGGGACCAGCGGTGGGTTGGAGCCTGGTGGCTGGGACTGCTGATCTCCTCAGGCTGCTTGGTGCTCACATCCATTCCCTATTTTTTTTTCCCTCGGTACATGCTGAAAGGAGAGGTAAGACCTCATCTCCAGAGAGCCAGAACATCTTGGTGCCAGAGCTGCACTTGGGGAGGGAATACCTGTCCCCAGAGGAGAGGTGTAGGAGGGAGGAAGGGAGTCAGCAACCCTTCTCAGGTGTGGTTACAAACTTCTCACATGTGAAAAGTCTTCCAAACAAGTTCTGTGCCTCTAACACATGAAGGACCAGACCCTTCAGTTCCTCACCAGTAGCTGGAAAGACAGAACCACCACAGCTCAGCAGACCTAAAACCAGACCTCACACCCTTCCCACTCGCTGCATCGACAGCATCTGTTGGGAAGGTTTTGGGTAGACCTGAGCCTTCCCTGGGGCAGGGTGATGGCTGGGTGGCTTCTTGGGGTTCCTGCATGCAGTCCTTCTTGGTAGGGATCTGTCTGTGGGGCCTCAACCCTCCTGGGATATCTGACCTGGTTCTGCTGGTGATGGCTGTATTTTAATGCCCCACTGCAACATCCTCTGCAAGCTGACACTCCCCTGACACCAGCAGCAGCAGCATCAGTGACAGCCCCTGTTCGGAGCAGAGCATCCTCAAGTGTGGCATACATAGGAGCAGCACTGGGATAAAGCTGGGAAGTGGGGTTTGATAGATGGGCTTTTTCTTTGGGAAAAAATTGCAGAAAAGAGAAAAGGTTCCCATTAGAACAAATTTTAAAAGATGCAAAACTATGAAAATGTTTAATTTAAGTATTTTCAAAGCCAAGCCCCACTGGTTTAGTTTCAAAAATAGTTTTGTGGTTTTGAAATTGATTAATCATTGATTCTTTAAAGGTCAAAATCAAACCCCAAATATGTCACACTTATAGCTAGGGGACTCACCAGTCCTGAGCTGACCTGCCTCCACTTTCATTTTCAGACTTTTTGCAAAATTAAAAAAGAGGTGTCTTGTCAGGGTCCAGCAGATGAAAGATTTCCAAGCTCTTAAAACTCTCCGGGCAGGACAAGCTTTTGTCTTGCAGCTCTGCTTAAGGGCTGCTGTGATTTTTGAGACAATTTGCCCCTTTGCTGTGATGGGCAGGAAAACTGTCAGGCTTGGCAGGGGGTCAAAGGCATCTGGGACAGACCCTGCTCCTCCTGAGCCTCACTGCGTGCTGGGACGGTGCCAGCCACGCATGGATGCTCCCCTCTCACCTCAGGCTGCTCTTCTCTCCCTCCCCAGGACCCAAACGCAGAGGCTGGCATGCTCAGGAAGATGGAGAAGGGGGTGGCTGAAGAAACTTCCCTGCTGGAATTTATAAAAAGTAAAGAGCTGGCACTTAAAGACGAGGGTGATTACGGGCGCTGGGGCCATGCTTTGTGGGTGAAGACCACTAAGCCGGCATTTTCAAGCTGAGGGTTCTTTTTGGTAGCCTTCAAGTCTGTCCGCCACATTGCATGGAGATGCCAGGGCTGGCTCAGGCACCTCAAGGGCTGTGGCACATCCTTCCCTAAGGACCACAGGAAGATGGACACGGCCTCCCTCTTGCTGTAACATGGTGGTGCTGAGATCTGTGGGGCCTGAATTATTTCTGAAAATTAGTTCGAGGATCTTAAAACGGCACGAGCATGCTGGAAAATGCTAGCTGGGTGGTTTAACCCAGGGCTCCAGGAGAGGTTGTGGGGCCACCGGTGCCACCAGCCACTGCTTTGAGGAGGTCACCACACTGCAGCTTACACTGATTTGTTTGTGTAGCTGAAACAGGCTTGAGTAGGGATGTCACTGATGAGAGAGAGAGACCAGTCTGATGACTTTTTTGAGCTCCATGATGACTTCTTTCCAGCTAAAGCCCCTCCCTCCTTCCCTCTCCATCTACCGCAGTCATACCCTGGAGCTGTCAGCTCCCTCTTCTCTATCTCATCGGACTTTGATGAACGATGCTGGGTCTCCATAGCACTATTTGCTAGAAGGGGAAAACTAATTAGAGACCAAATAAACAGCTGCTTCTGAAGAGCCTGGAGTCAGTCTGCCTCTGCTGAAAGTCTGTCCTGGCTGGGCAGGGGGGACTTGATGTCCTCCCAGAAAAATACACATCAGCTGCAGGAGCCAGACCCTGCCCATGCGCAGCTGGTGGGGCTCTGCCAAAACCCCTGCAGCTTTGTCTGTTTGCACTGCCTGAGGGTACGGCCCCTGCTCCAGAAAAACAAATGTACCATGGCTGCTAAGTGCTCCAGAGCCTTGTGAGTTTGGAAAGTGTGGGAGGGAGAGTAGTGGGCAGAACTGGCCCTCCACCTTGCTTCTCAGGGCACTTTGGCCATGGTCCTGCCAGCTGCTGGGCCAAATCAGGGTGTCTCCCCTTCCATTTTCCCATAGCCTTAGACATCCCCTGTATTAACTCACTGGGAGCAGTCTAAGGGTGGTTGTTGTTTTTTCACAGTACGGATTGCTGAAGTGAGAATCACATGGCTAAAATACATTTTTCCTGCTCTTTCCCTGTAGGATTCCCAAAGATCTTCCTCAGGCTGCTCCTCAACCCCCTCTTCATCCTCCTGGTGCTGGCTCAGTGCAGCTTCTCCTCAGTCATTGCGGGTCTGGCCACCTTCCTCAACAAGTTCCTGGAGAAGCAGTACGGTGCCTCCTCCTCATACGCCAACTTTCTCATAGGTGAGTGCAGCTGTGAGGTGAAAAATATCCATCAGCAGGGAACCACCTTTCTGCATTCCCCAAGCTTTTTAAATACGGTGGGAGGAAGTCAATGGAAACTCATTTTCAGATGAGAACTAGGCATCACCTCAAGATGGTTGATTACTTCCCTGACCTGAGTTGCCTGCAGAAGGCCAGGCTGTCTTGCAGCCTCTCAGAGACTGTCTACATTTGTTCACTTGCTCTTGTGGGCCAGCAACCACTCTCACTGAAAATGTGCAGCCCCACCACCTGGGTGAAGCAGGTCTGGACCACTCTGATGCTTCAAGACAGGGCAAGAGCAAGCGATTACACACCAAGCTTCACCTTGCATCTCTAAGCCAGACTCCTGAGGCTGAGGTTTTTCATATGTACTGGGGTAATGGTAGAGTCTGTGGGTTCTCCCAACCACCACAAAGTCCACAAAGCCACTAATTCCACCCCATGCCAGCAGAGAGGTACTTGGCAGGCAGGACAGCCAGCTAATGCCTTCGTTCCTCTGCAGGAGCCGTGAACCTGCCAGCAGCAGCGCTCGGGATGCTCTTAGGAGGAATCATCATGAAACGCTTTGCCTTCTCCCTCCGAGCCATCCCCCGGTTTGCTGTGGTGGTGCTCGTTTTTTCCATCCTCATCTGCTTGCCCATTTTCTTCATGGGCTGCTCCACAGGGCACATCAATGAGATCTACCCCCCCAGGTAACACAGGCGCTTGGGTTGTTTCCAGCTCCTTATTCATCCAGCTCTCGACCTGATTATCCATGGGGTGGAATGCATGCAGGTGGAGGGGAAGAGGCAGTAGACATCACCACGCTACTTCTTGTTCCTGATTCCACTGCCTGGAGGAGATCTAAGCACTATACAGTGCAGAAAGCTTGGGAGAGTATTTATTCCTGATTTTCTGTACCAAACAAGTAGGGTGTATTTTTCACTCTGGATTTCTAGAGAGAAATAAGTAGTATTGGTGCCCATGTCTACATCAACCCCACACAGAAGCACCTCACATGCTCCCTTTGTTCCAGCTGGACATAACCTTTCTCCTCACCTGGGTGGCAACTTTTGGCTCTTACCATGTCTTTTTAAGATAAAAACAACATTTAGACTCCAGCTCAGGCTTGCTGTGAAGTGCTTCATGTTCATTTCCCAATGCACTGCAAGCAAGGGCCTTTCATACAAATGTTTCCGTTTTGCCAGCAAAAAGCCTCCTGTCCCAGGGGTATGGTGGAGGGATGAGGGACAGGGTAATCCATGCACTTTTCCAACTTAAAAGCCACTTAAATAACCATGGTCAAGGAAAGCAACGGCACTCTGCAAATTCATGTGTGGGTGATGTGTTTATATTTTGCTCTGAGATCTGTATGGCATGCACTGCAAATTCAGGAACATATGGAAGTTCACTGAGGCACTGGTGTCTCAAGCTTTCTGTGTGGGAGCAAGGCTTCAAATGCGAGGAGATCCCTCAGCTCAAGATCAGGTGCTGCAAGTGCTAAATTTTGGCAGGCAGCTTGGCCTCACGGTGTTTACCTCTTGCTGCCAGTGTCAGGTCGACTGCCTGTCTCGGCGCCTCTGGGACACACCAGTATTGATGGGCTTTGCTGATGTAAATAGGAGCTGCTGGAGGGACCTGCATGGAAAAGGAGGCTGTTGCCACATAATATTTTGGAAACCTCCCCCCATGCAATGGCAGCACCGCATAAATGCCTTTTTGCTGGGTGCCCAGGTAGCTGTGGGCTACATAGATGGGTGAACATGAGTTCTGCCCATTCCCACCATGCCCAAAGGCAGGTCCCTGGTGCCAGCTTCCTGCAGGAGATGGACCATGCCACTCCGGCAGATGAACTCCCTTAGGTAGTAAGGCAAGACAAGACAGATAATTCAGTTTGTCCTCTTGACTTTCATGCTGTCGTCAGGCATGTTTGGAAACGAGCCTGCTTCCAGTTTCTGTCTGAATGGTGTTTCCAGCTGGGGCTGTTTGCACATCTGTTTGTGCAGTTCTGGATGGAGCCCAGATACATTTCTCCAGGCATTTGGCTGATTAGTTTTCAGTGGGATGGGGAAGGGGGGGGGGAGGAGTAAGTGTGCGAGTACTTGTTTGCAGACATAATATAATTACTGTTAAGTTCACTGTACACTTGCAGAGGTACCTGCCGGGGATCAGGGTCTGGCACAAGGCCAGCCTGCTGCTGGCAGTGTCCCAGAGCAAATAGGAATGGGGAAACTGGCTAACTAATAAGAGGGATTTTTCTTCCTCCTGTCCTATTTCTTCATTTTTTAAAATTTTTTTCTCCTCCTTTTTGGCAGTACATTTAGTTCCCAGCAGCAGGTTAAGACGCCGAGTGGGTGCCACTGCTCTGAGCACATCTTTCACCCAGTGTGTGGAGAAAACAACGTGGAGTACCTCTCCCCCTGCTTTGCTGGCTGCACAAACAGCACCGCTAATTCTTCCACTCCCAAACAAGTGGTGAGTAAAATAAGTGGTTTACAAAGCAGAGTGCACCTTGCTTGGTGGAGGCTGCAGCAATGCTGTAGGAACCTGACAAATGCAATAAAGGGGTACAGTCTTTTTGACACAGTAGGCAGAGAGGTCTACCAGAGGAACTGAAGTCCTGAGAAGGTGTGACAAAAGATTGCTGTAATGAATGCTCTGGGAGTCTGCCTGGAGAAGTGGAGATGGTAGCACATCCCATTGCAGGTTGTCATGGACATCCCTTAAAATTGGAGCTGACATTCTCATCAGTCTTCTGCAAAGTGCTGTGGTCTGGTGTGTTGCTAAAAACCCAGGTCTGGGCTTTGAGAGTTTTATGTTTGGTTTTTTCCAAATGTTTCCAACAGATCTACAAGAACTGTTCCCTGGTCCCTGGTAGGAATGGGCTGTCCTCTGCCAAGACAGGCTCCTGTCCACTCAGCTGCTCCCACATGCTCCTTCCTGCCATATTCCTCATCTCCTTTGCTGCCCTGGTAGCCTGCCTGTCCCACAACCCCCTCTACATGATGGTTTTACGGTGAGCAGTGGGCAGGGATTTCGCAAGGCACTGGGGGAAGCATGATGTGATGGGTTCCCCATGCTGGGATCAAGGTGCTTGGCCAAATGCAGAGCCCCGGCCAGTGGCTCTGACCTCCTGTGGCTTCTTCCCTGCAGGGTGGTGAACCAGGACGAGAAGTCGTTTGCCATCGGAGTCCAGTTCTTGCTAATGAGGCTGCTGGGTGAGTGTCCATCTCCTAATGAGGCTGGGGGAAGGCGGCAGAGTGCTTAGAGGATTGCTCGAGCCCCGGGAGGCATTGAACCTCTTTGAGGACAGCAGGCAAAGCATGCAGGCAGGTAGCTTGACTCCATCCTCTCCTCTCCAAAGCATGGCTGCCAGCTCCAGCAATGTTCGGTGCCCTCATCGACTCCTCCTGCATCTACTGGCAGAAGCAGTGCACCCAGCGCCGGTTCTGCGCCTACTACAACAATGACTTCCTCCGCAACAGGTACCCCGCCGCGTCCACCCCCCAGCATCCCTCCTGGAAGGGATGACCACGGGGATGGTCCCCAGCTCAGCCTGGTGCCGGCTGGAGGTGCCACCACCAGACATGGCATCTCCCTGCTCTTCTTCCAACAGATACCTGGGGCTGCAGGTGGGCTACAAGGTGGTGGGCACCATCCTTCTCGCCCTCATCAGCTGGAAGGTGAAGAGGAGCAAGGAGTACAACGTGCAGGAGAAAGCAGCAGGGCTGGTGTAGCCCACCCAAGGACTGACTGCACCCCTCATTACCCACTGCCAGTACTTTGTCTTTTTTGGGTTTGTTTTCCCTCCTAAGGGAGCGACTTCACCTTAGTAGCTCTGAGCTCCTCTCCTGCAGCCCATGGCACTGTCATGCTCCCAGCGAGGGATGCTCCATGCCAGACCCATCCTGGGACCAGCTTCTCCCAGGCTTTCCAGCCACACCTTGCCCATCGCTTTGGGGATGGCAGCCCCTCACTACCTGAAGCAGGAGGCAGACAGGGGCTGGAGCGCAGCCCCATCCCATATACACAGAGAGGTGCCTGCTCTGGGTGACAGTCCCCGCTCTGACATGACATTGCCAGATGGGTAATGCCCTCCAGGCTGGGACAGGAGCAGAGGAGATGGCTGCCAACCCTGTGGGGCTGCCCTGTGTCGCCCCCCCGGATGCACCCCTCGCAGAGGTCAGCGTGGACACTGCACACATATTGTGAAAAGTTATCACTAGGAGTTTATTGCAGAACATTTGGGGGTTTGTTGCTCTTTTTTTTTTTTTTTTTTAAATAAAGGTCACTTTTCCAACTGCGGTGCCTTGCTGGTCTCCCCCCACCCTGAGAGCTATCCCCACCAGCAAGGCAAGGCAGTAGGGATGCCTGCAGATCGCATCCTGGCAGCTGCTGAGTGCATCCCTTGCTGGCAAAGGTGAAGAAATGGTGGCAGATGGGGCACATGCTTCACCAGTGATGTGGGGCTGCGAGGGGCTGCACAGAGCGCATGAAACCCCACGAAACCTGCTGGCCCTCAGCACAATGCCTGCAGTCCACTGCACCCTGCCTGTGGTGCCCCCCCCCCCCACGCCCACAGCCCTATGCACCCTGCTTAAATCATCCTGCACCTTGCCCACAGCCCCACGCCAAAAGGCTCCTGTACAATTCAGCACACAGTAGGCAGGGTGCTGTGGGCAGGGGTGGGGGCAAAGACAAAGCAGCAGGAATCTGCAGGCAGGGTGCGGGGACAAGCCTTGTGCATGGAGCTCTAGGCAGGGTGCAGGGGGCTGCAGGCAAAGGACAGGGGGTTGCAGGCATGGTGTTGGAGGCAGAGGACTGCCAGGATAGTTCAGGTGGGTGCAGGCATGGCTTGTGGGCATGGGGTTGCAGGCAGGGTTCATGGGGCAGCAGGCAGGGTGCTACAGGTATGGGGCTGATGCCATGTGGCTGCGGGTAGGGTACAATAGGCTTTGGCCATGGGGATGAAGGCAGAGGACTGCAGGTAGGGTGCAGGGGTCTGCAGGCTGGGTGCTGGGTGCTGGGTGCTGCAGTTATTGGGCTGTGGGCCAAGAGCTTGCGCATGGAGGTCTAGGCAGGATGCAGGCAGCTGAGGGCGAGAGCTCTAGGCACAGGGGTGTTGGCAGTGAGTTGCAGGCAGGGGCAGGAGGCAAAGGAATGGGAATGAGGCTGCTGGCAGGGTGCAAGAGGTTGCAGGTAGGGATGTGAGTAGGGGGTCTACGGACAGGGTGCAAGGACCTGCATGCAGGGTACAGAGGGCTGTAGGTAGGGTGGAGTGGGCATCCAGCATGGGGATGCAGGCAGGCAGCTTTGGGCATGGGGCTGGGGCAAGGAGCTCTAGGCAGGATGCATAGGGCTGTGGGAATGAGCTGATGGCAGGGGGCTGTTGGCCTGGTGCTGCAGTCAGAGTGCAGGGGGTTCTGGTTGTTGGGATGCAGGCAGGGGTTCTAGGCTGGGTGCAGGGGGCTGTAGGCAGGAGGTTGCAGACAGGGTGCAGTGGGTTGCAGGAAGGTTCAGTGGGCAGGGGCTGCTGCCAGTTTTCAGGGGCTGCAGGCAGTTTTCAGAGGGCTGCAGGAAGGGTCTGTGGGCAGGGGTCTAGAAGCAGGGCAGGGAGCTGCAGGGAGGGAGCAGAGGTTTGCAGGCATGCAGCTTTGGGCACAGAGCTCTAGGCAGGGGGCTGCAGGCAGGGTTTGTGGGCAGGGGGCTGCAGGCAGAGGGCCTGCAGGAACGGCATAGGGGGCTGCAGGCAGGGTGCACAGTTATGGGGCGGATGGAAGGGGGCTGCAGGCAGGGCAGAGCAGGCATCAGGCACACAAATGCAGGCGGAGACCCACAGACCATGCGCAAAGGACTGCAGGTGGGGGCAGGTTTGTGCAAGATGTATCCCTGCCTGTCACATCACTGAATAGAATGCAGCAGCTCCAGGGTCTCCCTGATGTGCTCTGGCAGAGCTTCTCCTGCCCCACAGCACTACCTAGGACCTCTCCTTTCCTGTCAGGATAAAGGCAGCCCACTAGAAGGGGAAGAGAAGTGTCAGCTGGTAGGATGTGGGCATGCACCCATTGATGATGATCTTCTGTCACCTGTAGAGGGTGATATGGGAGCACCACTTGACCGGTATCACAGGAATTGCATCATGAGCTTATCTGAAGAGTGCCTGGAGCCAGGCAAAGGACACACCATCCACCTCACTGAGCGGACGCTGCTAAAAGGTGAAGCCAAGAGCAAAGAGCTTGATGTGAATGCACTAGGTCTGAGAAGGTCCCATCCCTTCCATGGCTCCTGCAGGAGGGGCAGCTGCTGAAGCATGCTTGCCACCTGTAGGGGACCATGCCAGATGCTGCTGGTTGGGATCAGCAATACTATCCACAGGGATGAGATAGCAAAGGATGCTGGAGAGTCAGTTGGTGGGTCTGGATCAGCAAGGTCCAGAGCCAGACACAAAGGTGGCCGTCGCCAAGCTGGAGATGGCTACATCTACAGTGTAGCTCAGGAGGGACTGAAGGGCCAGGGCTAGGGCGAGATGGGGCTCCTGGGCAAGGAGTGTGGGCCAGTCAGGGCCACCACACTTTCCTCCTCCCTTACATTGTGGCTGTATCCATCCCCTCCTGGGCAGCATCACAGACTAGAAGAGAGATGACCTGGATAGGATGGGGAGGGACAGGACAGGAGCAGTAGAGTTTTCTTGGGTAAATATATTCAGCCTCTGCTGTCCTTACCCCATCACTGTGCAGGGCAAGGTGTGACTTTTCTTTTCACTGTGCTCTTGGCAAACAGCCCTGCTTGCATCCGTGCTCATGGAGAGAGTAAAGGGACAGGAGAGCAGAGGAGGGAAGCTGCCTTGGATTTGCTCTGGATCAGCAAGTCTGCAAAAATTAGGTCTGTCCATGCTATTCCTCTTTCCATTACCCCTCCACCTGGCAACCTTTCCCTCAACACCCAAGTGACAACCTTCCTTAACTCTGCTTTCTCCACCTTCATCTTATCAGGGGTAACATCAAGCTGCACAAGCCCCAGGAGGTGCCAGCCAGCAAAAGCATACAAGGTGGCCCAAACAGGGCCAACACAGAAACTCCTGGCCCCAAAGGTGTCAAGGTGGCTGGGGCTGGCCAATGGCTTCATGCACAGGAAAGGTCACAGTTGCAACATCTGGTTTTGGGAGCCTCGGAAACCACCACCACTGGGATGCCAGTGTTCAGGCATCATGCTATTTTCGCTTTTCTTTGCCTTTCAGCAATCACTCCTCCACTTTCATGTGGTTTCTGCTATCCTGGATCTCACTGTACTTGTTGATCTCCTCCAAAAGCACCCTTCCTTTCCAGGGGAACAATTTGCAGGCAAAGCACAACCCATAGTGAAAAACATTGATCAAAAGTTTTGAAGTACAGTGAAAGCCTCAATCCCTGCAGATGTGTAAATGCAGCAGGGTGACTGACTCTGGGTCAGGCAGCTGGAGCAGAAGGGACTGAATTTATCACATCCTGCTGTCTCGCCAAAGCCATTTAAACACACTGGCTGCCAAGCTGCAGCCTGAGGAGCAACTTGCCTGGCCAGCACAAAGCCACAGGCTGGGAGCAAGGTTTATATGTAAGAGCAAAAAACAAAGCACAAAACTGACTGGGGG
>JANZLQ010000089.1:14052646-14083992 GCA_026212715.1 Elanus axillaris | reverse complement strand
GGGGGGGGAAGAAAAAGAAATCAAGAAAACAACATTCAGAGTTTCCAGTTCCACCTTTTTCCCTCAGACACTAGAGAAAAACAGCCCCAAATATTTCACAGGTAAATCACAGAGTGCAGCCCAGAAGACACAGGCAGCTCTGCAATGGCCCAAAGAACACTCAATCCTCCAGCACGAGCAGCACTGGGTGCAGCCCCAGCTCAGCTATGCAGCTGCACAGCTGCCCCGCAGCCATGCTCAGACAGGGAAAGCTGAGGCTTCTCCATCCAGCTGTAAAGCTGCAGGGTGCCATACCACCTCTGCCACAGAGTAGGGAAAGCACTCTGTGACTTAAACCACAACAGCTGCACACAGTGCACTGCAGCTGGCTCAAGTTTTCCTGTGCATTTGAGCAAAGTACCTTTTTTGTTAAGTTTCTGGGTTGGTGGTTTTTATCAAGTCTCTAACATTCAGACTAAGGAGTAAATACACACCCCCCAAAAACAAAACCCACCCCAAAAGCCCTGTGTGTGGAGGAGGCATTGTTTTTTTGACAAGACAGACCGGGCCACCAAGCAGGAAGGTTGATCTCTATCATCATGCTGAGCAGAAGCAAAGCCCCAGTCCATGCGGATTTGACGCCACTGAGAAGAGTAAAGGCAAATATAGGCAGACTGAAGCAAGACTTGCGAACAAACATTTAAGCAAAAAAAAATTTATTTAAGGAATACTTTTAGTACAAATAACTTAAAACCAACCATGGCCTCATGTTACCTTCCCCCCTTAACCCAGCAGAGGCTGGTGCTTGGCCTCTGCTTTTCAAGGAGACAAGTCTTTGCAAGTAGAATAACCGCCCAAAGAAACAGCAATATTCTCACTTCAGCATTACGGATTCAAAGCAGGCAGCCTAGGAAGGATCTCCAGCTAAAGGAGTTCAAAGCATGGCAAACATGTTCCAACAATGCTCTGTCTGCAGGAAATATAAGAATATAACATTTTGTAAATATAACCCTCCTCACCTCCTGCATGGATAGCAGGAGAGCCACTGGGTTCACAGGACTAGAAATGCAAGGCCCAGCTCCATCACAAGCACAGGACCTTGCTCCTTACCAACACTTGGCAACACTACCTGGAGGCAAAGAATGCCCCAGAAAAAAAAAGAACACAACAGACCAGTTGAGTGATGAAGGAAGCATCAAATCAGAGAAGAGAGGAGCCTGCAAAGGAACAAAAAAAGCCTACCAAGAGCCAGCCACTTCCTCCTACCCTAAAACAAAAGGGGAAGCAACAAAAACAAAGGAAAAATTTCAATGCCATAGAACCTCACAGTATGTGGTGTGGAGACCAATCATCCTCACATAGATGCTGCGCAGAAATGACAGCCCATCAGAACACAAAGCTATATGAAGCTGCTGGGCAGGACAATTGTATTTTAAGGCTGTTCAGGAAGGGGAAGCTGAATGCCCAGCACAGCACTCAGGGCTTGTTTCCCACCTGACCAAACACCAATGCTGCTGGAAGATCTCCCTTTGGACAACCGATGCTCCTGGCCAGAGCATGGGAAGGAGAGCAAATGCCCCTTGGACAGTTAGAAGCATGCTGAATCAAAGCCCTCCAACACTCCAAGCCTCTGAGCAGCCTCGTGAGCCACTGAGATAGCTACAGTGACAGGCATTCCCTGAATCTTCCCTGCAAGATTAACAGTTGAGATCACACACAGAAACATCTTTGGCTTTAAACACCACAGACAAATGAGAATGAACTGGGAAAATCTCACATTTCTTCCCCCTTTTCATTGAGCATCTTCCTCAGGAGGAGGAATCACAGTAATGTGCTAGCAGCTCCTCGACTTTTCCTCTCACTTTGCCACAATTGCTACTAATCACACACACACAAAAACTTACTGCGGACACTGGAGCAGAAGACAGGCAGGGGACTGCACAGCAAATGCCTGTCATGCCAGATCTCACATGTAATGTGGGTAAAAATCTAAAAACATGCCCGCATCATAGTTTCAAGTGAAGACCCTACTATAACTCCACCACTTGGAGAGTGTGCTTACATGTCTGTGGGAGAATTCTGAAGTATGGGAAGAAGCAGCAGAAAGAAACAAGCTTTCAAGACATAGACTTTGGTTAAAGAAAAACTCCCAAGAACTGTCCAACAGCAGAAATCACCCAAAGACACAGGCACCGCACAGTGACAAAGGCAGAGCAGCCAGCCTGGTTTTGGCATTTAATAGACCACTCCAGTCCCACAGAATGGGACTGCACCAGTTTGGAAGAATAGGAAGGTAGGAGACACAGAGGAAAACAGCTTTTTATACTCTCCTTAATGATTGCCCAACTGAGAGACAGTCTGTGCACTTTGCCGGGGCAGCATAAGTGATGTGCACAGTGCTCACAAGCAGCAAGAGGCTGGGGAAAAGAAGTCCGAATCAGGAAGCGATCAGTAGCTCAGAGAGGCAACACGGTTGCAAAGCTAAACCAAGGCAGAAGACAACATGCAGACTCCAATCTCACCTGGCAGTGCACTCCTTCCTAATTTGCTTGGCAACTACCAAATGAAAAGCCTAAAGATTAAAGAAACACAGAAGGCCAGAGGGTCAGCATCCCAGAGGAAGACAAAGGAAGAGGGGAGAGGAAAAAAATGTTGCAGTGTGAAGAGACAAAGGAAATCACACCAGTAATTGTGTCATGTTGCTCCCAAGCCCATGAGTAGCAGAGGCAGTTACCACAATGCTGACTTCCAGCTTAAGTTTCTTCTTTCTACAGCAAGATGAAATTTGAGAGCTTCAGACCACCTTTTTCCTTTCAGTCCCCAAGTGTCCTGCCCCCCAGCCTCCCCAGGTCTCTCCCTCCAGCCCTGCCCTTCTCCATTCAGGCTATCTTGGCCAGCCATCTCTCAAGGCCCTCGAAGTCAGCATCTCCCTCCTCTCCCTTGCTGCCTCGAGCACTGCACTCCACAAATTCCACCTTCATGGGTAGCTGGGAGAAGTCGAAGTCCTTGCCCTTCTTCCCCAGTTGGGTAGGTCCCCCAGTAGCTGAGCCATCCAGACTGGTTGGGGCTGCAGAGCGGGTCACTCGTAAGGTATTACTGCAAGCAGAGAAAGGAAAGGGTCAAGGACTGTGAAGCAGGGGGACATTACCTACACCATGGCTGCTGAGATATTTTGGATCCAACTCTGTCAGCAGGATACCAACTACACCAAGGACAGAGGGTCCCATAGCTCTGCCCTGTGAGGCACAGGCAAGGGCAGGCACTTCGGCCGCTTCTCCTAATACCCACTGGAAGGCGCAATTGCAGAGAGTCTCAAGAGAGCAAGATAGACAAGAGGCCACTCAAGAAGAGGGTGCTTCAACAGGTTTTGTTTTGTAATAAACAGCAGCAAGAATCAGGCAATGATGTCCTCATCTGAATTTCCCCAATATCCCCATGGCAGACACCAGTCTCCAGAAATTACATATGATTTAGCTCACAAGGCTCAGGATCCACACTAGTTTAACAGATGAACTGGGGAGAGAGAAGCACCCATGATATCAGGCATCATGCAGGGGCTCATCCCACTGACACTTGAGTGTGCGAAATACCTTTGGAGATTGAGAGGGGGATCAAGTCTCCCCACTGCTCCCATGAGCAATGCTTGGCCAAGAACCAGGCTGCAATGTTACTACTGCTCCTGCAGCTTGCTGCAGCATCTCAACTCCCTGCCACATATGGAGAGGAAGCGTGGACCCCCTTGTCCACACTCGCCAGGCATCCAAGGCAGAAGAAACACAGGGAGATGGAACAGCCCACCAGATGCAGAAGCACCACAATTTGACTGCCTCTGAGGTCCCAAAAAGCAAGGTGAGGGAAGTTAGGTCACTGCACCAGGCACAGTTGCAAACAGCAATCTCTCCCCAGGTCTTCAACTGCCTAGTAGAGGCTTATGGCTGGACTCTCTTCCAGAGACGGAGCAGTCTGGCAGTGCCTGCTTCTCAGTCAACCCCAGCTACTCCTTATTCCCAGGATGGAGCTAAATTAATGGGGCACAGGCAAAGAACAACACTGCCCAGAGGTGAATTCAGGAATAAGAGAGCAGACACTTTCTTGGGTTCTCCACACAAGGACATCCAAGTACAGCAGTGCAGGGAGGAGGATGGCAGCAATCTGCCAGCCTGCAGGAATAACACTGCCTAACAGGGCACATATAGCCTACCTAGAAATCCAACTTCTACACACAGATAACTGGCAAACCAAGGAAAGCTTATTTTCCTGGAGAGCTTGAATATGTGGCAACTGATTCCCTTAAAAACGGGAAGGTCAGGTATTCAGCCTGGGAGGGGCACCAGCACAAATGTCCCTGCTGCCATCTACTGGTCAAAGAGATTATAGAATCACAGAATCATTTAGCTTGGAAAAGACCATTGAGTCCAACCATAAACCTAACACTGCCAAGTCCACTACTTGGCAACAAGATGGCCAGATCCCACAAACATGCATTTGTTTGGAGACCAAAGAGCTACACTCCTCCTCCTACCTCCAAGACCACCTTCTTGTTAACTTCAAACCAGCAAACAGGACCCACAGGCAACAGGAAGGCAAAATACCCAGTTCTGAGTGTGTGTGGGGAAAGAAAATCTCTACTAGATGCTGGTGAAGTCCACCACAGCACAAGAGCTACACAGGTCTCTCCCTGAGCCGATTCGACCCAGCTACAATTAGGGGACTCACAGGCAGAATCTTTATGCACAGAGATTAAAATTAGCTTAAACAAAATCATCTTCTACTTGTCCCCTCCCCAGATGGGCTTGCCAGTGAAGCTCATTCAGCTGGCAGCTTACAATGTAGTGCAGTTTACAAGCCACTTCCTCCTCCTTCCACTTCCTCTTACAGCTTAAAATTAGCAACAGATCATACATCATTTGTCTTCCCAGGTTAATGTCCTTCCTAGGGGAGATACAGAGCCAACATGGGGTCCCAAACAGGCTCCTGCAATGCCTGTTAGCAGACCAGGAAAACTAGACAGTCTTTCCCCAGCTCTCAAGCTTTGTGTGCTAAGCCCTTTTGTGCAGAGCAGCCCTGCAAAAAAACCTGTGTCAGTACAACCAAGCAGAGCTACTGAGATCTTCACACCACTCACAAAGTCTGACATTTGGAAGCCAACCCTGCCTGTACTTGAGGGAGGATAGCACCATGGGAGGTTATCGCTTAGCCTAGGGATGGCAGCTTTTAGGAAAGGATTAGGATGTTGTTTCTCTAACCCACAACTTCTAGTAGGCAATATGCTGTCTGTGCCTACTGCTTTTTTGCTTGCTTTAGCAAGGAGCAGTCTTCTCTCATCCTGGTTACACCTACACAGACAAAACAGACCGCTCTGTTTCTACAGTGAACTTCAGTGTGGCTCAAGGAAGCTCAGTGAGCACTGAGGTAAGAGACAGAAAGGAGAAGAGAGAAGCTCAGAGGATTTAAGACCCAATTTCATACTTACAGCTCTTTCTCCAGCTGCTGTTGAATAAGTTTTGCTGATTTTGCCATTGTGACATCTAGAGACAGAAAAGAAAATTAAATCAGCTCTTTGGTTTTATGTCAGAATTCAGAACCTGTTCCTCCTCTCCTAAAGGTACAGTAATGCCTGCGCACATTGTGCAGTCGTAAGAGTTTCCAGGACAAAGATGGCTGTGTCTGCACTTAGGATAAGGGATGCTGGAGCTCTGGGTTTGCCGGTGTGAATGGGAGCAATTCAAGAGTCTGGTATAACGTAGGGAATTAATTTCTTCTTGCTGGGCAGTAAGTTGCTTCAAACAGAGGACAGGGTTTGATGTCCCACCCACAAGGCCTAGCACTCTCACCTGTCCTAGCATTATAGAGCTCAACACAGCACTTTTTAATCTATGGCATGTGGAGCCATGAAGGCCTCAGGCAGCTCCTGAAGTAGGGCATGAAGTAACTAAGAAAACCAAACCTGATACTACCCAAAAGCTTCAGATCATTATTTGGGGATCCACACCTTCACTGTAAATGCTGTAGGGATCTGAAAATCTAGTCCTTTCCAGTAACTGGACGTTCCTGCTAGTCCAATCAACAGACAATATATAATCTCGGCAACTGAACAGCTATCTGATTTTAACATTGAGGCTACCAAGTGTGTACAGATAGTTCATTATGCTCAAGTTGATCCTATTTTCTGGTGCCTACAGCTTCAGGAACAGTTCTACACAAGCAGAAAGCCACCTGCCTTACTTAAGTCCATCTAAAAAGCTGCAGCTCTACCACGTGGTGCTCCGCTATGCTACTAGACACACCTAACCAAAGGATTCTTTCAATGGCTGCTAGAAATGCTCCTGCTGAGCAGTCCAAGTTTAAAACTAAGTTCTAGCCTTCATTTTGCTGAAATCCCAACTCGTAAGAAATTCAGCACCCATGGCATGAACCCCATCACCTAAGGACTGAATCAAATGTCTAGCCCACAAGGCAGCACGCAATACCTTGCTTATTGCAAGCGATCAGCAGCGCGGGTGCATTTTTGAGGACAGTGCTATCGACCAGGATCTGGTACAGGAACTCTGCCACATCCTTCACCTCTCGCTGGAAGGCCACACTGTCCACCACAAACACAATGGCTCTGGAGGAAAGGGGGAAGAACATGTGCTGGGCCTGAAGCTCTGCAACCATCCTCCCCTGCAAATATTCCAGCCTGGGCTAACACATTCGTTTCCACATCTGACCTCAACAAACCCAAGAGCAGGTTAGCACGTGCTGGCTGAAATACACCCCATATCCAGCCCCAGCAGGAAGTCTTTCCCTCTTTGCCCCAGGGATATACCACACCCCCTAACCCTCCCCACTGCAGTTGCTCTGCCTCCTGATGCACTACAAACACAGGTAAGCAGGAAAGCAGAACAATAACTAACCTCCACTACCCCCCAGCAGAGCTCTGACTCTTAGGGCACCATCACACAGAGCAAATCCAGCCCAGCTCAGAGCATCCCCACCACCATCATTTGCTTTATTCCTTTCCGAAACATCACCTGACCCCTCCTCCCCTGCCAATCTCCTCCAAGTTACCTGGCTGCAGCCTTGAATCTCTCCAAGAACTGAAGCCGCAAACTTTCATGGCCTGGAAGGTCGATTAAGGTCACATTAGCGCTCTGGGAACAGAAGCAAGAAGGTATCAGCAACACCTAATCTAAGGGTACCTGTGATCACAGACCAGGAAAAAACAGTCTGATTCTGGATTCCAGTTAGCCTGGCATTGAGGCAGCAGTGGGTGAGTGAATCCCCATAGCAGGCAGAAGCACGTGACTCTCCCTGAGGTGCAGTCTTTCCACCAGCCCAAACAATTCTGACAGGCAAAAGAAATGCTGAGGAACGACATTCATGGCCCAGAATGACCCTCCTCAGTAAGGATGGTGCCAACACCAGCAAACAACCCAGCAGAGCCAAGAGGACAGCATGACTGCAGAGATAAGAGAAGATAAGATAAGTTCAACCCATTTCTCATCCACAGTACCCACCCCTACAACTACCACATGTACAGCGCAAGTGACAAAGCATCATCAATCATCTCCCTCAGTACACTAGCAGATTTATACCATTCCTGACATCAAGTAGACCCCTGCACAGCAAAACCATGAACTCCTGTCCTGCAAGTCCCTGATACAGAATGCTAATCCCGCAGTCTCTGAATCAAGGTTATCTATTCATGCACAGAATCTACCCAACTGCAAGTCTATCTAAATACACAAAACTTTGCTGGGAATAACACAAAAATGCCCTTGCAAGACAATTTTTTAACTGAAAGCTACAAACATTTCCCTTTCCACAGGCTGCCAGCCAGACAAAGCAGTGACTTTAAAGAGAACAAATGCCTCTCACATGCTCCTGATTAAGATGTGGCAAAGTAGCACCACGTCACCATTCTCGAGATAACACTCGTTGATCTCAAGAGAGGTGAGAACACTACACAAAAGCCTACCTACTCGCTGCTGGAACCCTTGTCTACAATTTAAAAAAAGAAAAGCAACAGTCCATATTGCAGCATTCCAGCACCTCTCCCCCTCCAAATCCCTCCTGTCTGCTCAATCTTAAGAAACGCAAATACAAAAAAAAAAAAAGACCTGCACTTTCCTTTACTAAGTTTTCAACCTCTTATTATTACCACCATTACTGAAGATTGCCTCAGAGAAGCCACAAAAACATCCTCTACTTTTACAATTTGCCAGCACATAATGTGCTGCCAGCTTTCTCTGCCATATGTGCACCCAGCAAGAGAAAGAAACTCTTCTGAAAGGAAAGAGATCAGCATAAACTGAAAACAACTAGGTCTGTGGCAGCCCAAGACCTGAAAGTAACCAAAACCCTTTTTTAGACCATATGAAGTTCAGCTGGAGACTCTTTTAAAGCCTGCTAAACCTTTTAAATTCAGGTTTTCTTGGGAGATGCAGAAATTACTGCCAAGCAAGTATACCAAACACAACAGAACAACGTTCCCTCACAAATCTCCCTCCTGCTCCAAACCACACTGATGTCCCCACAGTGCTGTTTTACTCCACTTGTAAAAGCAGCTCCTCTTCCTCTTCTATAGAAAAAAACACCACACACTACCCATCTTTCAAAATATGATACACAGACGTGGTTTTCAGTCAAAAAGGTTTCACAATTTGACAAGCAATGAAAAAAGAACCTGCAGAGATGAGGAGTCCCTAATACCTCCTAGTATTTTCCTACTTTCTCAGCACACATTGCCTAGAAAAATCCTGCTCTTGGACCAAACCAGGAACTGATTTTGAGCTGGGAAGACTGAGCAACACAAAAACCATCAAGCCAGGTCTAGCAGAGAGAGCAGAAAAACAAAGGTGCCAGCTGGCTGTAGGAACCACGCACAAGTTAGAGCCAAAAAAACTGCCTGCTCACCTTGTCATTGCTGACTCTGTAAACTGCGGAGCTGTCGGTTATCGAAGTCTGTGTATCGCGATATTTGCCTGTCAACAGCTGTGGAAAAAAAGTCATTTTCAGAGAAAGTAGGCTGGAGGAACACTGGCATCGCATTTCATCCACTCAGTTATCTGTAAAGGGTAAGAGACTTCAGATATCTGATTTCAATTTATGTGCATGAAACAATTTCAGGTTTTTTCTTCTCCAAAGAATTTAAAAAGCACCTGTTAAGGGGAAAAAAAAAATATCTATTTATATACCGAATCTCCGTGTTGCTAAGACAAGAAAGAGGAGACTGTGCCTGCAAATCCTTCAGAGCACCTCCACCTCTGTGCAAGAGAACGCCAGGCAGCTGAAGCCAGGCAGGTCCCCCGCCTGGGGCCCTTTCGCGGCCGCTACGGGCCTCCCCGCTGGCCCCCGGCTCCCCACTCACCCGAGCGAAAAGCAGCGTCTTCCCCGCGTCGCAGAGGCCCAGCAGCAGCACCGCCTTCCGGCTGCTCCTCCTGCCCTGCACGAACCTCCAGATCACTACGAGAGAGAGAGGAGGGGCACCTAAGCCCGCCGTTGGCGGCACCGGCCCCGCTCAGCGAGCGTGGCCGGGGAGCCGCTGCGCCCCGGCAGGCCCCCAGGGCGTGACTGGAGGGCGCGTGTCCCTCGCGGGCCAGAACTCACGGAGCGTGATGGCGACGGCGAGCAGCGCCAGAAGGACGGAGAGCACGGCGGGGTCGGGCGGCCGCAGCTCCCGCCCCAGCACCTCCAGGTGCGGCTCCAACTTCCCCGCCATGGCCGGCCGCCCGCACACGTCGCCGTACCGCTTCCGCTTCCGGCCCCGCGGCCTGCCGGGAAGGACAGACAGTGCGCGCAAGGGCTGTCGGGAGGCCCGAGGCCCGGGTTCTCACGGGAGTTGTAGTTCCTGGGGGAGGGGGGGTCCCCGCCAAGGAGGAGGTGGGAAGAGGGAGGTGGGCTGGGGCTAGGGCCGGGGCCAGGCCCAGACCCAGGGTTCTGGGGCTCGGACTGGCCTGGAAGTGAAGGAGTACGTTACCTTTACCGCGGGGCTTGGGGGTGGGGAGGATGTTAATATACGGCAGGGCACTGGGGTTGTGGGTGGCTGCAGTGGCCTGAGATCGATGGAGGTCCGGGAGGTGATCATCCCCCCTCGGCTCTGCACCAGGCCCTTGGTTTGAGACCCAAACATCATGAGATGTTTGGCCACATCTAGGTAGTGTGTCTGGTTTTGCCCCCCTGCCTAGTTCAAGCAAGACATCCCTGAAGGACAGCAAGCTCAGGCTCAGAAGAGAGCCACCAAGATGGTCAGGGGGCTGGAGGCTCACCCTGTGGGGTGAGGCTCAGGGACCAGGACTTACTGAGCCTAGAGAAGAGATGGCCTCATTTGTACCAGGCGCAGGAAGACAGAGTCAGGCATTTCACAGTGGTGCAGGATGAGGAGCAATGGGAATACATTGAAATGAGAGGTTCAGAGTGGGTATGAGAGAAACTTCTTCCCCTTGTCAGCCAGTGGGGCAGGTTTCCCAGGGAAGTCGTGGAGTTGCCATCCTTGGAGATTCTCAGTGCCTGGGTGGGTCAAGCCCTGAGCAACCTGGCTGACTCCTTTCTTTGAGCAGGAGGTTGGACTGGAGACCCCCAGAGATCCCTACCCACTTGACTTACTCTGTGATCCTCTAGTGAGGTTCCTTTTTGCCATGCCGTCTACTTATGGGACAAGGGTTACACCTGATGCAGAGTACAGAAGATGCAGCTTTTCTTGGGAAAGTTTTCTAACTGTAGCCATAATTAGTTGTGGAAGCACACTCTTACAAGCAGTGTATCTCTTTGCTAGTTCTTAAGAACAGGTTAAAAAAGCCATCTGTCCAGTATACTTCATCCTACATAAATGTGAGGAACTAAATTTCATTGCTTCCTGTCACACTCTACATTTCTGTCTTCTAAGGTGATCTTCAGTCAGGCTAGCGGACTTCTCACAACACATGCCATATGCATCCAAAAATTGTCACTGTGAGGCCATCAAAATATTCATTCTCTCAAAGCCAGAAATCTTTCTGGTCTTAGCAGCTCTTCCATGCCTGCCTTGACACTGGATTACTCCAGACTCTGTTCCTCTGAAGCAGAGAGTTTTGGCAGACCTTTTTGTTTTGCCTTTTTATTTTCACTGTGGATCAGAGTCAGGCTGCCCACCTACATGTTTGTTTTCAGGTCAGCAGCACATTGGACACACTACCAAAACACACACGTTTCTGAGTAAGTTCTGGATTTTTTTTTCAGAAAGGAAGTCTAAGCCTGGACTCTCCCCATCAATATACTTACGCATTTTAACATTACTGCCTAGTGGAAATCACTCAGATCCAGCCAGCTGAGATATGAGATGAATTGATTTCTATTCATACCTTCACTCAGATCCAGCCAGCTGAGATATGAGATGAATTGATTTCTATTCATACCTTCCATCTTACAACCATTGTATTTTTTTAGTTTGGTTTGGGTTTTTTATTTCTCTACCCTTCAGCTTCTCTGACATAAACGCTCTCCGTCCTCCTGTGTCCCAACCACACTGGAGAACTGTTATCTGCTGAGGAGATAATGAGATAACCTGGGTGAAGCAGAAGCACAGAAAGTACAAAACATCTGTTAATTAGGCTCTAGGGCATCTTTAATCCATTTTGCTTTGGCAAATGTTGAAAGAAATTCCTCTAACTGGCAACAACGGTTGAAAGAAATTCCTCTAACAATGGCCTTAAGAGGCAATAGCCATGTTGGTATCTGGCACTGTCCTACAGCAAGAGGTACTGAGGAAGGAAAGGGCTTAAGGAAAAAAAGATTTTGAAAAATCTCAGGACATCCGTTTAGATTTGAGATTTTATTTCTTGCTGTGTTTGGCAGCAGAGAACAGTAAAGTCTCCAACAGCCAGAGTGATGAGGAAGGGGCGAAAGCAGCAAAGGCAGAGGGCCCTCTGCAGGTCGTTGTTCAGTGCTGAGGGCACGAGAGGAGTCATGGCTTGAAGTTTCCTCCCCGTCCAGCAAGGGTCCTTCCATCTCGCTACTTGTCCTCAAGGAAGGTGCACACCTGGAGGAGATCTGAAAAGGAAAAGGACAGAAGTTCAGATCCTGCCTTTAAAAAATCCCGTCCCACCAGCACCCAGCCATGCCAACAACGTCATTGTGTGGAAAATACATTCAGTGTGCCACAAAAAAAATCTGTGTCCTCATTTTGCTTTAAAAAATTAAATGGACAGCTACAGAGGAAACTGGCTGTGCCTGTGAGGCTAAGAACTCCAATTCACAGATTTCTTCCTGGTGCTGTTACAGTTACCTGATGGATTGCAGGTATTGAGGCTAGCAACTGAAGCATAGTATTGATCTCCAAGGAATTCCTTGTATGTTATTCCGTCGCGGAGTTTGACCAGACATTTGGTCAAGTCTTTAAACAGAAGGTCTTTGGTTTGAGACTCAAACATCTTGAACCTGTCTTTCTCGATTCCTTTTGTTCCGAACAGTTTCTGAAATAAAGGCACAAAGAGGTGTTTGTAAAAAGTAGAAAGCTGGCAAGATTCAGCTCATACAAGCCTAGCTCTTAGTCCTAGTTCTTCACCATCACCCTGGGGACCCCCCAACCAAGCTCCAGAAACTTAGGATTGAATCTTCTGTCATGTGTGGTTAGATGAGGGATCTCTCAGTAGTAGGCACAGTGGTGGCATGACTGTCAAAACAATTTTTTTTTTCCATTTTAATGTGTCACTACATTCAGAGCCCATCAGCAGATGCTGCCAGCAGGTCCTATGCCTTAGCCATGCATTGAAAGCAAACGGAGCTGACTTCCCAAGTGTCAGCAGACTCTGACAGGGAAGCAAATATTAATGTTTTCAGTGTAAAATCAAAGAGAGTTTGTTTAACCTTGTTTAACCAGCCTCTGTGAGACCCTGTGTGTGCAGGGAGGCTGCTGTCTTCTCTGGGCTATGCCTGACCCAACTGGGTGAGAGACCAGGCACCCCAGGGAAGTTTCTGAAACACACCTGCAAGAGCATAGCCCAAGAAGAAGGTGATAGTCTTGTGTCACACAAGTATAGCATGACACTAGCAACCACTATGATCCAGCTGTTACCTAAAGGTGTATTTGCTAAGGTAGCAGAGGACAAAGAGCAGTTTGGAAGGGATGGAGGAAGGGGGAGGCTAAGGGACAGGGCTATCAGTAAGTTAAAATCTTCCACATTGTGCTGACTCGGGAAACTCAGAGCATCCTTGCTCTAAAAATGCAAACGTGCTGCATAAAACCATCCCCAGAACATTTCTTCCACTGTCAGTACTACTAACCTCTTGTCTCTCCAGCAGCTCACGGACTTTTTTTGCTTTCTCAGGACGTGTGATCACAGCGTGGGTAGGAACTTTGGCCAGGTGGCATTCCCTGTAAGCCATGACATTTGCCCGTTTCCCATCAGTGCACAGCAACTCAAATTCATCCATTTTCAGACTTTTGGCCCAGTCTTCTTTATTTTTGCCTTTAAAGAAAATAGGTTTGGAGATTCAGAGATCTTGTGTAGCAGAAGAACATCAGCCTCACAACACCTAAGCAAGACATTTGTCCCTGCCTGCATGTGCCCTGGCATTTGGAGACTTGGCATGTACAAAGGAGGCTGTAAGTAAAACTCAGGAAAAGTCAATGGGATGAGTCAGAGTCTCAGAGTAGGCTGGGGGATTTAGTTACATCCCCTTCCTTGCATTTTTTCCCAAATGCTTGGAAAACTTCAGCTGCTGTTTTCAGAAATGTGAACTGAACTTTTAGTTTTCAGGCAAGCAGGGAGCTAGAGTGCTGCAGAAAGGTGTCAAGACAGGAGTCTGTGGTTAAGAGACCACCTGAATAATTGTGCAGCTAAAATTAAAGGATAGATAGCAGGGAAGTGTCTCTGCGGAAATGCCTGGGAAGAGCCACCCTGGACAGGTGGCACATGCTGACACTTCAATTCTGCTCCTCCTGCGGGAAGGGTGAGACTGACTGGACAAGCAGGTAAAGCTTGCTATTACCCTCTGCACTGGGGACAAAAATAATGCAGATATGGGAAGGCAGCCCTGCAGAGACCCGTGCAGCAGAAAAACCACATACCCTCAGTGTTTTCCTCAACGATTGAATGCTTAATAAAGGCCACATCCCCCCGCTCGACCAGACACCTGGGAAGTACAAAAAAAGGCAAGTGATAAGGTGCTTGAATCCTGGACCTTTCCTGCAGATTTTATTCTGGCCTGTCTTATTTTCTAAAATTAATCTCCAAGGACAGCCAGGTCTAGGCACCCTACCATGAATATTTTAAAGACATCTGAAACGCAGTCTTTTAACACATTCTGGAAAAAAAATGCATCCTTCTCATATGACAAGTAGCTGATTTATTTTAATGTCAGAAGGAAGCAGTTTGGCCAGGTTCAGAATTCGCTTTGCTTTCTGTAATGCCTGCCTGCACATGTTAATAGCTTTGTAAAAACACTAACTTGCACTGAAAGGACTGCAAACCCTGAAGCAGGGTCTCTTTGCTATTAGATGTAAATAAAACAAAATTCTTTCTCTTTTTAAATTCATGCCCAACACGAATTACTTAGACTTGAGCTGATACTGAGTGGGTATGGAGGAGACGGCACTGAGGCTGACCTCTGGTCTCTGCACTTTTTAACTCTGCTCATTTTAACTAAAGCAAGCAGCATTTTTAACAGTGGTTACTCACACTGTTTTCTGGTCCCCATTTTTTAACACTCCTTATTTGTGTTAAATGTATAGTACTGCTGCCATTGTAGGAGGGCTGGCCAAAACACTTGTGTCTCTCCAGGTTTGCCTGGAGGCACCAGGACATTAGTTATACAGAACAGGAACATTTTACATAATTTTGCAGGAAGCTGCATAAAGAAAAAACATATAGCGTATGTATAATATTACAGACATATATACTTTCAGCAGTGTGATGGAGAAAAAGAGAAGGTCAGCAAGTTAGCATCAACCTGAGGTTGTACTCCATATGTGATCTACCCATAACCTCTGTGATTAGCCCAAATGTTTCCACCACTTACCGGAAAGCTCCAGTATATCCATAGTATTTCTCATGGCTGCTGGCGACGCACTTCTCTGGCGGGACCCCTCCTGAGCCCTTGCAGAGTCGGCAGAGGCGGGAGTTAGGAGGAGACCCAGGAGCACAGCCCTCACTGAAGTATTCATCTGAAGGTAGGAAGAGGAAAAATTCACTTTTCCTGCACTGAAAAGTTAGATTTTCTTTTAATAGTATGTTCTCACACTGAATTTGTATTCCACACTGGGAGCTGGAAATGGGCTGTGAGAATGAACATGATTCAGTGGGCGGCAAATCGCATGCATCCAGTTTTCACTATAAAATTTGTGTCTTGTTATTATTGATAATGAAGCAGGGCCTAAGGCTCAATTGCAATAGGCAATTGCTGCAAACCATTCCCAGTTCACACAGAGCCAGCCCAAGCCTCCACAGCCTTTATGGGTTGGCAGAGTTGCATTTGGCAGCAATGGCAGAGCTCTGGGGGAAGAAGGGACAGTGGGAAAGGCAGGCAGGAGGATGGAGAGGGTGACTAAAATTTACTGACACTAGTATCTTGTTGCAGTTAGAGACTTCCTTTTAATAATTATATGCTTAATTTGCCTTGGTCGATAATATTTCCAAATTATTTTTGTTGGACTGTAATTCTCACTGATTGAAAGTTGGATCTTCTGAACAATCTCTAAAGTCCAAGAGCCAATGAAGACTTTTACCCCCCTTATTCTCAGGCAATCATATCAGTCCCTTTGAGTTTCTTGAGCAAAGATTAGCCTCTGCCCCCTGTGTTCAGCCCTTCACCTCCCTTCTGAGATTCATAAACCCATCCTTTACCCCCACTTCACAGCCTTCACAAGCACCAGGCCCCCTATACCTGGGCCAGCCTGTATTCCCTTCTTGGGAATACCTTTTGAGCTGCTGCAAAGGGAAGGGGAGAGATGTGAAAAGAAAGAAAAGCCCTCTAAAGCAGCTGACATACCATATATTACTCTGAAGCAGTCACCAACAGCCTACAACTTTGCTCAGTGAAACCTTAAATAACAGAGTATTCTCCATTTTCAACCTCCAGGTGGGAATCTTTGAGGCACAGGAAACTTTGAAGATCAGATGAAGGATGGGAAAACATTTTTCCAAGCAGATTCCCAGCTCAAAAAATGGATGCAAAACTCAACTCACTGAAATTGCAGTTCCCCGTCCTGTTGTGAATCAAGCCCATGGGTATGTTCCAGCCAGCAGTTCTCCCAACAGCAGTGTGGCATGACTTCTTGCCCTGCAGATTGTTCCATGTGATATCTCTGTTAGATTTCTTCACAACAGCCACAGCAAAGTAGGATGCTTTCAAAAGATAAAATAGAGGAGAATTAAGGACTGACCCAAGGATCCCACAGTGTTTCCTTAGGAGATAATTGGTTCCATTTGGGAGAGGTCACCTATGAACAGCATAGCAGAAATACTTTGCACTTATAAATGATTTGCCAGGCAGCAACAATGGAAGAGTTTGCAGATGTGATGCATCTACTCCCACCATGCTCCTGGGAAATTATTATGCTTGACATTTCCCTGCCCCTCAAAACTCTGACCCTTGGGTATGCAAGAAGGCTGTAGCAAGACATACATGATGTTTTCTTATCCCCTCCTTAGCAAAGGACAAAAACCTTCCCTCTCCTCCCTCTTCCCATTTCTATAAAGAACAATTTCCTAATGCTACAACCCAGACCCTCTTTCTCTGTTTGCAGCCCTGGTGAGACTGTGCTCCAGACAGGAGCAATTAAGCACAAATCTCTGCTGCTACCATATGCTTTGCCTTGCTATCTGTTTGCAGACCCTGACTTTCCATCTGACTATTAAATTTGTCTCCCAAATTTGTAATATCTGCATTGGACACAGTGGCTCTTTGTGTGGAAACTGGCCATTTATTCTCCACTCACAACTGCACATATACATTTTACTACTTGTATCCATCAGGACTGTTTTCTGTCCCTCTGTTGGCAGTAATTACCTGGTTCTCCTTCTGCTTTGCTGCATTGACTGTCATCTGAGGGGTGGGAAAAAGAAGAAGATATTAGATAAAAGATACAGCAAATCCAAAAAAGGATCGAGCTCACTAATTTCTGGAGAAATTGAAATAGAAGTGACTATTTCAGGTAACACTTTGTGCATCAGCAGAACAAAGCACAACTTCCATTTGCTCCTCTGACCTAAAACAACTAGTTTTACTGAGGCCAGTGCTAAAGGATGGGGACATCATGATTAAAATGAAGAAAGGAGATGGAGGTCGTTGTGTTCCTGACTGTTGATGCCTGCTTTCCCAGGGCACCTTTGTGGAAAGACAAGGCGTGCAGCGGTAAGCAGAGTTGCCTCAGAGCAACCACATGTTTTCTGCAGGATGCAGCACTGAGGCTGCTTTCTAGATTTCAGAATAAAAACAGTGCTTTTGCACCAGCCTCTTCCCCACTACATGGACCCAGAAGGGGAGCCCAGGCTGTGCTTACCCTCATAGCTTTCTCCCATCACTGGCACCAAGCCACACACACCAGCAGTGTAGACAAAACCTCCGTCTAAGCTGATAGCATCTGCTTCACCCTTCTGCAATAAAAAGGCACAGTGATGAAATGATGCTGTATGTCCCCAGACCACCGCTTTTCAGAAATCAAATTGTTAAAGAAGCACTTGATGTAAGGGAGAAGGGCTTGGGGCTAAGGGGACGTGGCAGGCCATCCCTTAGCATATAGACAGACGAAGTCGCACTGATGCAAACAGAGGGAGTTTTGAAATTATCACTTCTGTGCACTTGTAACCACCTCCAGCAGCAGCTCTTATCCCTAGGCACTTGCAGGCTCAGGCGTGGGTCTCTCCTAGCCTGCTTCCCTGCCACACAGATTTCCTTATCTCCCCTGTCCTTTCAAGTTTGCATTTTGTGCTGTCTTCACGGTACTGACCCAACCCTCTAAGCTGCCTCCAGCATCCTTGTCTGTGCTATGGAATCACTCCTCTTCTAAGCAGGCAACTGTTTTTCTCTGCATTTTATGCCTTCCTTTTCCAAATAAAATGTTACTTCGCACTAGAAAATTGCTTTTTATTTAGGAAACCCCAAAAAAGAATACTGTCCAAAAAATTTTTCTGAAGAATGTTAAACTGTGAAAAACTAGTCTTTTCCCTGTGATAAGGCTGGTTTCTGCCCACTGGTATTTTTCACAAAGCTCCCAATATTTTATTTTAAAATCTACCCCACCTGCACCCCATCTATTCCCAGGCTGAAAGAAGCAATGCTGCTCTCCACTTGAAAGGTTCACAGGGAGAACAAAAGGAAAAAAAGCCATACCATGATCTTAATAATGCAGTCGTCAGTGTTGTCTGCCACAGTGCATTCCACCTCCCCGTTGCTCACCACACTCCAGAGGTCACACTTGCTCTTCTCATTCTTGCCTACTGCACACCACCTTGTCTTGTTTTCTCTGCGGCTGGGGTTCAGCTGATCTGTAAAAGCAGCAGAGGAAAACCAAGGATAAGCCTAGAGCCCTGCTGAACAATAAGGCTATGAATAGGCTACTTTCTGAGTGCTTGGGACTCAGCCATGAAACCATCTGTACCTACCAAGCTGCTGCTGCCCAGTGCAAGACTTTAATAAGCCCTGGGCCAGCATGAATAGAAGGGGTGATTCTTAAGCTGAAGGATGCTAAAAAATCAACTTACAGGTCAGAAAGGAGAATTTCTGCATAACACAAGCCACTCATAACCACTAAACCATGATGCATTAATAGGACATGGTGTTGCTGCCTATAATACATTCCACATTTCTCCAGACCTCACAGCTCAGACAACCATGAGACTAAGACCAGACCAAGCTGGAATAATGCAGCCTAGTTATGTTTCTGTGAAGTGGCATTTGAATAATCTGTTTTGATGCTACATGAAGACCATGCATGCCCTTCCATAAATGCCATAGCAGCTGAGCCTACCACAGAGATCTCTGAGCAACTATACCTTTTAAGTGAATTTTGGAGGTCATTTGTGGGATGTGGAGGTCATTTGTGGGGTGTTTGACTCTCAGAAAACCAGCTAGGACATCAGTAAATGCTCAATAAGTCTAGATGGAAATAAAGGACACTGTTTTCTTCAAGTGGCCAATACTGGACCTGGTGTCCTGGGATGTTCCTTCCTCTTACATCCCAGAAATGCCCTTTCTAAGCAGCAGTTTTGTCCATGCCCAATCTCTACCACAAGCTGAATAACTGTGAGCAATTTTTGCTGTTGTAATCGTGGTGAAGGGACAAGGGGTGGAGTGTGTGTAAATTTTCCACCTTTGTCAGTGTGGTGATGATGTTATTTTGACTTTGGAATCAACACATTCCTTTTGGTGATGTAAGTGAAGTTTGTGAAGATTGGGTAATTTTAATGATAATAACTTTCACAGGAAATATTTTGCAGAGAATATTGTCTATGTTTGAAAAAATTGTCTTCCTTTTGCCTAGACATATTTGCTGATACCATCTCTTCAACACAGCTCACACTGACACATCATTAGTGTTTTGTGTCCTGCTTACCTTTCTGAAGACTCTGGATAGCACTGTAATACTCAAAGCCCAGGTAGAGCTGGGAGTCCATCAGTGGTGGGATACGCTTCAGCTGTACAGCAGAGTCTTTGAAAAGCAAGTCTTTGAGGCCTGGGTCCTTCTTGCCAGGTGGCCCAAAGAGGTGGAAGGTGCTGGTTGTGCCCACACCATACTTCTCCTGCCGCAAGGGAAAAATAATCAGCAAATGATCATATCAAAGCTTTTGGAAAGCTGGAGAGAGCAAGCAAGAGCCAGAGGACAGAAGAGGGGTTACTAAGGGAAGGAAAGGAAAGCTTGGTGATACCTGTGCTTTTGAGAGAAAGCTCCAGATGTCATCAACCTTGCTATCATCTCGAGCCACAATGGCATGAGCAGGCACCCTGGCCCAGTGACAGGTTTTATAGTTGTCCACAGGCTGACGGCTGCCATCCAGACACAGAAGCTCATACTGATCCTTCTCCTCTGGGGCATTTTCTGGAGGAAGGGAGGAACCATGAGTTGTATCACCACAAAAATAAGACAAACCAGTCTGGGGCAGCTTTGTAGTGAATTTATGTCTGCTGAAGCTCAGGGAAGAATTCTTTGCAGAAGAGAGGTTGCACACCCCCCCTTTGCAATGGTAATGGAGTCATCGTGGTCATACGAAGGCAATGCAGATAAGAGAATACATGTGCCTGTGAAGAGAGATTATCTCTGCCTCTGTCACAACTAACCCAACAGTAAGAGGATTTATGTGGCAGTAGTGCCTAGACATCCAGACACGTACAAATGGCTACAAATACAAGTAGATTTACAAACACCATACAAATGGGTTGAAGAGGTCAGGAGCTGCACATGATCTGTGAAAGCCATAGGCAGCCAATGTCAAGGCTGAAAACAGAGCCCAGGTCCAAGATCAGAGAGTTACAGGAGTATTCAGGTAAGAAAGGACCTCTGAAGATCTCTTGTCCAAGCCCCTGCTCAAAGCAGGGGCAGACCAGGCTGCTCCAGGTGGATCTTGAAAACCTTTAAGAATGGAGAGTGCACATCTGTCCTGGGCAACCCGTCCCACTGCTTGACTGTCCTCATGGGGAAAAAATTTCCCCTTGTATCTGGTCCAAACCTCTCTTGTTTCAGTTCATGATTATTGTTTCTCATCTTTCCACTGTCCACCTCCGTAAAGATCTTGGCTCCACCTTCTTGCTAGCCTTCTTGTAGGTACAGGCAGGCTGCTCTGAGGTCCCCCCAAAGCCATGTGTTCCCCAGGCTAATCAAGCCCACCCCGCTGAGCATCTCCTCACAGAACAAGTGTCCCTGCCTCATGACCATCTTGGTGGCCCTCCACTGAGTTCACTGCATGTCCTGGGTATGCCAGGCTATCTTCAGTCTCTGAGAAGTGCAGAGTTAGTGAACTCTTGCTGTGGGCTGAATTCCCTCCAAAATCCCTCCCAGAGGGATGGGTGAGTGATTACCTAGACAATTGCTCACCCTGTGTTTGCTGTGATAACATTACAGCTGGCTCTGAGATATGGCACCAGCGGTAATACCACTGAATTTAAGCAGGTTTTCCTTCTTCAAAGAAGAACCTCAAAGAAGAAAAAGTAGACCCCACCATAATCATATTTCTCAATAACAAGGATGAGTCAGTCCACAGTGTTTGAAACATGTTTCTAGAGATGAAAGGAGAAGAGGTTAAGGGCAAACCTGGAGAGGAATGAAAGCCTGCACAGTGTAGACTAGTTGCAGGATGGAGTGGCAGTAAGAGGTTTGACTAGAAAGGAGAGAACAAGTGATCTTGCAGGCCTACCCTGAACAGTTGTGTGTTTCACAAAAGCCACGTCTCCTTTCCCATCTTTCAGACAGCTGCAGGTGGGAAGAACAGAAGAGATGTTAAAAAAACAGGTATTGTTGCTCCCTATCTCCTGTTCAGCAAATTACTTTGGCACAAACTGTAACAATAGAGCAGTGGTTTTCCTCCCAAAAGCTATGCTGGCAGGGAAGAAAATGTAATGGCAGAGAAGTAATGCTCAAGAAGCCCAGATAGACATAGCACAATGCTAATGCTGTGAATTCTTAAGTCTGTGCAAAACCATACAACCCAGCTGCTTCTCTCATCTCCTGCTAGCTGCCTGCCTGTTATTACTAACTGGATTTTTAATTACCAGTCCTCCCAGTTGTTCTATAAACCCAGTCTCCTCAGGACCCCTGATTACAACACAGCCCTCCCTGGTATAACAAAAACTTTCATGTGTCAGGGCTAGAATATTTCCCCAAAGGAAAAATAACTTTCACTCACTGAAAAGCTCCAGAATAGCCAGAATAAGGTGCTGTGCGGGAGCATTTGGTTTTGGAGTCCCCCTTGCACTGACGACACAGTTTTTGTTCAGTGGTGGCACCAGGCACGCAGCTGGCAGAGAAAAAATTGGCCACCGCTACAGATGACAAAGATGCAATAGTTAGTCTAAAATTCACTTTTACAAGGACCTGGAAGGGAGGAGATGCACAAAGAATGTCAATGTCTTGACTGCAAGCCAACTCTGGACCTCCACAGAAGATCAGGCAACATCACTTTCACTGTATCACCACCCCTGGCTTAACGTCAAACCCATTTATCTCGCAGTTTCCCACTTCACCTTGCTCAATGGAGGCTGAGTCTTTGCCATCCCACTTGATGTCTCCCCGGCTGAGGAGTGTCCCAATCGGGATGTTCCAGCCAGCAGATCTACCCAGGCCCGTGTGGCAGGAAGTCTTGCCCTGCAAGTTATTTATTGTGAAGCCTGTTCCTTTCTTCACGACGGCCACAGCATAGTAGCTGGTTGTGGAGACTGCAGTGCAGGAAAAAGCAGGAAAGCAATAAAAAAGCAGGACTTAGGAACATGTCAAATCCTGCCAAACTTCCAATATCAGAGAATAAAGTGCTGCACTTCCAAATAATTATCAACTTTGCTTGAACACTCATGGTCTTCCCATTTTCTTAGGGGTGAGTTACACTGCCAATATTGAACTAATGCTCTGCATTACAACTTGTAATGGTAAGTGACCTGAAAATACTATCACACACAAAATACTTTGCCATTGAACAGACATTAAACCTGCCGGTAGTTTTGTAAGGACACTTTAACTAGTCTTTTCATCAAATCTTTGGCAAGCCTTTTCTCAAATGCCGTTGCCCACTGAAGCATACATGTAAGCCTTGCAAGACTGCAATTCCACATTTAGTCTTTAAAATTATACCTAGTGCATAACATGCTATGTATGAATAAAATGACTGAGTTTTAGGGGTGGTAGAGACCACAGTCTTCCTTTTGGTATCTGTATTTTCTTAGCTACCATGTTGAGAATGACTCTGCCATGTTGTTTTGATCTTGAATATTTTGTACAAACAGGCTGAACTGCAGGGCAGAGGTCAAAAGAGATTGGGAGCTTTGGATGTGGTGGGATTTCATGAGGCAAGACAGACAAAAATGGGGAAATATCATCTGTTCCTCTCCCAAGAGAAAGATGGAAGAGACGAAGGATGGTACAGAGAGTGAGTAGGGATAGAGCAATGGAGCTAACTCTTATCAGAAGGGATTGCTGCAGAGCACTTTTTATGCTTCTCTTCTTTTTTCTGTGCATTGTCTGCACCTCTTGCTTCAGCCATCTCAACTGGGTGTTCCTTCACAGCCACTAATGGCAGTGCTTTTGCCTTTTCAATCTATTTTTTTTTGTCTTGACAACTGCACATGAAGATACACAGGTTATCTGTGCTGTCTAGCTCAGTGTTGTACACATGTAGTTCAAGGTCCCTGGAAGCAGAAGATCTCTGGGACCAGCACAATTTTTGTCATGTTTCAGGAGGACCGTGGTGCTCATGGTGCTCTCCTTCCATGGCCACTGTGTCATCACAAGATGAGTGACTTTCATCACAGCTAACATCAAATGGGACACTGTCTCTGCCCTTTTCTATTGCAGTGACTCAATGGACATGGGTGATGATTCACATTTTTGTGTAACTATCCCCCACCCCTTCCCCTCTGGGATCTGGAAGCCAGGGGCAGTATCTCAGACACCCAACAGAAATAATATGGGAGCTCTGCATGGAAAAGATGGCCTTTGCACTACCACCTTGTTACCACCACTTGGCTTAAAAATATTGCATGAAAATGTACCTCCACTTTGGTCATGGACCTCAGCAGCAATGGGCTTCAGCTTGTAGGGGGCAAGGCCTGCCTCAAAAACTTGACCACCATCCAAGCTAATGGCATCTGCTTCATTATTCTAAACAAAAAAAGATTTTGGTCAATAAACAAAGAGCAGGGACACATGAGGGAAAACACTTCCCCAGAGTCTCTCCTGGATCCTTGTGGGTGAGTCTTTCTCTACAGGGCGATCACAGGTAACAACCAGTGACTCAAAGGAAACCCCAACCTTCTCCAGGCTGCTGAAACATCTTCAGTGCCCAGCACATATATTTGCTGCCCACTCACCGAAATGGCTTTTATGCAGTCGAGGTACGTTGACTTCTGCAGGCAAGTCAATGCAACACCATCTTGTTGCATGAGGTCCCTTAGACTGTTGCATTTGTTCTCTTCTGCTATGGATATTGTGCACCATCTGACGCTTGCCTTGGGGGGAGCAGCAAAACACAGAGCTGTGGAAAGAACCAGAAATAGAAAATCTCAGGGAGGTAGAAAGGCACCATGTGAAGAGAAAAAGCATCCCTGTGAATACATAATCTTTGGTTCCCTGCAGTCCTGGCCTTGGGTGATGGCCAGGTGTGGGATCTCCCTTGCACATCTCCTAAGTCATGCAGGGAGGCTGTTTCTTTCTTGCCTGATGTGCACTTTCAGGAACATCTGGGAGGACCATTCTTGTCCCTGGGTAATGGATGTCCTGCACAGCATCGTGACTTAAGCAGCCTGAGATCACAGTAACATCCAGAGGAGTAGGAGAGCAAATCCACACATTTCAATAGAAAGCAGACTCAAGACTTTGCAAAAATAGAGAGAAAAAGCAATCCACTGAAGCAGTGTCTTTGCAAATGGCCCCAGAGGGAGAGCAGCTCTGACCTGGCCAGACTATGTTCAGTATATTGCCACACATGACCTCCTTGGCAGCTAGATAGTCTGATATATTTAACTGTCCCTTTATATCTGACCTCCTACACTACAGCCTGTAACAGAGATGCCATACTACCTCCACAGTCCTCTCTCCTAAGAGTCCCCCAACCAGTAAATGCAGATGACCAGCTGCTCTGGGAAACCAGAGCAAAGCAAAGACCCCAGGTGGACACAGACTCATGCCTCCTTCAGCAACCTAAACGCCAGGAATGCTGGAAACTTGCAGTTAAAGTGAGTCGGCAGCCTGTGCTGCACAATTCACCTTAACTCTGCCCCTTCCTGGCAGAGCATCTGTACGCACAGCTCGCTCCCTCCAAACCCTTGATGGCACATTTGATTCAAACATCTCCAGATTAACCTGTGCTGTTTCCATTTTCTCTTTCAGCTCTGAAATATTCTCTCTTACTTGATTTTTGAGCCATAACCCTGCCAGCAGACACCTCCCCTCCTCCCAGTGGAGGTGCTGAATTTGGCCAAAGGGAGAATCCTTAGCCTTAATTCCTACTGCCATCATCTACATCTTTCAAGTCTTGGCTGCATAGAGCCATGGTCACCTTAATCTAGTGCTGGCAACCATTCTGCCCTGGGCAGAGGCTGGACGGGGACCTCCTGAAGGAGTCAGCCCGGCTGCCCTGGTGAACATTGGGAAGGTAACAGGAGCCTGAGTGCCACGGCCTCTGTCGCAAAGCTTTTGGGCAACCTCTTGGCTCCTTCTGTGCAGGGGAGGAGGATGAGGGACTTTTCACTGTTAACAAGACATCATTGAGTGCTAGTACTCAGCAGAGGTGCTCGAGGATTTTCCAATGCCAGTGGCACAGGGAGAACTTCCCTCCAGATGACATTAATCACCACCACACTTTATGGGGGATTGGAAGAGACCTGCTGCCTACTTTGAGAAGGGGATCCCTCTTTCCCTTTCTAGGCAGCAGTCCCCAGGTCAGGTACAGACTGCAGCCATCTCCTTGCCATGGCTACCTGCCCATTGCCTGCCAAAACTGTGAGCGGAGAGAGAGGAGAGAAATAATCACTTCAAGCAGAGCCAGCTCTGCAGCGGCACAATTTAGGCATAAAATTACACAGGATCCTGAGCAAACTGCAGCTGCAGCAGCAGGATGGAGCAGCACAGGAGCAGAGGGGGAAGCATGGGGAGTCTTCAGTTATTTAAGTTCTATTTTATTGTCACTGCCTTCAGGTTTAACGCAATACACATGCAGGCTTGACAGGGAGGTCTTATTCTAGCTTCTCCCCCCCCCCCACACACACACACAGCTGAACCCCTGCTCCTTTCCCAGCAAAGCAGCTTGTGGGAGGATGATTTTTCTCTTCACCCCGCGGCAGCAGGGGTGCAGAGCCTCTCCTGAGCAGTCCCCTCCCCGGCAGTGGGTGCCAAGCATCCCTCCTCCTTGCCAGCCGGGTGCTCAGCAGCTTGCTGTGGGGAGCCGCAGACTCCTGTCCAGCATCCATGGGCTGGCCCAAGGAAAAAAGCTGCTGTCATTAATGCTCAAAACACCATCCTTGTTGACAGATCCAGAGCTGCCAAAGCAAGCATCGCTTTATGTCCTGGCTTTTACTTAAGAGTTGCCTGAGTCTGGCACATGCTGCAGCTCAAACAGCCTTGCCTAGGGGGAAAGCCTGGAGTCTGGGAGGTTTTGACTCTTACTTTCCCCAAAAACTGCTTTCAGCAGACACTTACCCACTATCCCGAAGGACAGCACAGTAGAGAGTACTAGTTTCATACTTGAGCAGAGAGTCAGGTGCCGAGGAGGGGGTGCAGCAGCCTTGGTCACAGACTGTCCCCTCCAAGTCTGTGATGGCTCTGGAACCGCTTTCTCCCCCTTTTATAGAGGAACAGCCCTGGCTGTGTTTGCAAAAGCAATGACCTAACACTGTTTGTCCTTCCTTGTTTCTCAATAGCTCCTAAATCGCCCCCCTCCCTGGATCAGCCCATTTTTAGGAAGCCTTTCACTTTGGCACTGAACACCTCTGCAGGCAGGAGTCAGAGCAGGGCAAGGTGCTTTTCATTTTACAAGGGGCTTCAGATGGAAAATTCCCAAGTTGTGACATTTTAATTCCCCTGTGGGCTGAAATGCCACAGGAGTGGTTATTTTCTTTGTACTAGGCACCCCCTGCCTTGCCCAGCCTAATCTCAAAAAGTCCCTGCTGGATCCATCCCTGAGTTTTGCAAGTTTGCCAGTTAGTGCCACTGTCATGCCTGTCGCCCTTTGGCTTGTAGCACCCTGAATGCCTGCCAGCTCCCTTGCACTCTCTTGGCAATGGCAATGGGGTTGAAAGGCAGTAAATGTTCCATATAAATGATCTGGCAAGCTCCTTTCACAGGCAAAGAAAGTCAATGGCAATGACCAGACAGCTCGATAAGTGCCCTGCAGCCAGAAGGAAACATAGTGCTGCATCTTTGGGAAATTCTTGGGCTGAACCTGGGAAGAAATGCTGAGATTAGCTGTCATCCTCCCGCTTCCTCTGAAAAACATCTCCATCTAATTGTATCACTCCTGATATATCTCCCTGCAGCCAAGACCAGTGGGGCATGGCTAGGTTTATGAAGGTCTGCCTTCATGATGGTGTCCCAGACTCAAAATGTCCCCATCTTTGCTGCAGGCTGCAAGACCAGCTTCAGGCTGACTTTGGCACATGCACACTAAATTATAGTCCCTGGACCACATCAGCTTGCTCACAAGCCCTGGCAGCATCCCTAGACAGCAGCTGCTAGGGCTGGTCCACCCCTGTGTCCACCTGACACAAGCTACAAGAGTGCTGTAGGAAGACCAGTGGTGAGGTCTGGCTCTCAAGCTTGCTCTCAAGAGCACCAGCCTCCCTTTGTGATCTTCTGGATCCCCTGCACAGGTCCTTCCTCTCCCATAGCCTGCACCCTCCTTGCAGCAGTGCCATGGGGTTGCTCACAACGGGCTCCTGGCTGAGGTTGGCTGGAAGCACCTTGGGTTTGCTCTTCTCCCTATTCCCAGCAGGCTGAGGGCAAAGTGACTGCAGCTGGGTGGTGGTGGACAGAGTGGCCTCAGTGCAGGTGGGAGCCCAGTGTCAGGTCAAGGATATGGCTTTACAAAGTGACTCAGGGAAGGGGGCTGCTGGAGACCTTCAGGAAATGACCACCTCCACTGTGGCACAATGAGCCTGCCCTACCTGTGACCTGGCTGCTGGAGGTCCTTACGGGCTGAGCAGGGCACTCGTGGCCATGCTGGTTATTTCAGCATCATCTTTAGCAGTTCCTTGAGCATGGCTAGTTCCTATTTCTCATCTCTTCATCCCCTGCTTTCCCAGAAGAGCAGCACTTCTTGTGTCCGGAGCATCTCCAAACACACGGCAACTGAGGAAAGACTGACTTGCTCCCACTGCAAGCCTTCCTTCCCTTTTAAAAATCTCCCATCCATATTTACTCCAGCAAGCTGTGGCCCTCCAAGGTCTTCCTCCGGTGAGACATGTCGATGCCACTGAAATCCATCCTCAGCTCCTCTGGGTCTCACAAGTCCTTGCCTGACACCGGGTAGCCTTAGCAATGTCCCCATCTGTGAGAAGATGAGGCACAAGGGCTCACAGGAGCCTGTCCCACATTATTCTTCCATAGCTTTTTGCTGATTTGCTTCAAAATGCCTCTTCTAATAGATATCCTGAGAAAGCCTAGGTATTGCAGTGCCACTGAAAAATCAAAGATATCTGAGCACATAAACAATGGTGAAAATATTTGGACATACTGACTCCACAAACTAAGTAGTTCCAACACTATCTAGAGCAGATAAAGGTATTTTTGCCACATGACAGTTGAAGGGCAAGAATGCAGAAGAAAGTTTGGAAAACATAAAGGATCTGTTCAAGCAACAGAAGAGCAGTTGCTGGAATAGCCCATATTATCTTGCCGTCTGCACATGGTTCCCAGCCTTTTTTACCTGGACCACCTACTGCTCCTCTCTCCCCTCTCAAATCACACCTGCATCCCAAATGCACTCCCTGTATTTGCTGAGGGGATGGCTGTGATGTGGTAATGTGATGGGCAGTTTTCACTCCATACCTCTTTCCCTTGCTCTCCCAGATGGCACCAGGACAAATCCAGGGTTGAAGGAAGAGACTTGGATTGCAATAGATTTTACTACTTACCTCTTGTCCTCCAGCCATTACCAGTACCTTCCTGGATTTCTGGGTGTCCAGCCACTAGTCATCTGGAAAGTTCACCAGCCACATACAGAGCAGCTTCTATACCTCCTTTTGATGCTATCAAATCCTACATTTCTTCATGATTGATTTCCATTCACCTTATGGTGTGTGCCCATCTTGTGGCTGCTCCTTCATCAGCTTTGCCTCCTGTGGTCATGATATGCTGCTCCAGCCTGCTGCAGAGCAGCTCTGGGGAGGAGAAACTCTTCCAACACACAGCTTGCCTTGGAGGTACCCAATGGCAGAAGCACAGCACATTGGTGATGTGTCCTCTAGGCCACCTGGGCTTGTAGGCTCAGACCTCGATCTCCAGAAGACCCAACAGACCTCCAAGATTCTCTGTTCTGAGGACTACCTCCCACCAAGGAAAGCCTTGGATAGAAAAAAAAAAATATTCCGGGTGGCCTCCAGCTGCAAAATACATTCCTTTTGGAGTCCAGGAGGGACAGACTTCTTGGTGCAACCAACTTCCCCTGAATATCTATCAGACAACTGCTCTTCCAAATTTTGTTTTAGAAAATGCACGCTTATTCACAGAGTGGGTCCTCTCTCTCACTAAATACACACACATGCTTCTACAAGTTCTACTTAGATCCATACCTCACTGCCTGGGTGCACGGTTTTGTGCAAAGAGAGCTCCTCCCATGCCCAAATGCATGTAGCTGGCTGACTAAGCTGAGACTGAACAGCGAGGGCCAATTCTTACTAACGATGGAAATTCTTGTTGTCTTTCAAGGTAAGAGGTCAATGCTCTGGCTTATGCAAGAAGGAGCAGCTTTACCAGAAAGAACAGAACTAAGCCAGTGCCTCTCAGACTTTGTTCTTGTTATCCAGAAAGCATCAAGTCTTCTATAGTGGACATCTTCATGAAATGAGCTGAATTGTTATTACTCATCACAAGTTCGTTGCATTGCAACACTTTGGATCCTGACTGTTCTGTTTTCAGAAAGAGGATGCTGCTAAAAATTACATGGAAGATGAAGAAATACAAATTAACACACCCTCTGACCAACCATGGGTCACTGGTGAGGCATAAAAAAATCTGAACTCCAAGAAAAGAACAGGGCTCAGCCCCATGCTAAGTAAAATTGAAGGTAAAATAATACTACTTATTTCTACATCTCCCTCATTACTGCAATCCCATATGTGTACACTGTGGTTTGTGGTTGAGATGAGACTGGACTGGAGATTTGGTTGTGTCCCAAGGAGAGGACATTTGTTGTAATTGGGCTGGGATAAAGTTAGAGCTGGCACAACTGTCTGGGAAAGATCTCAGCTTTATCATGGTGCTGGCTGCTCCCCACAGCAGAGCTCATCCTGGAGCCAACACAGCTGAACAGAGGCTGGAGCCAAGGCTCTGGTGGTGTATGCCTGTGGGAAAAATATTAGCCGAGGAGAGAGAAAGCTGTGATCAAGGCACCACACCAACACAGGCATCTTGCCCAACTATTTGGAGCAGTTATTTCCATAGAGGTGCTCCTATCCAGGAGCGGAGGGCTTTGGAGCTAATGCTGCTGTTTCCAGGGGTCACCAGGGTGGCAGTTGTGTGATGAAGACCTCAGTCATCTTGAAATATCGTGGAGAAAAAGCACTGAAAATGGAAGGGGAAAACAAAATAATTAGTCGAAACTCAAGATGGAATGGGCTGAGGACAGAGGGCAATATACACCCACCGGGGCTTTGGGCTTGTCTATAGAGTTGGCTTGTTTCCCTCTAGAAATGTGAATTTCTAGTTTGTGGCTCAGAGAAGGCTGGAGCCTGCCCATGACAAGGACATCAGCATGGTCAACCGTGAAAGCTGGTCTCAAGTTCTGGTCCTGTCCTGGCCCCACAGGTCACGTCGCAGCAGGTGACAGCAAGAAGAGCAGTCTGATGGGAACCCATTTTCCCAGCTCCTCTGTTGATAGCCCAGCATGGAACACGAGACTGAGACTAGCACTGAACAGGCAACGGTGCCCATCTCAAGAGATGGGAGACAATGATGCTGGGTGGTGAATGGATGGAGAGCAGCCCTGCAGAGAAAGACTTGGGATACTGGTGGGTGACAAACTGGACACGAGCTGGCACTGTGCAATTGCAGCCCAGAAAGCCAAGCATATCTTGGGCTGCATCCAAAGCAGCGTAACTAGTGGGTCAAGAGAGGTGATTCTGTCTCCTTACTCCGCTCTGGTGAGACGCCACCTGGAGTCCTGCATCCAGCTCTGGGGTCCCTAATAGAAGACTGTCATGGTTTAATGCCAGCCAGCAACTAAACACCATGCAGCTGCTCACCCACTCTCACCCCCACAGTGGGTTGGGGGAGAAAATCAGGAAAAGAAGTAAAACTCGTGGGTTGAGATAAGAATGGTTTAATAGAACAGAAAGGAAGAAAGTAATAATGATGGTAACAACACTAATAAAATGACAACAGTAATAGTAAAAGGATTGGAATGTACAAATGGTACACAGGGTAATTGCTCACCACCCGCTGATTGACACCCAGTTAGTCCCCCAGCAGCGATCCCAACCCCCATGCCACCCAGTTATTTCCTGAATGTGATGTCCCATGGTATGGAATACCTCGTTGGCCAGTTTGGGTCAGC
>JANZLQ010000089.1:14041547-14052546 GCA_026212715.1 Elanus axillaris | reverse complement strand
ACTGAACTCAAAACACAGCACTGTACCAGCTACTAGGAAGACACTTAACTCTATCCCAGCTGAAACCAGGACAAAGACCTGCTATAGCCAGTCCAGAGGAGGACCACAGAGATGGTCAGAAGGCTCAACACCTCTGCTATGAAGAGAGGCTGAGAGAGTTGGAGTTGTTCAGCCTGGAGAAGAGAAGACCCCAGGGAGACCATACTGTGGCCTTTCAATATATAAAAGGGGCTTAAAGGAAAGATGGAGAGAGACTTATTACCAGGGCCTGTAGTGACAGGACAAGGGGCAACAGTTTTAAACTGAAAGAGGGTAGACTTATGTTGGATATAAGCAAAACTTTTTTACAGTGAGGGTTGGTGAGACACTGGGACAGGTTGCCCAGAGAAGCTGTAGATGCCCTGTCCCTGGAAGTGTTCAAGGTCAGGTTGGATGGGGCTTTGAGCAACCTGACCTACTGAAAGATGTCCCTGCCTATGGTAGGGGGGTTGGACTAGATGGTCTTTAAAGGTCCTCTCCAACCCAAACCATTCTGTGAGTCAATGTTCTAGGTAGAAGGGGCTGGGAGAAGTTGGGACCTTCTGCAGGGGTAGCTTACCTGGTCAGTGTAAGCATCTGGGGGAAATCCCAGCCCTCCTGCCCAATGCTGGGTCTTTCCTGGAAGACAGAGTCACTTGTCTCCTGGAGCCTGGGTTGGCATGGAACTTGCAGCAGCTGTAAGACACACCATGGGAGTGCCAGCTCTGCGAGCATGTCCGTGGCCGACGGTGGACTGGGACCAGCTCGGCATTCCCCGTGGCTCCCAAGGCCTGACAGATACCTGGACAGCTGTGGAAGTCTTTCCAGAAACATGCTTTCAGCCCTTGTTTGGACCTACAGGTCAATTTTGAGGCTGTGCTCCAACTCCAGAGTCATTGTGGTTAGTTTATTTTTCAGGAAATGCCACAAACCAGTTTCCCTGCTGGTTAGGAGAAATATTTGGTGTCAGGTTTTGACTGTGTTGCAATATGCTGTTTTCTACCTGGGATGAGCTTAATGGGCCACTGGAGAGTGGGAGCTGGTGTTGTTTGAACCAATATTTGCTTCTAAGTATTGCTTAATTTCTAAGCCCCACACAGCAAACAAAGAGCTCTCTGTCAATTTTAAGCAGCTCTTCCCAACTCAGAGCACTAAGCCCAGCTGCAGACTGTAGCCTCTTGTCCAGAGCTGTTTACCATGTCATGCCATTACAGGTTTGCATTTTTAGGTTGGAAACTAATGTCAGCTTGACAGCCAGGTACCAGCAGTTTGACCCTTTCTGCCTTGCACAGCAGCTCTGCAGGACAGTGCCACTGCCCCACATCTTCTCCATGCACATCCCCCCCTCCAGAAAACACCAACTGGTCCAGCATTGAAGAGGAAGCAGGTTTTCTTGACGTCCTCTCTCAAGCAAGCCACAACTCCCCAGCCCCCTTGCTGAAGTCAGCTCTGCCAGCCAGTCGTCCATGCAAAACTCACCCTCTTGATATGCAATTAGTGCCATTCTTCCTAATGAATGATTACAGTTTGCTTAATTAACCCAAAGGTTAACAGGATTACCAGCAACTCTATGCAACCTTGGAGCTGTGATATTCTCAAAGGATTTTTTGAAGGGAAGGCAGAAAATGGTGGTGGGTTAATCATTCCTGCTGAAGATATGCTTACAAATAGAGTGGCTGGAGCCTGATAACATTCACCCCCACTTCCCATGTATTTTCCAAAGATCTGTGGGAACAAACTAGTAAATACTGATAGCTGGGAAAGAAAGGGCAGGAGTGCCTGCTGCCCTGCATGACCACAGAGCCCTCAACTCCTCTCCTGCAGGACCCCCAGGTCTCATGCCAGGGCACACACCAGGCAGTTGCACAACTCTTCTGTCCACAAAATGGTTGTGTCCAGCTCCGTGGGACATGCCAGACAGTTTCCACGGGGACATGTATCCACAACAAGATACTGGACCATCCCAGAGGATATGGCTGGGTGAGAACAGGAGAAGGGGTGGCTTATTTCCAGGGGAGGAAGGACCTCTGGCTCACATGAGCCCCCGTGCACAAATCCAGGGACCAGGGAGTAGGGTGTGTGTGGGGATGTTCCCCTGCAGTCACAGAAGCCATGTCACCAGGATGGGGACAGAGGCAAGACAGTGGTGGAGCTGGTCAAGAAGACCTCACAGTTAGAGAGGAACAAAAGTGGAGAAGCACGAGGTGCACCTGGAGGTAAGCCACAGCCACCCCACCACCACAAAGGGACACCCAGCTGGGTCCTACATCTTTGGCTTCTGAAGGAACATGGGGACATCACTGAAGCAGGCAGAAGAAAGCTCCTGACAGATGCAAGCAGCCTCGCTCAGGGAGCAGCCCTGCACATGCTGCAGAGGGATGCTGGTGATCTGAGTGAACAAGAGTGACTTTGCGGAGCTGTGGGCACATAGCTGCCAGTGGGAGAAGGCACCAGAGGCCAGCAGCCAGAAGGACACAAAAAGAGAAAGCAAGGCGAGACACCAAGAAGGGAACACTTGTGAACCAGCTTCACGGAGTGGTGCCGGCAGCACAAGCGCTGGCTGGCTGCTGGAGCAGCTCTTGCTGCTGGATCTGGCCCAAAGAGCAGGGACTGAACCTCTTGTCATCCTCTGCAGCCCACAGGCAGCCCAGCTGGGCTGGCACAGCCACCGACCACTGCGCCCAAACATTGTGTTCAGCTGTTGGATAGTCACTCTGGCCAGAAATGAGATTTAGGCATTAAATGAATGGGAAAAAGGTCAGCTCACCAGTGGGTCAAGCTGAACTCTACCACTTGCTGTTTGACCTCTTTCCAGTTAGTTAATTTGCAGTAATCATTAATACCAAGCCCCTGTCTGTATGTGGAGCTTCACAATAGCTAATTTTTAAACAGTCACCACAGCTAAACCCCGTTATATGTGTCCTGGTTGAAGCCACCTTCCTACTGAAACACTATTATGGACAATACATTTCCTCACTAATTAATAGTGGTTGTTTCAAAGCCACGAAAAAAAAACTGTTGGCCAGCATTCCCTTCTACTTTGTAATTTTAAAGCAGCATTAAAGGGAATTAATGGAAGCAAGAGTTGGGAATAACAGCAAGGCTTAGTCTTTATTGGACACCCTTTGAACTTTAGTTAAATTAATTTTCCTTCTGCTCTTTAGCTTTTCAAAGACAGATCTGGCAGTTCAGCATCACGAACCATGCAAACATCTCACCTTTTGGAGGTCAATAGCTGAGTACAACACCAATGACTAAATACCCAACCCAGGATCTGGGAGGGCACCTCTTCCCTCACAGTGCTGGTGACCACCATACCATCAGTGAAAGACCTTCCCTGCCTGTGGGATCTGTAGGGAGCCCACAGGCAGGCCTGACCTTTCAGTTCCCCTTCTCCCTCCCAAGCAGAAGAGGAATTAGTTTCCTGGTTGTTGGTCAAGATGTTCTCATCAAGATAAAATCCGAGGGGAATGGCTCCTCCCCTCCTCACTGCTCCACTCCCTGGTCGCCTGGGGCTGGCAGAGCCCTGAAGGCACTGCTGGACCCTGGCTCTCAAACTACTTTATCCTTTCCAGTAATTACTGTTTTGCAATGTGGAAAATAATAAAAGTCTTGGGACTATTAAGAGCTGTGGGAGGAGCAGAGAGGGGGAAGCAAAAGGCCAAGCTGAGCAGATTTCAAACCCCCTCCCAAAGGCTTTTAGATTCCCGTGGCATTTTAATCCTCTCAGCATTTCTAGCTGCAGGGATAAAGGAGCAGAAATCCTAGGCAGATTTGTGGGGGATTCAGGGCCCATGTCCAGCTGGGGCTGGTCCCAGGGAGGGAGCTCTGGGGTGGGGGGGGGGTCAGCAGGATGCAGCAGCCCTCTCCCAGAGCCCCCGTAGCAGCATCCATCAGCCCCTTACCCACCCGCTCTGCTCATGCGGGTGCCTTGGTGCTGGGGAAAGTGATGACAAAGCCCAGCTAAAGTGTGACATGGCCCTAACAGCTCCTGAAAACTGTTGCAAGAATAAGGAAGGAACCAGAAAAATTTCTTGCTTCAGACACTTTGCTAGAAGTTGCATAAGGTGGGGGGACATGACTGTGCTCTGTAAGTGTAATAATGATCAGTTATGTTATAGACAAAGGGTTCTGTATGGGGAGGAATGGCTTCATGCCACTAACCTTTGAATCACAGTGGAAAAGGAAAATTAACTCCTTTTGGGGAGTCTGCTCACTGGCAGTGACAGGGTCTCAGCACGGCCGTGTCCACAGCCTTGCAAGACCCAAGCTGAGATCTGTTGCTCTTCCCTCCACCAGAGGTTTTGTCCTTTAATATACACTCCTCTGATCACCAACACCCTTGTCCCATCATCTGCATCTGCCAGTGGTGTCCACTGCAGGCAGAAAGACCTGCCACTGTTCTGCCATGTGAAACCTGGATGGACACCACAGCCAGAGTGTACCAGGACCACATGCCGAGGGCAGAAAGAGAGAACAAGCTTTGGGGAAACACTGCTGTGCAGTGCTGCCACAGACATCCCTTACCAAAAGACATCACCAGCTCTTACAACCCCATCCTCCCTCATTTTCAGCCTCACTGGGGGTCTCCAGCAACAAGCCTCCAGGAGCCCATTTATGTTCAGCTCATCAGTCCCTGCCTGAGCAATGCTGGAGGAGCACCAGTCCCCAACTCCAGTACAGCTCTGCCCCTGTCTGGCCTTGACTCTGTTGATCCAGTCCCCAACCCATAGACAAGACTTCCCAGCAGACCCTGGACCTGCCTGCTCACTACAGACCTGCCTGGTGGTCTCCGGGCTGCGTACAACCCAGCTACAGTCCCCAGACCCAATCCCAATCTCAGACCCACCTTGTCACCACCAGCTTCCCAGGGGATCTGGACTCTGGGCTGACCCCAGCTGCTATCCCAGGGGCTGTCCTGCTCACCTTGCATGGAGACAGTGATGGATGAGTCCCTTGCCTGCCCAGATGTGCCATCACACTGGGCTACGCATCCCTCCAGGAGCAGTCATCCCTTGCGGTACCCTGGCACGTAGGAGAGAACACCACAAAAGTAATCTCCTGGTTAGAGCAGGGAATGGAAAAGATGACCTTGACTCTCTTGGAGGGCAGTGAGCCTATATTTCAGTCCATTTACAGCCCACTTTATCATGGGCAATTATTTTTTTGTATGTAACAGTAAAGATTTTCCTGTTGAACCAAACATTTCTACTGAGTGCTGGCTCTTGAAGGAGTCCCACAGCCCCGAGCTGACATCAATACTGTTGTCTATAAACATACCATGGAGAAATAACATGAACAAACAGCAGGAAAGGCATTATGTAGATCCTATTACAAACAAGGTATTTGTTCCTCTTGCACATTCCTCTTGAGGTGGGAAATCCCCATGAAAAAATACAAGCTGGCCTTTAGTCAAGGACATCAGACTTGTGTAATGATGAAGAGGTCCAGGAAAGCTGGACCTACCAAGCCGTGTCTCCTTTCTTGACTACCATGAGGGATGCTAGCACAGATTTTAAGACCACAGCAGTAAACAGCTTCTCCAGGGAGCTTTTTACACCAGAAGAGCAATCAGCTTTTTACTCATTAGTGTAATATTTCTATTAGTAACACTTGCAGGCTCTGTCTGTGACAGAGGACTTAATAAATTGGAGAAGCCAAAAGAAGGGACCATCTTGCTCTTTTTTAGCTATCTCTAAGTGCTGTCTCTATCATCCTAGGAGATAGACATCTTCAGAGGCCAGTTCACCCCACTATAGGAGAGGTAGCACAAAGTATCCCATGAACGTGATATAGGACACAGATGGCTCAGACAGGGCACCCACTTGCCTGGTGGCTAAGGGAGGTTATTCCCACCTTCAGCAATCAAAGCTGAATTAAAGGATTAACTGATTGCAAGTCAAGCTGTCCTGATTTTAAGGAGAAACATAGGTACCTGGAGCAGTTCAGAGGGTTAAATCTACTGTACTCACAAAGTACAGGTTGCTCATTTATCCAGCAGCCATGGTGCAATTTCTTCTGGTCACAGGTGACTGCTTAAAAATAAGAGACAGGGATGGAAAGGTAGGGGAGGGAAACACAGAGGAGAGGATGTGCTGTGGCTGAACTCCCCTGACAGGGGAATTCCCCCTGGCTGGGGCACCTTGATGGAGCGTTTGGGGCTGTGGCCAGCTCCTGTCTCAGCTCATGCACTGCTAGCACGCAGGGTCTTGGTTTGAGGGGCAAGCCAGGGAACACTATCCCAACCCAAACCTTGTCTGAAGGTTTTCAGCAGTGCTGAGTCTGCTAAACTCACTTTCCTGCATCTGTAATCTTCAGCAGCAGGGTGCTGAGCCAAAAAGCAAACTCCAGCACAAGACACAGCCATCCTCTCCAGGAACAGCAGCTCATTCTGCTCATACAGCTTGACCTGCGACTGCTTTCTGAGCTCTAACACATGACAAGATGGGTTCCCAGTATGAGGAAAGATCCTAATTTTTTTTTTCTTTAAATCAGCCTTTACCCAGTTCACAGTTGTCAAACTCTCACATTCATGCATATCTTACTCAGAGACTCTGATGGTGAAAGAGAAAGCAGGGGAGACCTATTAAGATCACAGTCTTTAAGATTAGCTAAGGTTAAGGAGCAATGTAAAGATGGAAAAAGGCCTTATGCACTATCTCCTGGTGTTGGTCTGTTCAAAGGAATATAATGTTCCCAGACTGGCTGAGGAACATCTGGAAAGAGACACATCCTGCACCAACAGAAGGACAATGGCCCAAAGGTCTCTGAACGCTAATATCCATTCCCTCAGGCACAGGATCTGTTGTGGAGTGGCATCATGCCAACTTCTCCCCAGAGTTACCACACGTGGGAGCACACAGACCACCCTCCAGAGATGGTCTTCAGACTCTCCAAGGCTGGTGGAAACCACTGCAGCTACACAGACACCAGCAGAGCTCTTCCAGTCCTTGGTATCTGATCTCATGTTGGTAATTTGTCTTAGGCCACTTTAAGAAGGGCAACCAAGTTGGTGAGGGGCCTGGAGCACAAGTCTTATGAGGAGCGGCTGAGGGAACTGGAGTTGTTTAGTCTGGAGAAAAGGAGGCTGAGGGGAGGCCTTATCACTCTCTACAACTACCTGAAAGGGGGTTGTAGTGAGGTGGGGGCTGGTCTCTTCTGTCTGGTGGCTGGAGATAGGATGAGAGGAAATGGCCTCAAGTTGCAGCAGGGGAGGTTTAGATTGGTTATTAGGAAAAATTTCTTTACTGAAAGGGTTGTCAGGCATTGGAACAGGCTGCCCTGTTGAGGGCATGGTTGAGTCACCATCCCTGGAGGTATTAAAAAAGTGTGTAGAAAGCCACTTCAGGACATAGTTTAGTGGGCATGGTTGATGGTTGGACCCAGTGATCTTAAAGGTCTTTTCCAACCTAAATGATTCTATGATTCTAAGCCATACGTACGTCTATGGCTTCCCCCTTTTCTCCTTTCAATGCCAAAAAGCCTGAAGTGCTCTAGTCTCTCTCTCCTGGGGCTCAGTTCCTCGTCTCTTAACTTCTTCCCAACCTAGACATGCATTCTCATTCAGAAATTGCCTTTTCAATGATGGGGTCAACAGATGTGAGGAGGGGAAGGGTCCTCCTGGGATGTGGTGTCTCACTAGACTGTTTGCAGCAGTTTCTATTCTGTTCCTCCCTGCTTCCCAGGTGGTTGAACTAATGAGCCTCACTGGGCAAGTGTCTCCCTTGGGCTACCTTCAACACAGATCTTCTCTCTGACAGGGGAAATATGTCTAGAGCCCACTCTGCTGCATGACTGGTCCCAGTAGTGGTAATATATACCACTATGCCTGCACACTTCTTGCTTTGATCAACACTGCATGGCACCTGCATCTCCCTCAGCCTTGTTTTGCAGAGAATTAGTTGTTTTCCTAAATATCACCTCTTGCCTCCTTACAGCATCCCAGGGAGAGGCACCAAAGTATGCACCAGCCCTACCCAGCTTCATGTCTGGAGGGACAGGAGCCCCTCCAAGATGTCCTGCCAGCTGTCCTGGGGCAGCATATTGCAGACGATACAGAGGATAGGTGTGAGGAAGAACCATAAAGCAGCAAAGATAGAAATACACGGCCCAGAGGAAGGTCATTCTCTTGGCCCATGGCAGAGAAAGGGACCCATAGCCAAGGCAGTGGAGGTGAGGGGAGCACAAGTTGTAATATGTGATTCCCAGAACAAAGTTCGACCAAACTGTAGCCTAATGAATCCCCTCTGTGCAAACAGCAGCTGCTTGCTCAGCAAATACACCTACCCCAGCCTCAGCTAGGAGTTTTTGGAGGAGGGGATGTTTTAATATCTACAAAGAATTGGTATTTGGACCACTTATGCAACTGCTGCATGTCAGCAGGGTGTACGTTCACATGCAGCCACAGTGCACCCATTCTCCTCATTGAACCGCCATCATTGGTCTTCAGAAGTGCAACCAGGAGTGCCCTTGCTCTGCTGGATGCAGGAGAGTCCACCAATGGGACTTGGTAAAACACCATGTCCAAACTCACAGCACACGAGGGACTCCATCCCCACCTTCTTCAGCTTCTTGGCTTTCTGTAGGATTATGTGCAGCAATTGTGCACTTGGTCCCTCTGGGGCAAACATGTCCTCAGACCCCACAGGAAAACAGAGCTCTCCAGGCCCAGAAGGAAGGTGAGAAAGGACATCACAGACATCAGGGTAGGAGGAGGGAGCTGGTGCAGGGGCAGAGCACCTGTGCTCAAGTGTGCAGGAAGGAAAACCAGCTGATTGTGCTCCTCTTCCTCACCACATTCCCAGGGCTGCTGCATCCACCTCAATCTTCTCTTCTCCTGCCCCACAGGTCTACACAGAGCACCCACTCTGGCTCTTGAGACCACAGCACAGTGCTCTCAGTCCCCAGACCCTATCGTGTCTCTGATGAGTCACAGCTCTCCTCACACATAGACTCTGGACCCAAATCTGTCCCTCTGAACCGCCGACCTGCCGCTGCCAGCAAATGGTAACAGCAGCCTTGGCCCGGCACGTAGTACTGTTTGCACAGCCCTTGCTCAAACACAATGGCCAGAGCTGGCTCTGCATGGGGCGCAGCTCCCCGGCAGCAATGCCACGACCTCCCTCCCACCCCGACCTGCTGCCTGACCGGGATTACAATGCCGCATTGTGTGCCTCCATCTCTGCTTCAGCACCTGCAGCAGCTTGCAGGTAGGTGTCCGTGGTTCAGCTGTGGAGGATGAACGATCACACTCCCATGACTCACCTCATTGCTCCTCAACTAACCCACGGTGTCTCAGAGGGCACTGACATTGGAATTGGGTTAATTATTGCAGTCGTATACAGTAATCAAGCATAAAGTTCAGACAGTATTGTACAGTGGGGCTTTGCTAGTCTTGGAGAAGACAACAGTGACTTGGCCAGTGTTCAAGCCCTGGGTACCTTCTGTGTCAGCAGTGTCCTGAAGATGAAAAGTGATGGGAATATGGCTTATCTACAGCTTTGATGCCAGCTGAGCTGTGGTAGAATTAAGCAGAGAGTGTGGGAGACCCAGCAGGAGCCTGACCTACAGCTGTTGCTCTAAGCAAACGCTCCTCATTTATACCTTGAGCCATGAACCCCCCAAAGCTTCACTATCACACACAAAACAAGCAAAAATAAATAAACAAATGAATAAATAAATAAATAGATCCATCAGCAGGCACTGGCTCTCCAAAAGGAGCAACTCCCCTTGTAAGAAAACTCCAAGTCCAGAATCCTGGCCAAAGGGAGAAGTAGCAGACCCCTACCTTTTCTTTATATTATGCATGCAATGGAGTAGGTTGTAAGAAAAGTGTCAGCTTTTCATTCACACTCGCTTGCAGAATCTCCAGGGACCAGACCGAGAAGCTGGTGGGACCAGCACAACTCAGACTTGAATGCTTTTCTGTAGGGATTTGACTTCAAAAGTTGTTCCTTCTTGGGGTGAAGCCATCGGTGGCAAAAGAGCCAGGCCAGAGCAGACCAGCATGTGCTGATGGAAAAGCAGCGAGGCAAAGTGAGGCTTCCTGTGAACTTCTTCGGCTTCTTCAGCAGGCTTCCAAGGCCTGCAAATTATTTTTCTTGCTCTGAAAACATTTTGGACATGTCAACAGATTCCTCCATTGCAACCAGGGATAGAAAACGCAAATCTCATGGGCTTTTTTCCTACAAAAAAAGTAGCTCTGATCAGGAAGTACTTTGTTGTGCCTGTTCTCTGGGCAGCTACCTGCAATTTCTACACTGCTTTGATGACCCCTGCAGGGACAAGCAGTAAAGAGTCCTGAGTTTTTATCCCTTTCTCACCTAGAAGATCTGTGTTTGGACATGGGCACTGCATTTTTTGTAGGGGACAACTATTAAGGCTGGCCAGTCCCTCCTCCCTGGGGGAAGCAAAGATTTAGCCCTCACAGGAAGTTCCCGGAGATTGACGTCCTTGTGCAGGGAAGGATGACTGCTCTCAGTAGCATCCAGCTGTGGTTAGATATGAATGGAGGAAGGAGACACAGCATCTGCTGCATGGAAATTGCTGCAGAAGAGCCAAAATATGAGTGCATGCACATTGCTGACAGCACAGAGTGGTACTGGTCATGTCCAAGGACATCTCCTGGTGTTTTCCATCTTTCCCTTGCCTTTGACATACAGAGGTCCTCCATCCTGCCCAAAACTCCCAGATCTCTGGATAGTTGTTTTCAAGCTCATTCTTCTACATAGACATATAGCCACTGCTTTTTCCCTATCCCTGGTGGGTACTATTTCTTCTCCAAGTCCTTCAAGGACACTAGCACTAGTCCTTTTGTTCCCCTCCTCGCTGATGGGACTCCATGACCAAATTCCTAACAGGTTCCACACAGCCTCACACCTCTGCCAACAATTTCCTTGTTCTGATTGTCATGGTTTAATGCCAGTGAGGAACTAAACACCACGCAGCCGCTCACCCCCTCCCCCCCCCCCCCGGCAGGATG
>JANZLQ010000089.1:14014612-14038776 GCA_026212715.1 Elanus axillaris | reverse complement strand
CCCCCCCCCCCCCCCCCCCCCCCCCCCCCCCCCCCCCCCCCCCCCCCCCCCCCCCCACAGAACTAAAGATGGGGAAAAAAATGCTGCAGGGATGTGGGTAGGGACAATCCTGCGAGCCTCGACAGCATGCAGGACTCAGCCATGCTCCTCTCTCTTGCCAGGGTCAGGATAATGAATTGTGGCATTGCTCAAAGGTATGGTTTTATGCGCCAGCTCAGGTCGTACTTTTGCACCTGTACAAGGGAGACTTTAAAAGTAAGGAGCCATTTCCAGCAGGAGCTCCATCCCTCTCCAGTCCCTGCTAAAGGAAACTCTATGGGCTGCTCCCACCCAGAACATCCCTGGGGTTACCACAACCTCTCTTGGCAAAGCCCAGAAGCAGTTTCTTCATATGCCCACAGGACCCAAGTCTCTGCTCTCTACAAAGACATCTCCCTGTTTGCCTGTACCTTCCAGGCTACAGCTGCCTCCCTCTTGCCAACACATGCAAAGACATCAGTCCCTTCCTCATTAGCCAAGGAAAAGATTGTCCCAGAGAGCAGCGGTGGCCTTTCTCCTGCATCTCACTTTTGCAGCACTGTCTTGGCATCGTAGCTCTCCCAGGAGAGCAAAGCCTTGCTGCTCCTGCCTGGAAAACCCTTGCTGGCACATCACCTTTGCAAGGAGATCTGTTGTGCCGCCCACCTGAAGGCAGCTGTTCACACCTTGGGGCTCAGCAAGGAGTGTTGTTGATGGCAAACATATCTGCCTCTAGCGAGACCAAACAAAAACCCATGTGCAGCTTTCTGCTGTGTTATTTTTATGCTGGAGTAGTCCCCACCCAGCAGGAAAAAGAATAAGGCACAGGTGAAGGGAGGCAGACAGCTAGTTGATGTTACAGTGAGGCTCAAGCCCTTGCAAAACTCTGTGCTCTCCCTCACACCACATTGCTCCAGCAATCAGTCCAGCCCCCAGGGTTGGAAATATGGGTTGCAGGTCTCCTCTCCTCACCAGAGAGGTAGTCACCTTCCCACATGTTCCTCTTCACCTCAACCCCAGGTACAGGCTTGCAAATGGACCAGAGATGCCTGCTTTCCAGGTGCAGGTGCATCTTGTCCAACAACCCTGGGAAAAATCCACCAGCAGCCCCTCCAAGCCATAGCCAGGCCAAGCAGGGAAGCCATTGCATGGGAGTGGCAAGGTCCTGGGTATCTCAAGGCAAGCTGAGGTCTCCTTGCTCATCATCTTAAGCAGGGGTGAGAGTACAGGGATGAGGGACAGGAAGGGACTGGAGTCTTTAGGGCTCCTCATCTGCCTTCTGCTGAGATCAGCCCATCCCCAAGTAGTGAATGTGCACCCACATAGGAGGGTCCACATACCATCATAGTATGATGATGGTATGAGGGTCATACTCAGCAGCAGGCAGCTGGGGCAGTTCTGCATCACCAGGGCAGTCCTCACACCTACCCAAAAGTTATGAGCCTGTTAGGTCACCCCAGCAGTACCCAGCTGCCCAGTGAGTGGAGACAGAGCCCAATCCCTCCTACAAGGGCCTTTCTCAAGAGACACAGCTACAAAAGACACATTTGCCTGCCCGTATCCTGGCCCCTGCTCCAGCATCCATGGGAGAGAAGAGACCACGGGGTGTAATCTCAGAGGACTGCCTTCTCAAGGCTCTCAGACACTGGTCCACAAGTGGAGTCCTAACCCATCCAGTTCACACTCCAAAACAGCCTCTCTGGGATACAAGATAACAGAAGCACTGCAAGAGAGTTGCTGAGGTCCTTCAGATGTGGCCTCCAACACAAAAAGCGTGCAGACAGGTGAGAGCATATGCTGTGCTTCACGTCACCAGATCCCAGCAGGAGCAGACAACTTTGCCTTTTGAGTTTCTCTTCCACAGATGCATCAAGTCATGCCCAAGAAAGAGGCTGCCAGGCAGCAAACAGGAATACGGGCAATCCTGACCAGGATTACGTACCAAAACTGGACCTCCCATTAGGTTCCCATGGACAGTTAGGCTTATCCTTAGGGGAAGAAGTGAGCTGAGCAGCAGCAAATCCCACAAGTGGCAATCCAGCAAGAGGAAACAACCAGAGAGGAGCAGGATCAAGCCAGTCTGGGCATCCTTATGTTGATGAGCCTCTGGGTGCTCCCAGGCAAGGGTGCCTCATGCCCTGCAGCAATAGGATGTCCCCCAAGGTCCTGCCTGGGGGATGCTCACAGACGCCTCAGCCACCTACCTGCCCCACATCACCGTGGCCAACCCAAGCAGGCTTATCCATCTCAGATTGCACGGGGTATGGTTGTGCAGAGGGAAGGAGGGGTAGAAGCACCAATCCTCACTCCCAAAAGCAGAAAGGGGTTTGATCCTTGCAAACAGCAAGCTAGCCCATGGCTCTTACCCAGCCCTGGACTTCCAGATAAGCTGCCAGCCTGGGTAGATAGCCAGAGCACAGGATGGGTGGGGAACACGGCAGCCCCACAGTAAACGTGTGGTTTCAGTGAGGTGGATAGGGAGAGGCAGCACCTGCCTGTGCCAGGGTGAGGGGAACAGCTGCCTCCCTGCCTGTGAGGGAGGACGGAGGAAGCTGGGCCCTTTTGTCCCTCAAGAAAGCCAAGGCCTGGGCTGGAACTGACTTATCTGTCTGGTACCTATTTCCTGAGACCCATAGGCATGGGTGAAGGGAAAGCACACATTGCCAGGGTACTCTCCATCGGTGCCAGGAGGCACATGGGGAGCCTGATCCTGCAGAATGGGTGTTGCACAGCCTAACCCACTGGTCCTCATGGCACACATGACAGCTATGCAACCTCCATCTCCACCACCACCCCAGGTGTCTGGTGCCCAAATGTGAGAAGCATGTGGTCCCACTACTTGGGCTTAGGGCCCTTGGTCATGCAAAGCTGTGGCTGTGTCTTGCTGATGCTGTGCAGGATGCTGAGATGAACCTCAAAGGGGAAGGATGTGGAAGATAAGCTACTGAAGAGGGAGGAAACCCTGGTCAAAGAACCAGCTGTGGACCTCCATCATGGGGGGCAGCCTCCCAGTCTGCCTTTGTCTTACATTGTCCACCAGCCACCAAGAAGCAGACAGTGATTTTTCTACTGGTACTGGGTAACAGTTGGCTTCCTAGCAGGGCTGTCCTGTTGCTGGTCACCCTGGCACAGCACAGTCCCAACACAGGGGGTTGAGGACTTTGCTGGCTTGGGGGAACATGGAAGGCCAGTCAGAAGATGGCAAATGCAAGACACCAATGTGTGAAGCGGTGCCTGGAGTCGCAGGTGGTTAAATGCTGTGCTGGAGCAGCAAGTATGGCAAGGGCAAGCAAAGGAGGGAGCTGGTGATTGCCGTAACCCCAGCCCAGGGTGGATGGAGCCAGGTTGCATTGGAGAGGATTAGCTCCATGCCATGCAGGTATGACACAGCCTGCATAGGGTCTCAGCAGCACAGACATAAAGGTTGTACCAACATAGGGATTATCAAGAGCTAAACACTCATGACCAAGCCATTTCTGTCCTCAGCTTTGTCAAGAAGTAAAAGCAGGACATGAGAAGAGAAAAGAAGGGAAAACCACAAAAAGCAGAGCAGGAGGACATGAGGGGCCAAAGCAGAACATCAACAGCCACAGGTGAAACCAAGGAGTAAGGCAGGGATGCAGACATGGGGGGCATGGCCAGCCCCCGCAATGTCCACAAGCACCCGGACCAGCCTGCCCACCACTCGACATGATGCGGCAGTGGTTTGCAGAAGGCAGCTTGCTGCCAGCAGCCCTCGAGGCCACGGCCATGCAAATGTGCCACTCACCGGAGCAGAGGCTGGTTGCTCCCTGGGGCAGGTGCTGGAGAGCAGGGCATGGGTGGGAAGGTCTGCTGCGGGCTTGCCATCCCAGGCGCCCCCCCCCGGGGAGGGGCCACCGGCCACAGGCGCACAAGCCAGGCTCCGGGTGTTTGCTTTCCATTCTCCCAGGCTGGTGATAACCACCCGCTCCTCAGCCAAGGCTCCAGCTCACCATGCTGAAATTCAGAAGGTATTTGATCACGTAAGTGGATTTTTTTATTTAAGTTAAATACAATTTCCTTCAGTAAAATTCTATTTCCATCCTACACAAATAATCATGTCCTTGTAGGTCCCTCTGTTGAGAAATGGTTAGAGACTGAAGTGATGATGGGAATAGGCAAAGAAGCACTTCTGCTCTGCATAAATGCGGAGAGGTGTGGATTGATAGGGCTCTCTCTTCTAGAGAAGGCAGGAAAATAGCATCTTTTGTAAGGCCTCATACCACAAAGGAAGAATGGCAAAGACCTTGGTGGGGCAAGTAGGATGCTGATCCCTCCTGCCTTGTCTCAGGCAAGGGCTCACAGCTCTCAGCTCTGCATGCTCACCCGCGCGTAGTTGTGGAGCAGAAACATGTCTCTCCATGAGTCTTTTACATGACCAAACCAAAGAATGCATCTAGGTTGAGGTGTGCTCTTCCACAGCTTCTATTTTGGAGAGGATGAACAAGGAGCAGAGAAGGGCAAGGCTTGACTTTACAGCAGTGCCCTTTTGCTGGGGGGAGAGTGTTTCAGGGCAGGACAGCCTTTCCACATGCGCCTGCTGCATCTGAGGCATTGCACACGCTGCTGCTGCACACCAAGTTGCAGTGCTAGGACACTTGGGGTCTTTCCTAATCCAGTTGTTTCAAGGATAGGTTGGGCACTGACACAGGCAGGCAGTGCCGTCATGCCCTTGCTGCGCTACTTTATCCTCTCCTGAGTGTCCTGCAGACTGTTGTCCCCATTTTCTCATTTCTTGTGAAGCAAATGAAGAAAATGGCTCCAATCGCTGATCAGAGGAAGCAAGCTATCACTAGTGTACATATAGTGTACATTAGTTCCCCATGCAACATTGCTCACTGCCTGGAGCATATCTTGCCAGAACAAATCAATAAAGTCATTTTTTGCCACCTATCTGCCTGGTGAACTCAGCCTCAACACCTCCTGCAGCACCCAGCAGTTGCCTGAGACCCTGCACAGCTCAGCAAGTGCCAGCTGACTACAGACCCATCCCAACTGGTGCATTTACTTTTGTGTTGAACAGGGAAGGGACAGAGGTGGGAGGGGAGCAGGTAGTCCTCTCTGCTTCAAGCAGAGGGGAAATCTGCAGTACCGCTGCAATCAAGAAGCACTTGCTTCCAAGCAGTGCCCCAGGGACCCCCACAAGGAGCAGGCAGTGAGACACAGCTGTGGGCGTCATCCCTTGCAAATAAATGACCAACAGACTGGGTTCTGATTAAATCCATTGAGCCAGCATAGGAGGATTCAGCTGCTATGGCTCTGCTGCTAAGCCCTAGCAGCCAAAGGCATCTTTGCTGTGCTGCATCCATCTTTGCACCCTGCTTTGTCACTTTTGGAGGTGACAGCGCACAGACTCTGATCTGTAGGGGCTCTTCAGCTATAGCCTGCCCACAGCCAGAGGCTTTTCCAAAGACTCTGGAGTTGTTCTTGCAGTCCACCCACCCTATGGGGCAGCATTGACTCCCACCAGCTCTGACTGCATCTTGGACATCTTCCTGGTGCTTTGAGCTCAAGTATTTAACTCTGCCTCAAGACACTCATACCCATGACCTCATCCTGGCATATTAGACTGAGAGAAGGCTGTGAAGCAGTTACCCATGGAAAGCAGTTGAGCCTTTTGAAGGCTCATCATCCAGCTACAAATCATCCAGCTGCTCCAGCCTCCAAGACAAAGGCTTGTCATACCACATGTGCCATTTTATCCTGGGTTTGCTGCCTTCAGTGCAACTTCTTGGCACCTTCAGCACCAACTTCAGCTGCTGCCACAGCTCTCCCTTTCTCAGCAGACCATCCCTGATGCACGTGTGTCTCACCAGAGCCAGCCTGGAGAAAGGGCTCTGGCTTTATGCTAGCCTGATTAGACCCAAACAGCCAACAGCAATGTGTTGTGTGTTCTCAACTGGTTGTTCAACCAACACAATGCCCATCTGAAAAGAGGCAGCAGGCTAGCAGCAAAATGACCTGGATCTTCCACAGATTCTTTACAGGCTGAAAGGTTAGTGCTAACCAGGGACCTCTGTGGAAGCAAGTCCAGAATTATATCTGCACAAAATACAGATACCAGAGTAGCAGAGGGTGCCTCCTACCTCAGCACTGCTTTCTGGGGAAGTGTTGCATCATTCTGCCTTCACTACTGGGTGCTTGTGCAGATCTCCCCAAAGAGAGAGTTTGGGTATATTGCTAAATATGACACTTAGCTCCTCATTCCCTTCTTGCTGCTTTTCTTAGGCTGGTCAGGCAGACAAACTTACCATTAGCTGTGCCTTGAGTGATGGGAGAGTTGGCTCAAGTCTCCAACAAGATCTTTCCAGCAGCATCACTTCATTCCTGGAGCAACTCCTCCTTCACTGCCTTCTCCCTCTTTGGTCTCTCTGCCTATCTGTGATCTTCCACAGGGGCATTTCAACAAGCCTTGCCTTGCAGCAGCTGTAGGGCAGCCCTGAGTCTCCACTTCAACCCTCTCCCCTTAATGTGTCATGGCATTTTAAGCACTGTTTAAGCATTTGGCATTTTTCTGATCTGTTGCTTGTCATACCCATTTATCTTTGACAGCACAAGGCTCTCCTTGTGCTGCTCGCACAGCCAGGCAGCAAGCCATGTGCACATTCACCAGCCGCCTGTCTCATCCAGGCTTGGCAGTCTGCTCAAGTGCAAAATGAGCATGGATACCTCCAGGTTACCATCAGGTTTTGGGGATGCTGTGTTGCTGACAACTAGCTTGTTCACCATGCTAGTAATTACATGCCTTTTGAATCCTCGGTAGCAGTGTCATAATGTAAGTCCTCCCAGCCTTTACAGTCCCAAGTACTTTAGACATTAAAAATGTCCTAGGAGGAGCTTAGTGCTTCAACTCAATAAGTGACATTACTGAGAGCAGAGCAGAACTATACCCCTGAGAGTCCAAACTAATGTGCAGCCACTGGAAGTAGTGCTGTAATAAGCAAACTACCATTAGTAGTAACAGTCGATGATTTTTATAGAACAAATCCAGTTTTTCAATAGCAAAGCCAAATTCCTGACCAGTACCACTGGGATGCAGGTTACGACTTCAGGCAGCCCATGTTTGCGTCATTGCTAGCTCATCAAGATAGTACTTCTCCCACATGTCACAAGACTTCCCAGAGTAGGAGATAAAGCACCACAGAGATTAAGATGCTCCAGGACAAGCAGGTATATGCAGTCCTAGGCCTGCTAAAGGAAGCAGGTAATATCAACAAACACAGATTAGCTGTCAGAATGTGGCTTGCAAGCAGGCTCTGTCAAAATTTCTGCTTTCAGTCATTCCTCCTATTCCTCCATTTCATGCTCAGCAAAGTAGCCTCTGCCTGCTCCCTCCCTCTGAGAGGGGAAGAGCAGACATCTGGGGCCTGCAGGCTGGACTCCCACCTAAGGAGGAGCCCACAACAGAGGATTTAACCAGTTTCTCAGTACAAATCATCTCCTATTAGGCAACAATATGTTCCCTGGGTAGAAACCAGCAGAAATGAAATGCAAACTAATTCTTTTTTCCAGGAAGCTTAGTCCCCCAGCTGCTCCGCTTAAGGTTAAGGCTAAGATTAAGACTACATTCAAGCTCCACCAGGGTTTGCAGCAAGCCCTACAAATAGTAAAAGTCCCATGGCAATGTTTTTTCATGCCCTGAATGTCCACACACACAACCCAAAAACCCATAGCTTAGTGCTGATGACCTGAAGAAGTCACATTGCTGTCGTAGACTTGTCTAAAACCAGACTACAAGCCAGGTCATGCACCAGAGAGGCAGAGCTGGGGTCCCCATGGTAACATTACATCTGCAGCCTGGGAAGGTGGCAATCACCACCAATGGCAGGCACTGAGAGAATAGGAGAGCAGGCAAAATAAAGTTTTGGGGTTTTTTTTAATAAGGATAGGGTCCCAATATTTCTAGGGCAGGAAAAATGCAAGCAGTGCCTGTTCCTGCTGCTGAAGCAGGAGCTCAGGCTGTGTCAGTGAGGTGTCCCTGAAAAACCAAGGGACTTTGTGGTTATCGCTGTTTACCTTTCAGTGTGATATTTGCGTCCCAGCTGGAAATTTCCACTAGGCTACACTGCTTGAGCACAGCCTCTGAGGTTTGTTGGTTATCACTGCCTCTGCACCTCTTCTACCCATGAAAACGTGACCTTACCTCAAAAAAAAAAATAATTTAAAAGTCTCAAGGTGTCTTTCCCCTCTGCTTCACACATGCATTTCTTCTACCTAATGGTCTGAAATGTCTGCTTCCTTGCAGGAAGTTGAAAGCAATACACAGGTGCCAGCCAGGTCGGTTCTGGGTTATCTTCAGCCTCCTCATCTTCCTCTTGGTCATGCTTCAGGTCATGGAGAAGCTGCAGCCTCCCAGGTAGGTCCAAAGCAGGATTGCAAACCTGCATGTCATCCTCCGGCTAACCACTGAGGTGGGCTCAAAACTGCACTCCTGAAAACCATCCAACAGTGTCTTCTTCAGACAAGGAAGAAAATCCAGATGGGGGAGGATTCTCAGGGACTCTCACACCCAACCCCTATGCCCTGGCCAGAGCTGAACCTGTTCTGGGTTCAGACTAGGCTGCTCTGGGCTTTGTCCTGGCTGGCCTCAAAACCCTTGAGCATCCTTCCAGTCCTCCCAATCTGGGGTCATCTGTAAACTTTCCTCCAGCTTCTCCAGACCACCTGGTCTTCTCTCCCCTTGCCTTCTCTTGCTTTGCCCCTTTCCACCAGCCCACTGTGCTCCAAAGGACAGGGGCATTAGCACATTGCTGCTGACCTGTCCTCCTCCTCTTGTACCCACCCCAACCTCCCAGGGCAGCGGTCAAGTCATACACCCACCAGCAATGCCACCCACCTCAAGACAGGGGAACATGCTTTGGGGTGTCTGCAGGGTGGGGTTGTTGGGCTTCAGAGGAGCTTCCCTCTTTGCACGTTCCTTCCATCCTCCGAGCCTAGTGTCCTCTGTAACAGAAACTGCCCGTGCAAGGTGGAGCGTGCCCTGCAGCAGACCACGGACCATGGCCAGAAGCTGCTCACCGCTGCCCTCCAGAACCCCGACCCGCTGTGGGAGAAGAATTCTCCACACTGGCAGAGGAAAACCATGCCAGACCCCACTTCAACTGAGAGTGCACAGGACATTTTTCAGATGCATCTGTACTTCAGCCAGGAGACCCCACTGGAGAGCAGCCCAGACAGCCAAGAAGAGCACTGGACATGGCAGCCTGTGGAAAGCAGCAAGAAGGTGAAAGCCCATCTTTCATCCACGAGGCTGAAATCCCAGCTTCCTGACCTGAGAAAAGCAGCCAGAGAGGGTCCTTCTCAAAGTCTTCCTGGGAGGATCTCCACAGTTTTGGGAGATGCTGACACTGCCACCAGCAAGTTCATAACCTTTGCAAACAGGATGAACACAGAGGAGCAGAGGAGAATGTCACCACCAGGAATGACACAGACAGTGGTACAGACCCAGTTGCAACCTCAAGCCATGGATTTCCCCCACTATCAGTGGGACAGCTCACTTAAACACACTGTGCCAAATTCAGCTCAACCTCCACAGGTGGACAACCTTCACAAGACAGACCTGGAGAAGGGATTTTTCCCAAGCTGGACAGAAGTTTCTACAGTTGAGGAGGTGACACCTGGAGAAGACCATCAGGCCAGAGGGGTCTCCTCTCACAGGGAGAAATGTGAGCCCAAGACTGACATTGTCTTCCTGAAAGTCCACAAGAGTGCCAGCAGCACTGTCATGAACGTCCTCTTCCGCTTCGGTGAGATGCACAACCTCACCTTTGCCTTCCCCACTGGGGGTGGCAACCAGCTCTCCTACCCACACCACTTCTTCGCGAGGTTCGTGCAGGGCTTCTCCCCCAAGAGCCCTCGGCGGTTCAACATCCTCTGCCATCACATGCGATTCCTGCAGCCGGAGGTACGGGCAAAGCCATGATGACTTGGGAGGGGCAAACAGGAGGGACAGAGGGGCTCATGGGGAGCAAGGTAGGATACCCATAGAGCAGGTAAACTCTTCATGGATTAAGCTAAAGAGAGACAGGATTGCCTCCAGGTACCTCACATGTTTATGGGCATCTCCTGAGAGCTTCTGTAAACAGGTCACATTGTGCTGTGACCCAAGACAAGCTAGGGGACAGCATCTGTAGCAGTCAGCAGCTATAATCTCATTCTTGTCCAGTGGGCCCTTGGAGATGTCTTACTCCCTGGACAGGCCCAGAGGGTACCAGCTGCAAGAGCAGAACACCTTAAGTGCATCAGCTCAGGTCAGCCATGCCCAGCATCCACCTTTCTGGATGCCACTTGAGGACACATAGATCTGGGGAAAGGCAAGGAGATAGAACGTATCTCAAGTCCAGACAGGCCACCCAGCAGTGGCAGCATGTAGCACAAAGCTTTGGTCACTGCTCTCCCTGTGTGCCCCTTCTGGGGCTCCCCACAACTGACACAAATGCTCCTTTGATGAGCTGCACCATGAAGCCCCCCCAGCACCCACCATCTCCAACCCCAGCAGGCATTTCTGTTTGCCAGCAGAGCACAGGATTGCGAGCAAGCAGGTCCCTCCTCCCCACACCACCTTTAAAACCTCCTTTTTCTCCTCCGCAGGTGCAGAAAGTGGTGTCCAGCTCAGCTGTCTACTTCTCCATCCTGAGGAACCCTGTACAGCTCATGGAGTCCTCCTTCATGTACTACAAGGGCGCATCGGCTTTCTCCCGCGCTAGCAGCCTGGAGGAGTTCCTCAGCCAGCCTTACCACTACTACAACCCTGCAAAGAGTGACAGCCACTATGCCAAGAACCTCATGACGTTCGACTTTGGCTTCAACCCCAATGGAGAGGTCTCCGCTAAGCGAGTACAACTCATGCTGGCGGCCATCGAGGCGTCCTTTGACTTGCTCCTCATCTCCGAGTACTTTGATGAGTCCATGGTGCTGCTGAAGGAGATACTGTGCTGGGACCTGGACAGTGTTGTCTCCTTCCCACTCAACATCAGGGATAACAGCACCAAGTCCCCCCTCTCGGACGCCATCATGGAGAAGATAAAGGACTGGAACAGGCTGGACTGGGAAATCTACACCTACTTCAACAGGACTTTCTGGGAAAGGATCGACCGAGACATTGGCAGGGAGCGCATGCAGCAGGAAGTAACAGCGCTTCGGGAGAGGCGGGCAGAGCTGGCGAAGACCTGCCTGCAAGGGATGGGCAGTGTGGCCCCGAAGGACATCAAGGACTCCTCCCTGCAGCCCCTGCAGCATGGCAATGCAAAGATCTTGGGCTACAACCTCAAACAGGGCTTGGACAAGGAGACGGAGCACATGTGCCGGCGGCTGGTGACCCCGGAGCTGCAGTACAGCAGCGCTCTCTACAAGAAGCAGTTTGCCCGCAACCCCCCCCAGCCCTCTCCCTCTCAGCGGAGCAATGCCCTGCGGCACAGGCTGGAGGGCACCCAAAACTGAGCCTCCCTTTCCCCCTCCAGGCATCGTTCTCTAGCCACCTTTGCTGAGGACAGCAAGGTGCTCACGTCCTGGACTCAGGGGCTACTTCTGCCCCAGGGCAAGGGGGTAGCTGCCCACGAGAGCCCCCAAACACCTCCATGCAGGACTGCGCACAAGCTCTTGGGTGCTACATACCCCACCCTTGCTGCGGAGCAGGACAGGCTGGTTTTGGGGGGGGGGGGGGCGGTCCCAGGGGCTTGACACAACATGACTCTTCCAGGGTAGATCCCGAGCAAATGGCAAAACCCCCCAACTGGCAGCTGAAGCCTTGAAGGAGGCCATCTGGGGGGGACTCTGCACTGCATAGCACCAACTCCAGCAGTGAGGAGCAGAACCAGGAGGGCAGCCCAAGTCCTTGGCCCCACAATGGAGATCATGACAGCACAGGGCCAAGCTGTAATTCAGAGCTGCGGAGCTTGATTTACAGCTTGGGAGCAAGTCTGTCTGTCCAGCTGTGGCTCTCCTCCACTATGCCTTAATGCTACTGTGCTGTAAAAGCAGCCTCTTAATTAAAAATAACAATATTCACCATCAGTCCTATTAAGTTCCCCTTAATTACATCAGCCTGCCCAGTAGATGGTCTCCTCAGCAGCCCAAGAAACAAACCTCAAACAAATGAACACATCCTGGGGGGAAAAAAAAAAAAAGAAATAAATCAGCATTTTTAGCATTTTTTAGCGCTTTTTTTGCCCCAACTCTGTGGTTATAACTGCCTTCACATGCTGCACTCGTATGCTGCATTTATAGGATCAGCATCCTACCCAGGAGCTGATGCCAAGACTGCAGTATCAGACTGCAAGTTAAATTTCCATATGTCCAGGAGACATCTCATGAGCATCTCCGCAGCCAGACATCCTGATCCACTGCTTGAAGCAGCTGTAGGAATATTCCATGCTCTGCCTGGGGAAGAAATACCACAAGAATGGGTTGCAGTGGGCTAGCCAACCTTACTTTTCACATCCTATACTTAGCCTCAAATCAAAAGCAGAGCCAGCAAATCAGTTTGGATAAATGGAGGCCCCATCTCAGGATTTTCAGCACAATTTCCAAACCAAAAGTGGTTCAGAAAAAATTGCCAAGAGAATCTGGGCATCCCAGGCTCTCCCTTGGCCAGCTACGCAGACCCTCAAAGGTTTCGGTTTCCACCCAAAGGTGCCCCATCTTCTGCTCAGAGTTTCGCCAAGCTAAAAGCCAGATTGCATTCCCATTGCCCTTCCCTAGAAGGGACCGGGCAGCACTGAGCATCCAGCCAGGCACAATGTGGGGACATCATTTTTGGGGCCTTTGCTGCATGGTTTTTGGGGTGTCACTTGTTCCACAAAGTTTCACCTCCGAGGCATGTCCATGTATCACTGCTTTGGTCCCTTCCCTCATTTCTCCTGGTGGGACGTGGTACAGTCCCATGGTTTGCAGTGGTCCAGCTCCCCTCTGCGTTCCTGGGTGGTCTGCTGTTCACCCCAGAAGGGAATCCCCTACGCAAGCAAGGGAGATGGGCAGCCCATGGGCAGCATAGCCAGGGTCGTCCCCCAGAAACCTACAGGGGACACAGGGGGTGTGCATGGCTGGCACCTGGGTACCAAACCTGCATCTGACACCTTCACTCCAGATTTTAATCAGGTGCCACTTCCTTATTCACTGTTTGCAACTCAGTAAATAGGAGCCTGATCTTCCCTGCTCGAGCTCCTGCCAAGGTGACCCAGGGCAGGGACACTCACACAACCACAGCATCACTTCTCGCTGTGCCCACTCCCATGAAAAGCACAGCCTGCCCCAGAGCACACACCCTGCCAATTGCTCCAAAAATCCATGGGTTCAACAAGAATATATTCAGCGCAGGAATTTTCCACCCAGAGAGGTCCTGCAAAATAGACTATTTTCTGCAAAATGCAGCGACTGGCTGTTTTCAGCAGGGATGGAGGAGATGCCTGGGCTGCAGCTCAGTATCCAGCTATGCCCAGCGGTCCTGCTCCAGGGATGCTGCACATGGGATTGCCCCTCCCCCTGCTCTTCCCCGCGGAGAGACACCCTGTGTGCAGCACCCATGGGGCGCCCTGGCCCTGACATTGCCTGGAGGGAGCCCCTTTTACCTAGCAGGTGCTTCTACCCAGATTACCACCCTTCGAGAGCAAGCAGCAAGCAGGGCAGAGTCGGTTTGGACATCGCCATGGCACCTCCCATTTTCGGGGATCAGATGGGCAGACCTCCCCGCAGCAGAGCTCACAGGAATGACATCACTCACCCAAATGCCAGTCACAACATATATTTTTATTATTACTTCCACAAACTGTAATTTTGTCTTTAGGAGTATTTCACATAGACACAGAGAGGAGCCTTGAGATGCACTTGCTCACCCACACCAGCTGCATACCAGCAGCCTGGGTCTCGTTTTTTAACCACAGACATTTTGCATACTGTTTGTTGATGCCTTACAGCACACAAAACCCAGGCTAAACACTGCATCCACAGAGAAGCAGGGTCTCCTGTGGCCAGTGAACTCCCTTGCCCTGGAGCACTTTTAATTCCTCTCCAAGAACTACCAGGTTCAGTTTATGCAATTCAAGGACCTCAGTTTAACTCAAAGAACATCAATTTTTGACCAATATCCATTTAGTAACTTGAAGGGTCAAAGCCTGCTTCCTCTCATCCTATGTTTCCAAGGCAGTTACTTGTTTATGCTTTGTTTTTTATGGCTACAAGAGATCCAGTCAGATTATTTCAAGCGTTGCACGATGCAATAATCTGGGAGTTGCTCAAGCCTACCCACATAATGGTCCTGATTTTCTGCAAGCTTCCTGGCAATACAAGACAACCAGCAATTTATGCAAAAGCGTTAGGTTTTTTTCCCCCCGCTTGAGCCAGTGATACAGGCTTGAAACTTTTTAGGCTCGCTATGGAGACTTTTAAAGCTATTCCCAAAGGAGCTCAGGGATTCAGACATCCTGCAAGGCCAGCTTAGCAGATTCCTTTGCAATGCTTTAAAAAAAAAAATAATCTCACCCTGTGGTAGTGACTGAATGGGCAGGACAAGCAGCAAAATCCTCCACGCTGGGAAACCTGCTCCCAGGAGAGGGGCTGCAGGGACCTCCTTGGCTCCCGTCCATGGCTCAGGCACGAGGCTCAGAGATGCTCTTCTCCCCTTTCCTCTTCTGCTGCAGTTCATCACCCTCTACCTGCACCATCATCCTTGCCTTGGGTATTTTGTATTTGCTCTTCTGGCTGTAAAGGAGGTTTTTCTGGAAGAGTCGTGGGATGTTGCCTTGGTACAGGAAAAGGGCAGCGAGCATCCCTGAAATCAGAGTACAGACCCCTTTGGTGTGCTGCATCGAGCATCTCCACGGCTGAGCAGTCATTTTCAGGCCCTTGCCACAACCTTCATCATGACCAAAATCTAGCTCAGCACCACTGAAGTCCCCACTAACAGTATCTGAAAGACCCTTGCTATATTACTTTAAGGAGAATTTAACCATTGTGTCCTTAATTTCATGGCAAGGCTTGTTTTGACCCCAAAGGGCCATAAACCGCTCCAGCAGTCTTCTGTCCAGGCTGTCTGCCTTCTAGGCAGTGCATATCCAACTCCCCATGGTCATCCTGAAGCTGTGGACAATCTCAATAGCATAGCTCAGATAATCATTGCTCTAAAATATCTTCGTTTCTTCTCCCCCAAATTTTGGCCTCAGGAAGGGTTTTTGCCTATGCCCCACATTGAAATCGCATTAAAAAAACTGGATAGCAAAGGGATGACTCTAGCAACAGGGAAGGAGGACAGAAAAGGACACTTGTCACTGGCAAGACCCAAGTTCAGCCCTTTGCCAGGAATGGTTTGTGTTACACCCAGCATTTCTGCCTTGCCTGTCATCCCCCCATGCCAACCCCTGCCCACTGGTACCTCCTGGGCAGATCTCACCTGCAAAGGGCCCCAGCCAGTAAACCTGGACGTAGTCCCAAAAGCTGCTCCCCGAGCAGTGGAAGGTGGTGGCTGCAGCTAGGGCAGGGTTAAAGAAGGCCCCCGTGAACGGTACAGCTGCATGGGAAGAGAAGCATGGCCATCAGTCTCACTTGCATCCTTTGAAAGACTGACAAAGAGTTGGGCTGGGAGACCCATGACCCCTCCTGCCTGCCAGTAGCATCTGTGCGGCTGCCCAGCTCTGGCAGCTGCATCTCTTGGACTGTGTAATAGCAGTACAAGGGGAAATCCCACCCTTGTCACCCTGAGCTTTGCAGGAAGGAGAAAAGCTCAGTGTGGGACCAAAGGGTTGCATTAGAAGATGTTCAAAGAAAGTGCTCCCAGTCTTGGGGCAAGCTGTGGCTTCTCATGTGCCAACATTTCACCTGCTGCCTACATATCCTAAACTGCAGTCTTCATCCCCAAATGAATATTCCCCTAAATAAGTAGAAAACAAATGTCTTGGTAATCATTATCTCTCAAGTCTTGGAAGATGAAAGAGGGACAGTTCCTCCCCCACAAATGAGGTATTTTGCTTAATTTCTTAGAAAAGGAAAGACAGGTGCTGCTCACCTGTGTATGTCAGGAAGGTGACAGTCGCTGCCAGGACAGGGACTTGGTACATCAGGTGACTCTGGCGCAACTTGAGAAGGACGAGGTGGAAAAAGAAAGAGCAGGTGCCTTCCACAAAGGCAGCATGGTGCAGAGAGGTATGGATGGAGGAGCTGCACTCTGATGCTATCAGGTTCTGGATGAGGTGGAAATGCGTCAGCTCCCAGGACCAGTAGAGCTTGGTGACAGCCCAGCCCGTCCCCATGCCCACACCCTGGGCCAGCAGCTTGGCAGCAGTTGCGGCGAGGTTGGACTCAAGGAGCAGGAACTCCTGGAGAGAGATGGTCGGGTTGGCAGATGCTCCATCGAAAGAGGCACCATGAACCACGAAGAGGAGGAAGAGCAGAGTCAGGACCACATCTGAGCCAAAGCCACCACCCCACAGACCGATCTCCAACAGCATTCTCAGCTCAAGGCAGCTTGTGCACAACTGTAACGAGCCTGCAAGTTCTCTGGCAAGGCAGCCATATGCTCCAGGAGACAGAAGCCTCTTGGAAAGCTGCCTGAGTGCCTGGCACACCCCGACAACCAGGAAAAAAAAAGCAATGGAGACATTCAGGCCAGCCATAGCCAAGGTTGTGCAGGGGAGAGACACTGAATCAAACCTTGGGAAGGAGCAGAGAAAGCTTCTGCACCTCCTTTTTATAAAGCTATGCGTAAGCAAACGTGGCACAGCCCAACAGGCTTGGGAAACACGGCATGTGCTGCCCTCTCCTTTGCAGGGCAATGCCTGCTGCTACAGGGAGCAGATGGACTCACCTGCAGCTGGATCAGCCAATGAGTTGTTTGTCCCAGCAAGCAGGTCCCAGTATTACCTCCGTCATGTGGCCGCTGAGCCTTCAACCCCCAGCATTCTTATCTGAGAGGCTGCAGCAGCTCCCCAGAGCTGCTCAGGTCTTCCAGAAGGAGCAAAAACCTTGATTTCATTTCTGCTTGGTACCAGAAAAAATGCAATCTACTGCCCCAATCCCAAAGCCTGGGACACAAGGGGACTCTTAGAAAGCCAATAACCCATGCAAGGGGTTCCCATTTCTCCAGGGCAGAGCCACTCCAAGCCACAACAAAGTCTGTCTTTGGTCAGTTTGAAAGCCTGGCTTGCTTACTGCTCCCTGCCCTTGTCTTGAGTAAGACCTCACCTCGTTTGGTGGTGGCACCAACTGCACATGCCATTTGTCTGCAGGTGGCATTTTAGCAACAGTGACATTTCAACTCCTCCTGCTGGCAACACGCATAACGGGGACAGGATCTTTCCCAGCTCCACCAAAATGACCTCATGGTGTTGTCATTACCCGACTTCTGAAACCCACACCATCTAAACGCATTTGGGTCAGACCTTTGACTACATGATGAAGTCATTGGCAATTGTAGGTGACAATATATGCCACGTTTGCTCCACACACGACTCCAGTGGTTGCATCCTCTGCACCAGGTCCCACCAGGTCACTGGGGACCCCTGGACTCCCATTGCTGGAGTCTGTGGGAAGAAAGGGGATGGTGAACAATGGAAAGCATGAGCAGCAGAGGCCATGGCAGGAAGGGTGGGACAGGGTGGATAAGGTCATGTTATCAGGGACTCATGGTTAACACAGCATAAACAATTCATTACATGTCTCCTGGGCCACCTCCCTGCTCTGCAGCAGAAATAACACCACTCTGCGCCCATATTTCCCATCCCTACAGTCAGAATATCATCTCCTTCATCGCCAGCATGCTGCAGGGATAAATGTGCCCAGGGTGTGCCCTGCTATCATGGGAACAAGCGGTGTGATGTACCGTGAAACAGCAGCTGGGCATCGGGACCACCATGTTGGGTACCCCATCCCCAAGGCAAAGCGCGGTCCTGCACCCTTGTGCAGGCAGCACCGGCAGGTAATGCAAGCTCCTCTCACCACCCCATTGCATGCAAGGAGCCAACAGCTTTTCTTAATGTCATTTTATCCACACACACACACCCCAGTCATTTGTAAAAGAAATCGCTAGGAGACAGGTTTGAAGAACTCTTGAGACAGGGACAAGGCACTTTAATACAGTGCAAATCAGCTATGGCAACACAGACCAACCCGTGAAAACCAGGAGTGTACGCTTCAAGGGCATAGAAGCTGCTCGGTCTCCCTCCCTTATAGCCTCTACTGCAGTGGAAAAGAAACATGATGTTTTGGTAGGGCATTTTGGAGATGTTTATGAAGGTCACAGCCAGCCTTAGCACCTCCTCCTGCAACAGTCTCCCTCCTTTCACCTTTATTCCCACAGTTGTTTCTACCACCAAGTGCCCACCCAAGGGTGGTTTGGGGAAGGTACCTGGTCCCCAGTGATCACCACACACAGCACAGCACTTGCTTTGGAAACCTTGGGAAGCCCAAGCAAGGAGAGGGACCATGCTGCAACAGCGCATTGTCCAAGCCTTCCTCTCCTCCCCACTAGAACTGCCCTAGTTCTGGTTGGCCTGTCTCAAAACATATCACAGTTTTACCATTTTTAACCCATTCTTCTCTCCAGAAGACAGGATAAGCGTGCATCTTTCACCTCAAATGAGCAAATGCCCTTGCAGAAGATGAAATGTACTTTAAGAAACCCATAAAATTAATATTTTAACCTTGTGAAAATTCACCTCTGGTGGCATCAAAGTGCTGGTCAGACAAAGCCACTCATCACTGCAGAAGGGACCACAAAAAAATTTAACATCACAATCCAATTAGTTTCTTTCCATCTCCCCTACTTTTGTGTTTCTCAAAAGTAGAGAAACTAGTAGAGTTTTATCTTTAGAAACAAAAGCTTACAAGTACCCAGCGACACCAGCCCAAACCAAATCCCTGGAAGAGCACCGCTGGCTCACAGGATGCAGGAGACAGATGGGCATTTTGCACATAGGAATGCCAGAGATCTTCCCACAGCATGTCTCAATCCCTCCTATGAGTATTTGGACCTTGGTTTCAACAGAGGGTTTTGATAGAGCAGATAAGAACTTTCCGACAGGTCCCCTTCGGAGACCATGTCCAGAGCTCCCCTCTGGAAAACATTCCAGCCATGGAGCAGAGTTCATCCAGATCAACAAAAAATGGGGGGTTAACACATCACTTACACTAATACTTCTAGCTATTTTTACAGGAGAAAGCTGCCTTGCACTAATGCCTAAGAAGCAAGTGAATTCTTGTCCCCTTCCTCCAAACACAGCTGTGACATGGAAAACATTGTGACACCCATGGTAAAACTGGAAAAAAATAAATCCCAACATCTCTTCCTTCCCACAGGAACTGATTTTTTTCCTTTCTCCTTCTCAAGCATTTTAAGAGTTGGACCTTAGGAAGTAAATGTTCAGAGGTCTTTAAAAACTATTTCCCGTCCATTGCCTGTAATTATGCCCACAGTACATCCTGCAATTGTGGGACACTTAACCCAGAGTGGAGAGAGGAGCTGGAAGCTGTTGCTTATAAGGATAATTATGGGATTAAATAACACCAGTGATAGATACGCAAGCAGCTCATTTCCTATCTTGCTTTGGCAGTGACAGCAGAAGGGAGCACACTGCAAGCTCTGTACTGGAGCACATCTTCAAGCCACTGCAAAAGCAAAACCCCTTCAAGAGTCCATGCAGCTTTGCATGGCTGCTCTTCTAGAAATGAGACTGTCTAAAAATTCAGGTACTCCCACTGAAAACCACTTTTCTGTGGCTGGAACATCAGTGTCTTTTCTAAAGCAACTTTGCTTTCAGGGCTGTCAAGAACTCCAACAGTTTCAAATGCAGGTATTTTAAATGGGGGTTATTTTAGCCATGGGGTAGGAACAAGCCAGCATTTCCACAGTTAAGTAAGTAAATACTCTCAAAAAACATTGAAGGGCAATAAAAACTAAACAGAACCACCATGGCTCCCCCCAGCCACACTATTTTCACCCACAAAGAGGTAACAGCTACAGCTGAATGCAGTTGTAAGGTCATTTAAGGAGAGTTTTACTGGGCAGGGGGGTGGGTAAGAGCTTTCCAAGAGCAACCACCTGTTATGAGCTGCTGTGACAAGGCAGCAGAAACCCAGCAGCAGGTTTCATCCCACAGGCAGCCAGGTGAAAAGGGCTCAGGGAGAGCCGCAAGTTAATTGGGCTTTATCAGAAGATCTGGATCCTTACAGCAAGCATTTATGGGGAGGAAAAAATAACAAAGATGGATCATCCTTGGCTCTAGAAACCTTGAATTCAAAGGAGATGTATGTCCCTAGGAAGGTCACCCCTGTACCCAGCATGGGAAAAGAGCATCTATCTATCCCCCCTCCAGAACATCCTATGGAGATGCCCCAAGTCACATCAGCATCTACTCCATCGATTCACAGCTATACCAAGCCAGATTTATTATTCACAAGCCCTTTCGAAAACACCAGAAACTGGAGTCTCTGCACTGAGATGTATCTCTGGATTGAGACATACTGTCTGCTATTCCAGTCCCATCCTGCTCTCCACTGACTCACTACATCTTCTCCAAAGCAGCAGTCTGGTGGCCTTTTAGTCCTAAAGAGAATGAGCAATGATTCATTTCCCAGTGGGCAAACTCCATTAAAAACAAAAAATAAGAAATCATCAGTCCCCACAGGTTGTTTCAATAGTCAGGTAAATGGGATTTGAAATGAAGTTACAATGTGCTGGAAGACATTGCCCTGCAGACACTGGCTGACAGACAGGAATGGGAAAAAGCAGCTACCACCATTGCGATAAGGGAACAACAGCATGAGAAGCTGCATCAGCACTGCCCTCCTCCTTCATAACAGACTGCAGGTAGAGAAATTAGCCAGAAATTCATTGTTCTCATTTGTTGGCATTTTCTCCCCTCAAGAAAAAAAAAAAAAAAAAATCCTTACTTAGACTGGAGTTCAAAGTAGGGAAAAAAGCTCTTGGAAAAACCTGCTTCCTCCACACATCTGGAGAACAACATCAAGAATTTAGCTGAGCTCAGCAGTTTCACATATCTTTCTCACTTGACTGAGGATGGCCATTTTCATTAAAAACGATCTTCAAAATGCAAGTTATAGAAGTAGGAAAAAATGCAGTGGTACAAATCCCTGGGAGCAGGCATTTGCAGACAACTGCTGTACTTCACAAGCCATGTGAATTGCACTGAAACACAACACTTTTCTTCAGGCACCACTGTGAAAACACTCATTAGAAATGAAGATCCTTTTTCAGTTTTCAGCCATCCTGTTTTTAATCAGCGTGTTGCTGGTGCAGTCCAAATAATTGTGCTCAGCGCTTTGCAGTGAACTCACTGCAGCCAAAACAGCAGCCCTGAAAGGGAGAAATCGTTGCCCCCAATTTTACCACCTTGAAGAACAAAGTTTTAAATACTCAGTCTTGAATAAACAGATGCAAAAAGATGGGGCTGCTCTTGGTTTTAGTCTAGGCCAGGTATATGCAAGGGATGAGCAAGTTCACACAAGACTTAATAGGGTTTATCAGGCAAGGACTAGCAACTTCCAACTTGTGCAAACCACATTCAGCCAAAACCCTGCTCTCCTTCAAGCAGCACAAGTACCCATAGCCACATAATTAGTGAGTTCCACTAAGCACCTTCTCCCTCATCAACTTTCCCCCCCTAAATTAAATGCAAAAAATCACTTAAATGCAGAGTTAGAGAACATCAGTTTAAATGCATAAAGGGTCAAGTATATATAAAGACAAAGATACAACAAATTAATTAACCTGAAGAGACAGTGCTTTGTGCAAAATAACATTCTCATGTCTCAGAAAAGGCTTCTGAAGATGAGCGGTTTCTTCATTCTCCTTTGTCAGTGGTATGAGCAAAGCTTGTACAACATGCAAGAAAGGGGAAGAGATGATTTCCCATTAACACATGGGAAACACATGATGAGTCCTTGACATTCACAACCAAGACAGAAACTTCATCTGGTTTTCAACTGAACCAGTCTCAACCCCAAAGTAAATTCATTTAGATGTCCTTTTCTTTAGCTAGACTGCTACACCAGCACACTGCAGTATGTCTGTAGTTCCAATGAAAACAACAAGCAACTTTCCGCAGACTACCAGCAGGCACCACTGATCTATCCCAAGTCCTAGGCAAGCTGTCGACACCCAGCATCCTCACCCTGTTCGGCTCTGCCTTTCAAACACTAACCAGCAGAGACAGTGCAGACCCAGGAGCCACGTCTTCCAAGCAGGCACCAGGACAGCTCATTCTCTGCATTTCCTGTGCCATAATGCTTAAACACAAGCTATTGGATGATATTCACAGTGCAATAAAGCTGTCTTGTTTAGAATAGTTACTGGAACATCATCATATTGCCATGACTGCAGTTTACTGGCCCATCAGTCCCCACCCCAGTCACTATCAAAAGGCTACCTGACGGAGAATGAATGGTGGAAGATGCGACTGTGACGAACTAGGCTGGTCTTTGCTTTTCTCCCTTTGCAAGAAGGGCAAGGGATCTCTCTTCCACCATGGGTGAAAAGGGTGTTTCAGAGCTGGTCTCCTCCCGTCAGTGATCTGGAGCATTTTGCGGGAGGCATAACTGTCTGCCAGCAGCACGTGGTGGCAAGGAAAGCTTGCAGTTATCACAAGGTTGGTAGAGGCACTGATGAGTAATAAAATTTGAAAAGAAACAGGACAGACTAGTATAGCATAAAATTATATCCATAATAAAGCATTCGGTAGAAGCTTAATTACAAGCAAATACATTCTGTTAATCTCATTAAGACATCTAAACATGTACTCTTTTCAGCTACTCTTGTCTCAGAAGGTACAAACTCATGACAGGGAAGGGGGGAAAAAAACCCAAATGTTTTTTGAAAGTTTATTTCTAGCCCTGAAAGAACAGTTATTAAACAAAGTCAACAAATACAGTAGTTAATATTGCAGTAACAATTAAATAACATAATGGGATTAAATTACACAAAAGGCAACATTAAAATCGGAACAGAGTTAAAAAAATAAAAAGAAAGCTTGCACCTACTTCCGTTTCCATTGACAGTGTCAGGAACAGAGGGAAAAACGGACCAGACACATTTATTTATTCAGCTCCAGCTGGAGAGACCCTTAAGGACCTTCCTGCTCCCTCTCCAGCACCAGCCCCTCTGACAAAGGGACCCAGCCTCTCCCATCTGCTCTAGCCACACCTTTTGCACTCAAGAGCTGGGGGGGAAGCCTACAATTAGTCTTGTTAACACCTAAGGCAGGTCAAAGTGCACATTCCCAGCACCACGGTTGCTTTTAATGAGAAGTCCGGTTTATTCTACGATAACAAGAAAATCCCAGGAGTCACGCATTCCCTGCACACTTGCATGTCAGCCATAAGCTGCCCAGCTCCATATACCCAACTAACCACACCACTGTACGTTACACTTCACACGTCATTACATGCGTATTTGACTCTGACTCAGGATCTTATGTGAGATGTACGGGAATCCCAGCACTTTCAGATGCAATCCTTCCCTTCTCATCATCTACTCAAACTCTGGCTGGTCTCCATCTGTCCTAGTGACACAGCAGAGTTGAACAGCCCTGCTGCAAGTCTTAAGGATGCTAATCTGCTCCCATCAGAGGAAAAAACAAACACAGCTTGCATTTTTTAATCTTGCAGACACATCCAGCTGACATTGTTAGAAAAGCAATGCCCAACCCACTAAGACAAAACCGCACAGCATAGCAACCTTCTTGTGGCTCTCCTCTTCTGCCAGCTCCACTTCTGACCCCAATTTCTGGCAGCAGGGCATGAGAAACCTTACCACGTAACAATAAAGCTGCTGTGTGGGGAAGGAGATGTGGATACTTCTCAACCTCAGAGCTAAACACCTTTCCAGGTCGCACAGCAAGCAATGAGATATGTTTTGGTAACTTCTGGATTGGGCCAAGTTCTGTGTGTCAACATGGCTGAAAGTTTGGAAATCATCTCCTAAGCAGACTAAATTGGACAAATTTTGTAACATATGTTTTAAACCATTCCTATTCATCAATAAAAGTGAACTAGTAAGTTAAAATTACTTATGATTTCTTGGTTTTCTATTTTAAAAATAAATTTAATTGCAAGTTATTTTACTGTCTAGCTTGTGCCAAAGGGAAAAGGGGAAAAAAGAGGGGGAAAGGGGGAAAAAAAGGGGG
>JANZLQ010000089.1:13969235-14014512 GCA_026212715.1 Elanus axillaris | reverse complement strand
GGAAAGAGGGGGGGAAGGGGGGGGGAAGGGGGGGGTGAAAGGCAAGTGAGCCAGGGTGCGAGAAAGCACGCAAAAGTGGAATAGAGAGAGTAAGCGTGCGACGGCCAGTTTAACTCTGGCACAAGGAGTTTCACAAAGTCCACTGCCAGCAATGGACAAAGACGGAATCATTGGCACAACAGGGTGGTTTTTTTTCTGAGCCAAGTTTCGACCAGGGAGCCAGATGCACTCAAACCCGGGGCATCGCCTACAGAGTCCATAGCTTGTAATACATTTTGCCTGGAATGAGACACTTCCTTGAATTTAAAACCATAACTACTCTTACGCTTATAGCTAGAGGGTTTTATTTCTGTGATGGAGCAGTTAACAATTTACCCAATGTCAATTTTTACTACCACGCAAGAGCAGAACGTAAACTGAACTGCAGTGCTGCAGTGCCCTACACAACAAGGCATCTTGTTGGTACCACACCAATTCCTAGAAGCTAGTGAGTCACAGCAGCAGATGCTGTGAGACCCTAGCCCCCCAATTCCCCTCCATCATCAATACAAGAAGCCTCTGCTGCTCTGGCCAGCCACTCTCAGCTAGAAGTTGGTTTTGTCATACCTTGGCTACCAGTCCCCAAAATGTAGTTATCTCTATTGCTATACAAATACTGAAATTATCTGAAAATGACTTCTATCTTCTGCCAGCAATGTTTGTAAAAGTGTGCAAAAATTTTTTATTCAGGGTCCTCTGTTCACATACCCAGCCATAGCCCTATCTGTCCCAAGTCCTGCCCCACTGGGAATGCAATAAAATCCCACTAAAGAAATGGTTAGTCTTTCACAGAATCATTTGGCACATTGTTATTACAGTTGGCTCTTCGTTAAACTGTTGGGGAAATTGAAATGCATAGACTGTAGCACTAGAAGAAGCCAGGGGCACAGACTCTGCTTGACTTGCCCCTGATAACACCCCAAGAACTCAACTGTTCACGTTGCTCACTGTCCTTCAGAGGGAGGCACTTTTTCTTGCATTGAATGTTTGACTTCAGCCATTCTAGCTGGTACAATGTCTTTAGTGAGAAAGGATCGTTGTGACACATCACGTCTCTTCAGCTTGAACTAGCTGGTCAAATAAGCCCCATGAACTTCTGACAGCACCGTTCTCCCCTCTCAGCTTTCATCTTTTCAGAACAGCGCTTTGGCATTTCCAGGTGTTTATAGTCTTCTGTTTGAATCATATTTTAAAAATCCTGTATCTTCAGTGTCCTCAGATCTGATTATTTGTTCTTCTGATTTCATTAGTACAAATGGAGCACATACAAAATTGGAAAAAATAGCTCTAATACTTAAACTCTGACAACTCCATAGGTTGATGCATTATTTGCTTGGGGGAAAAAAATTACAACATATACAAAAATGTATTTGATACAAAGAAGGGAAATGTAAAATAAAATAAGTCAAAGGCACCAGCATAACTTCCAAAGCCCAAGTCAGAGCACAAATACAATACATGTTTTTGAACCACCCACTGCACCAAGCACATTATCCCTTAAGCTTCTGGCCAGCAAGTCTAACAGGGAAAAAAAAGAGCAGACAGGAAGACAGCTGGAATTTTTTTCTTGCCCTGACTATAGCTGATCATTTGATCATAAATAAAGTATCTGACCCCTACCTACACATCCATAAACCGACATCCAAAGACTTGACCAATCATTAAGTTTCTACAAAGAGGCCACATCTTTGATTAAAAGTCCACAGAGCACTGGCATATGAGAAACAGCTGAATACTTCTCTTCCCCCTCTCTCCATATTCATCTTAAAAAGTGAAAGACATCTCAATACATTATGATTTCTTAAGTAGCCAAGTTGTCAATTCTACAGTACAGTGATGGCTAATCCGTAAAAGAAATGAAGGGCAAGATGTACCTTCACATTTGTCACACTTCCTGTAAATCTAGTCATATGGGAGCTTACTAGAACGATTTAAAAGTAAACAGGTAGAGGGGAGGAAGAGGAGAATGAAAGAGATCAGCAGGTAAAATTAGTACTGCTCTCTGAAAGCTTGAATCTGTCATTCAAGTATTGGAAGTACCCAGAAAGGTACAATGAATGGGAGCTGTTACAGCAAAGTCGTTAAAAACCCTTAAAACCCCAGGCACAGTAAGTGGCATCTCTGGGCTGTATGGAAATTTTTTTAAAAAAAAAAAAAAAAGGCCAGTAATTCAGTCCTCAGTTCCTTCTGGACCCCAGACAGGGATCACTAGAGTCATCACAATTTATTTTGGGTGTCTTCTGGATGACAGTTTCTTCCCTTTTGCAGACATTTCCCACCCCCCCAGATCCCTTCCCTCCCCCCAGAAGTGTAACAATTCCATATATTATAAAGATTTGTAAAATACAAACAAACAAAAAAAAAGGATGAAGGCTGTGGCAGTAATGTTAGCGGTTACTCTTCATTGCTTCTTTGGCTGCCAAGATCAGTGGTGTCAAGCTAGACAAAGGTTTGGCCAGTTTCAAGAAGGGATGCTGCCAGGAAGAGAGAAACACAGTAAGTTAGTGAAAGACAGAGTTTAAAAAGCCAGTAAAAGTCACATATCTACACAGACCTTTTCATTCTGAGATACGAAAAGCAATGTAAATGCTATCAATGCCCAGCTCCTGAAGGGACAGATCCAGAGCACCTCAAGCCTGGTAATCATTCCTCCTCATCTCAAAAGAACCTAGGCCTGTCCTTTTGCAATAATTCACTACAAATAAGTTTCCTGCTCAAACATCTTCTCTCAGTGCCATTCTGCTCACTTGCTCTATTACATTAGGTTCGCAAATTGCTGGATGCTTTAGCAGTGGCAGAATGAAGGCACAGATTTTTGATGTGAAGACTTCAGAGTACATATTACAGTGTTTGATGACTCTAGTTGCTACCAACTGCTCTCCACTAGAGTCCTTAGAAGAAAACCCAAAAAAGAGGGTGCCAGTCTATAGTGCAGTTTATCACAGGCTGACCTTACTTGTTGCTTCTGTTGTCTCAGACTGTGAGAAGCAGCTGACTCTTACCTGTAACAATTCTTTGGCTGATCCTCTTTTCTCTACATCCATCTCCAAACATCGGTTCAAGAAATCCCGGAATATTGGGGACAGTTTCTCAGGGTTCTGCAACTCTGGTGTGCCATTAGTTGCTATCAAATATAAAGCCTGTAAAATGAGGAATATTGTATAACCAAGCCAAATCTTTAGAAGATGCCAAACTGACCTGCCTAGCAGCAATCCCTTAGTCTAGATGAGAAAGGGCTCTGCAGCCTACTTCTTGTCTCCCTGATGAGATGAAAAACTGTAAAAATGCCACATTTATAGGTATTCATGAACTATTCTTGCTAATAGCGAAATAACATTCAAAATATTTTGGCAACAGATACTTAGCTTGGCAAAGAAAGTATCAGATTCTTACAGAAGCAGCATTTTTCATAAGCTAATGGATTTACTTTCCCTAACCTACCACAGAAGACCGAGTTCAAAGTTTTAGTTACAAGGAGGTACTCATCTTCTAAGCAGAAAAATCTGGGGTAGGACTGACTGCAAATTCAAGACAGCTGGCTTCCTTTTGGAGAAATTTTCTTGTACTGATGAAGCCTGTTGGTTTTTCATTTCATTTTCTTTTTAATGTAGTTATTATTAATGAACAATTACTGAAAACATTCATATGGTAAAAACCCGCAAACAGTTCTAGCCACATCTGGGCTTCTTACCCTCAGGGGGTTTTCATTGAGGTACGGGGGTTCTCCTTCCACCATCTCAATAGCCATGATGCCCAGAGACCAGATATCCACTTTAGGGCCGTACGCTTTCCGTGTGACCACTTCAGGAGCCATCCAGTAAGGAGTTCCAACCATAGTGCTGCGCTTGCTCTGCTCTGGGGTGATCTGAGCACAGAAACCAAAGTCGGCTGTAGGATAACAGAATTTTAAAATGTTAAATTGGTGCACCCCAAGTAAGTAAGCTTCCTAGAAGACTTCTCTATTACTACACATATATTTTACTCCTCTACGCTTGAGAGGGGCTTGGAGGGATGTCTCTTCTTTCCCCCCTCCTCTCCCCACCCACTACATTCTCCGTATTACAAAATCCAACGTGCAAGATAGATACACAACCTGAAGGTGTTTAAGCAGGGCAGAATTCCGTGGAATGAAGATAAAGTTCTTTTGTCCTCTGAAAAAGGGACAAAAGTATTACCCTGTAGAAGAACAATATTTTGCCCAGTTCTTCCTTCAAGGATCCTAGACTGGTAACAGTCAAAAAAATGTAATCAAGCAGAACAGAGAAGGCAAGTGTCCTGCACATGGGATGTTATACAGCCTGAACTAGAAAAAATGAATCCACAAACCATGGCTTCTGCCCTGCTAAGCAGATTTTATTTGTGCAGCTACTGAGTTCAGCAATTTGGCCATCAAATACAGGTACTACAGCTGACAAGAGACATGAAAACAAGGCATCAGGTAAGTGAAGTGCTACCCCACTCAGCAGAAGGAACCTGGACAAACAAACCTTTCCACAAGGTAACTACTGAAGAGAACAACCACACTCAAGAAAACAAGAAAAGTCACCTATTCCTATAGCCTTCAGGTGCAGCAGCAATGCATGTTCCATCATGTTACTTTATCCAGCTGCAGCACTCCCACTTCCCAGGCATGTAAAGCATCAATAAGAACACAGTTAAGGCAGGAGACAGATATTACCTTATCATTGACACTAAGTTAGAGAGAGAGAGAGAGAGAGAGAGAGAGAATTTAAAATTTCGAGTTGATTTTGAAAGTGTTATGCCAAGCAGTGCTAACAAAAGAGCCACAGTCATGAAAGCGCTAAGTTGTACCAAGAGTACAATTTAAAAAAGAACTACCCCCACCCTGATTGTCAAAATGCTGCCATAAATAAAACCAAAAAAAAAACCAACAAAAAATCATCAAACCTATAGGGGTTACCAAGTTCCTCACCAGCACTTCTTGGCCTTTACCAAGGTGTCATACTCAACACAAAGCACAGCTTATTTCAACAAACACATCAGAGAAGCAGCAGCGGTGTATGTCTCCTGACCTACCAACAAGGCCTTCAGCACCATGCCATCAGTAAGGCAAGAAAAGACAGGCAAGATGTAGAACCCAGTTTCACACCAGCCAGTAGTGTGTGTGTAGGTATGCAGTGGTGACACGCAGACTGCTCTCTCTTACTTCTCCTGTCACCAGTCTCCTAGAAGCCAGACTCCCCCAGAGAAGGGGAAGAGCCTGAAAAGAAGGTGCAGCTTCTTCCACCTAAACAAAGACTAGAAGCTCTATAATCACACAGCCAAAAAAGAGCTTATCTCAACACTGATTACAATACCTCCCCTTTATATAGTACATTTTTACAGCTGACTCCTGTTTTCTCCTGTCCTTCCTTCCTCCTCATCTTCCTCCAATCTCCTGGAGCTGATGCTTCTTTACATAGGCTGCTAACCCTGTCCTTTTGCCACTCTGCTTTGCTTTGACAGCTCTTACATTTTTGAGCCTTCTCCAGCTAACTCTTCTCAGCCACATCCTCTGCTGTAGCTATTCATTTATCTTCAGCCTCTGAATCCACAGTTTGTGCACAAACACATCACACCCTTAAAAAAAATTAAACCTCAAAAAAAATAAAACCTCCTATGCAAGCAAGAAGTGCATCCAACAATGCTGGTAAGCAAATCAGGTTGTTCATAGTCTTTCTTCACACCATCTCATAAACAACATGAGACTGCAAACCATCTAGACTAAGGACTATTGCTGAGATACATTTTCATGGCATTTCAAATTCTTACCCAACTGTAAAAACACCATCCCTAACTCTTTATGCTTTGCACATTCCTACATACCAAGAAGTCAAATAAAGCACCTCTCTTCTCAACAGTCCCAACAGCTTCTTCAAGTGGTTTCACATTTTTTTATTGCCACAAATTTACACACACCAGAAACTGACTTTACTGTACACAAGTCCATGCATGCATAACAATTACCTGAAAAGCAAGTAGTTTCTTTTGTCATTTCAAAACTATATTAATGAAAGTGTGTTACACTTTCAGTCCAAGAAAAGGAGACCCAGTACGATTGCAGCATAAGACTACACTGTAATATAAATTGTTAATAATGTACAATTTTCTTCTTAGTGACCTTCTCATGAAAAGGGCAAAACATTAAAAGCAAGTCATGACAACCTGAACCGACTAACAAAGCAACTGCAATTAGCTGCAACTTTTCTCTTGCAATCATTCATATCTTTGTTTCACTGTATGGTGCCAGTTACTTCACATTTACCAGCATATTCATGTGGCAACAGGTTTGCTTCAACATCCTTCCGGTCTAACACATTCACAGCCTTAGTCTTAGGGCCCTCAGAATTTCAGTATCTGCTACCTGTGAATTATACATTTTATTAGACAGAATTAATTTCTATTACTCATAGTCAATAAAAATTCACCTCAAATTTCCCTGCCAACTCTCCTACCGATCTACACTCTCCAAGTCAAAGTTTCCTGTGAAAGGGAAAATAGAATATTGAAACAATTATCTGATACTCACTTAGTTTAACGGATCCATCCATTCCTAACAGAACATTGTCACTCTTAATGTCTCTGTGGATGACCTGGTTGGCATGTAGGAACTCAAGCGCTTGCAAGCACTGGATGGGAGAAAAAAGAAATAAAAATATTCAGCATATGGAAACACAATTTGTGTATGTGAACACAAAGTCAAAAGCAATGCTTACACCCTCAGTCAGTGCTGAGTGCAAAAATGTAACAGCTATTATTTAAAATAACCAGCAGAGGAAGCTCTTGTGCTAAAAAAATACTCTCCAGATCTCATGAGGTCAAAAATCATTTAACCATGGATTTTCTCTGCTATCTTAACAAACCCATAAACTAAACTACTCATCACTCAAGATGCTCTCAGAAATCACAGATGTTAATTTTGATGCAACCCACAAATTCTACAGAGGAACCATAAAGGATTAAGTGAGAGCTTTTTAGCCTGAAGTCTCACCAAGAGGAATCACTGAGACTTCATTCTCAACATGCAGACAACTTCTCCTACAGCAAAGGCTGTAAAACATCTTCACTATGGAAGTCGCTAACACTGTTTTTGCACTGGTTTTAGATTAAAGCCTTTCAGACTAAGTTTCTGCCTAAAAACATAATGAAATTTACCTTTGCAATTTGAGAATAAAAGGCAAATAAAATTGTAAGATCATTTACCATTTGCAACTTGGCACCGATATAGTCCCCAGTGAGTTTGTGTCTTCATTTGCTTTAGCAAAGTGGCACTAATTTGCAGAATGAAGCATATCTTACATACAGGGCAGCAGAGTTTTGATCAAGTAGAATAGTTCAATATTAGACTTTTTCCTCAGAAAAGTTAATTACCTTACAGTAAATAATTACTTTCAGTTCTCTGCTCCCACCTCCAGTTTCTCTGGAAACCATTACCTGTCCATACACGTTAGTGTACGAGTTTGCTTTCCATCCCCTCCCTTTGGGTGAGTCATCAAAAGCAGATGTCATGTTGATGTAGTCAAATGGGGTTTTTAAAAGCCTAAGTTTCTCCTGCACAGTTGATAATACAATTACTCCTCCTTCTGCCATAATAAATCAAGCCTGAGCTGGATGCTGGCACTCTGACTCAGGGCAGAGACCACTGATAAGTTCTGACATCAGCTATTTTTAACTCTTCCATTTGAAATCTTACTGCAATCTTAAAATTATTCCAATGACAATCTTCTGGATAATTATTTTTCAGAAAAATCCATAAAGAAAGCTTAACTTTCACACAAGTATAGACTTCACACACTATGAAAACTACTCAAATAAGAAAGGGATAGTTTGCATCGAGTTCATTTTTATTTCAGTACGTTTCTTAAAGTATTCCCGTTTCATCAGATTCACTTCCAGACTCTAAGCCAATGCAGTTCCCCTTCTTCCTTCCGGAAAACTCAGGCTTTCAGGCTTTTTCTTTTTTTAAAAATATGTTCACATCTCTACTTTCTACATTGCCTATATATGAATACTTCATTTTCTTTTTGATGCCTTTGAATATTCTTCATTAGTCACAGTTAAAAAAGACATTCTTTCCAGCTGCTGAACTTCTTTGTTGCTCTTTCTTGAATTTCAGTCCACATTATTAGTATCTTTCTGATAACACTGTCGGCAGGACTAGGCAATCCAGGTACCAAAACTTTTATCTGCTCCATCACCTAACATTCCCAAACACAGAGCTCAAAAACTGTCATAGCTCTTTTGTGTTTTAACTTGCAAACCCACAATTTTCTGAGTTAAACTAATTTTGTTATTTTCTGTAGTTTTAACATTGATTTCTGCTCTCAGCATCATTCATTCTTCCTAACTCAATGGCTCCAACAGCAATTGTTGCAATTAGTATTAACCTAAGTATATCATAAAACCTAGGGGAATAGAGTGCACCTTCATTCCTCTACCCATCAACTATAATACTTACCTCTCTGCAAACAGCAGCAATCTGTGCTTCATCCATACATGTTTCTGTGACCACATCTGTTAATGAGCCTCCAGCTAGATACTCCATCACCACAAACAATTCGTCTCCTACAAGGTAACTACAAATAGAAAACAAAAAGCATGCCCAGTTGCCATCAAGAGATGGAGAACTGAAAAATGACTGGTAAGAGCTGGTCAATGAAATGACTCATAAGCACTTCAAGACAAACAGTAAAGAAAGTTGATTTCTGGAAGGTAGCCTGAAATGTAAATGCTGACAATAAAAGCTGCATGCTTCTTACTACCTGAAAGGGCAGGATAACACCCTATGTATCTCATGCACAACACAAGCATTGCTCCAGCTGTGCTCTTGTCCACCACTGATCCCCAACTGATCATGCATTCATGACTTCAAGAAGAAGCCTTCTTACTGAATCATCAAGACCATTCCCTATAACAGATGACTTTGGTTTTTTGTTTGGGTTTTTTGGTTTTGTTTTTTTTCTTTTAAGATGACAGTCTAAATACAGTCTCATTTGCTTATAAGACCTTTAGGTACAGAAGTCCAGGTCTTTGTAAGTATATCAAGTTATAACCTCTTGAAACTCTTGGGGATGAAGGAATCGGCCAGCTGTCTGCATTTACCTGTCCAGGAAGTTGACTATGTTGGGGTTCTTTAGCTCCTTCATTACCAAGATCTCATTAATAATCAACTCCTTCTTGGGCTGTTTCTGCAAGTTTATCTGTTTAATAGCAACCTGAATAGGACAAAACAAAACAGGAATCACTCAAACTTGAGTATCAAAATCTTTCGGCCATTCTTAATAGAGTGAAAAGTTAGAAAAAATTCTGTAACAGGATCAAAGTTTAGCACAGCTTGCAGCTGGCAAGTTATTTATTTATTAGCACACAACTTAAAAGAATGCAACTTGATGAGTGTGCAACTTGCACCCATAGCCAACATCACCCTCTTGCAGCTGAGAAGATCCACAAATAATAACAAGGGCCAGAACAGACAGCAAAGGAAACATTCGGGAGATAAAAAGATACTTGCCTGATTTCATACCACAGGCCTAAAGCAGAAGAGAATTGTGTAGCAACTAAGAGAGAAAGTATAAGCCTTCTAATGCAAGGCAAGGCAATTCGTTTTTCTATATTCTAACAAAATTAGTGTTTGGGTATAAGGAATGCTGGAAGGCAGAAGGAATCCCTCTCAAAGCAATTAAGCCAATGAACTATCCCAGAGAGAGAAGTGAAGATAAGACCTACCTTGTCCAGGAAATAAGCTAACCAGGACAAGTATTCCAGACTTTAAAATGGAGAAGAATTTGCCCAGTTATCTTAGCTACAACACTTCGAGGAGGCAGTTCAGAGTTTTACAAGATAATGTACCCATGAGTCCAAAACCAAACACAAGAACCAATATAAACTTGTAGAAACAATCATTATCATATGGCCAAGGCTACTGAAAGAAGAATTTGTGGCACAGAATCACAAAATAACTAAGATTGGAGGGGACCTCTGGAGGTCATCCTGTCCAATCCCTTGCTTAAAGTACAGCCAACATGGAGCAGGTTGCTGAAGGTCTTTGTGCAACTGAGTTTTGAATGGAGATCTCAGTGAGCAAATACTCCACAACTTCTCTGGGTTCCTGCCCCCTGTTTGATCACCCTGACTGCGAGGGGAAAAAAATTTCTAGTATCAAACCAGAATTTCCCTTATGGCAACTTTCGTCTGTTACTTCTTGTCCTGTCATTGTGTAGCTCTAAGAGGAGTCTAGCTTCATGTTCTCTGCACCTTCCCATTAGGGTACTGTAAACAGCAATGAAATCCTCCCTAGGCCTTCTCTTCTTACAGCTAAACAGACCAAATTCTATCCTCAGACATTAAGCACTGAGGAAGCCGGAGTACTGCATCCATTTAATGCATGAAGACTGCAAGCAATCAACTGTTAGCCCACCTGCCTGACAAGACACAGAGGAGGTCTAAAAAGGAACTGGATTACAAATTTTACTCTGCAGTCAGTAAGAGGCAATGCAGTACTGCAGTATGTAGAAAGCAAATTAAGGGACAACATATTGAGATGATTGAAAGGCTTGCATTTTATCAGGATGTTGTGCTCTATTACAGTACTGGTAAATGTGGTTACTGTTGAAAGGGCAATTACTTATCAGTGACCTAAGGAATGGCTAGTTGTGCATATTTAAAGGAAAATTAAGGAAATGTGAATTTAAAGAGAAGCAAGTATTTCCTAAAATTTTAGTCCCAGGAACCAGAGATGACCACTGGATGACAAGCATGCAGAGTATTGCTGATGTCATCAATTTCACCAAGTGGGTTTGGAGACACCAAGCAAAAGCAAAGAGCAGGATGATGTGGAGAAGGCATTCTAACTACAACAAAGAATCATGCAGGACAAGCTGTTTCCATACAGATAGGTGCATCCATCATCTCTACTGAGACAGGACTAGAAAAGAAGTGTGCAGTGACTAAACAAAGTTTTATTTCTGAAAATGCAGGACACCATGGCCCGCAATTCTTGAAGGATAAACTGTTTTCAAAATCCATTTCTGGAACACTTCACTCCCTCTGCTTTTCTCTGGAAAGACAAAACTATTTTTAGCTTTCATCATCTGATTACTACAGAACAAGGCACACACTGTTACAAATTACTATAACAAACATTATTCTGAGAGATGATGGCAAAGACGGGAGCCACAGAAAGAAGTCTAGTCAAATCATTTTGGCCACCTACAGAAGAACATTTATACAGAAAAAATATTTTTGTTGCAATGAACCCAGAAATCTTACCTCCTGCCCCGTTGCCACATCAATAGCTGTGAAAACTGTACCTGAAGCCCTGTGAAGAAAAAGAAAAAATGTTACAGCCAGTTGCATCTCTCTGTGTAACAAACACACACATGAACAGACAAATCACAGACAAAATTGTATCAGTTTTCAATGTTGAAAGAGCTGTAACAAGAAGGCGGCTATTAAAAGTAAGTGGTATCATAGAAATGCCAGTTATTTCACACAAAACAAACTCATCACAAATACGCTCTCTTCTGACACCAGCTATGCCTCCTGCATTCAGGATGTCTAAGCCCCCAGCGCTTCTGCTGCTGCCTATGATGAGACAGCTCAGCAGCCCTTTCTGTAGTAGGTATTACTTTTCATTTTCCCCCAGGCCTGCCCACAACACACACAGACCTATTTGAAAAGTATACTGTAGGAGTTAGACATATATATAATCAAAGCTGGAAAAGCTAGAACTTGTACATACTTTTTTCTCAGAAGGATTCAGAGGACCACTAGAAGAATAACTTTGTCAAGGCATTATTGTTAGCTTAGCACACAGAAAGCCTTCTGACGTGCCCTCATGCTATTCAGCAGTCATATGACAAAATGGATGAATGCATCTTACTGGGTGAGGAGACGACTAGATACACCCACAGGGAAATTAAAGAGCTTTAGCATTAAAAGACAATTCAAAATTTCCACCATTGTCTGTTTATCACTGCTTAAAACAGTCAACATTCCTGCCTGCTTCAGTAAGTGATGGCTACACAATAGTATCAGATAGAGAACGGTACACTGCTTTTAACACTGGCTCACTGCAAATAAAAGTTGGGGTGAATACTTACCCCTGCCCAATTTTTTCATATCTGGTGTATTTTTTCTTGGGATCTCCTATGCTTACAATAGTGCCTAAAAAAAAATAAAAATCAAAAAAGTCAATCCTGCTGTCCCCCTTTAGTAGGGCTGGCTTGGCCAAGATACCTCCAAGAGTGGGTCAGCTCAAGTAGTAAAGGCCGATCCACGAACAGCTACAGCTTCCTGATTTGGTTCCAGTCACAAATGGCCCAGCTTCAATCATATTAGTAAGACAGATCATGCTATTTCCCCTATTATCTCAATTTAATGATAGTCTTCTGTGTAGCAAAACCCAGTATGAGGTTATGAAAAATCCATCAGCTTAGCCCAGTCCAGAAACTAGTCAGTTCTAAACTTAAGCACAGGAACATTAATATGGTGAAAAATTATCTTCAAGATTATTATGGAACAAACAACAGCAGAAACCATTTTGTGTTATTATGCTTGTATTATACACACAGATCACATTATCACAACTGAACTTCAATCCAGAAAAACTGTTCTACAATTTTTTTTTACCCAATAGGGCTTTGAAGCATACCAATTGGCAAAACTTCTGAATGTAGCGCTCTCAGCTACTGTCTGACACAAAACCAATCAAGCACAGTATTCATACAACCCTTATACAAAAATGAAGATGAGGGCAAAAATTTAAAGTCCCTCCCCAGTCCTAAAGCCTTCATTTATCTGAAATAAAAAAACACCTACGTAGTTTTTCCATGATCTCTTCATCCGACATTTTGGCCTTCTTTTTCTGTTTATCACCTGATTTCGTTGCACTGTCAACAGAAGTGTCACTGGCTGGTGCAGGGATGGGGTCAATTACAGATCGTGTATAAATCTGTCAAGAGAGACCATTTACCTGAGCATTTTCTTTGCAATCATTGACCTTCAGTTTAAAACAATTACAGTTCTTCAAAGATCCCTAAGCACCATTCGACATAACTGGGAAGCAGAAATTAGATCAGAGAAATATTAAAGTCCAGTAAGTCAAGATGCTGGCAACCTTCCTGACCTCTGAAAGAAAGACCCAGGCACCTCCTGAACAGAGTGGATGCTAGGAGATTAACTTCCACAGATAGACATTTTGTGGGTTTTCTACCTGCTTATTCTTTATAACCCATGCTAGTTAACAGAACAGAAATCACTGTTTAATAGCAAGATCAACTACTGCTAAGATCTAAAGGAAAAAGATTCATGCTTCACCATGAAAAGAAGCATGAGACTCTCCAAAATTTCCCAGTTGCCCCCAATTTAGGGGATTTTCTTGGCACTTTAATTTCCTCCTGAGCCATTTAAAAACACACACAGCTACTCTATAAATATCAAAGTGTAGACCTGTCACATTTTATATGTCCACATACCCAGAGTGGGCAATTATAAAGCAGTATCACTTGACAAATAAACACAATTCACATTTGCAATCCTGGAGTGAGAATAAGTGGGCAACAGAGAGGCAAAATGTACACCTACCATAACCAAAAGAATGAGCTGGAGTAAGTGGGATCCCTGGGACATTATTAACTAAGTGTGTAGTTCAGGATGACTACACTAAAACTTAATGAACAACTTCTTAAGCATTTAACTTTTCATGCAATGCTGATGACTTTGTGAGTGAAACAGTCTTTCAAATCTTAAATCAGAATTGTTTTGGGTTTAGGAAGTATATTTGGTGAGGTCATCACACTGCAATCAAATAAAATAATCAAATGCAGTACACTTGTACCACTGTACTCTGCAAAGTTACAGAAACTAGCTATAGTTTTAGGACTAAAAAGCCTCCTCCTTGCATGCTGGGTTGAAGGATAAGCATAACTGGATGCCTTCAACACAAGCTGATAAACAAATCAGCATTAACTTCGGGACTTCTGATCCAACTGATGCCCAGAAATCAGGCATTTTCTTAGGAAACTCAAATTAAAACCCAAAACTTTTCCCTAAGAACTTACAACAGTTCATTTCACAAATATAATGCTTTGTTAGAAAACAGAAGTAGAAAAAGTTCCACAATACTGAGAAATGCAGGTCTGCACTGTAAATTTTACAGCTGCTCACCGATTTTGTGTGATCTGGCCGTGGAGCAATAACAGGAGGAGGAGCTTCTTCATCATCTTCATCATCATCTGCCACAGCTGTTGACGGTTCTGAACCTTTGGCATTGGTCTACATTTTTACCAACATTAAAAAAAAAAAATTGTCTCCCCCACAGTTTTAAGTACTTCCTTCCCCAACACCCACCCCCCATGAAGATAAAAATTCTTACTAATATCAAAAGAAAAGGATAGGTTGAGTGGTTTAGAGTGCCCTATTACATTTTATTACAAAACTCAAATACTACTGCTCCAGTGAAATATGCTCTGTTAGCACCCCCAATTTATGTTTTTATTCTGAAAAAAATTCTCATTTTGTTTTATACTGCAAGATTCAGTATTTAACAAATACAAAAGACCTGAACTTGTATGCGCCTAAGAATACACAGAGAATAATAAACACACTCACCATTGGCGTTCCTGAAGGGAAACCATCTTTTTCTAAATAGGACAAATAGCAGAATACATAAAATCATCAGAAATATTATAAAAAGTGAACTTTACAGAGTAAAGAACACAGATCGCTTCGGAGTTTTTTTTCATCTCTCAGAAAGCAAAACTTCATGGTCTCAAATGAGAGAAACCAGTATTGCACTGTAAGACCATGCAGAAGGAAGCTCTAAGTTTCTAAAATCCTCCCCTAAGGGTAGGGAAACCTACTCATTTCACAGCTTGCTCTTCACCTCACTTGAGTACCAACACAGTTTTCCAAATAGAGCACTGCTAATCACGCTTATGTGTTCTGTCTTACCTAGATGTGAAATCAGGATCAAATGGATATGTCTGTTCCCTCAGCAGTATCTTGAATCAAGGATGAGAATATTACAAAGCCTTATTTATTACTAAGCTATTTTCAGAAATAATTTGGAAGAAAATTAGGTAAAACTCCATCTGTTTGTAGGAGTCATTCTCTTAGCCCCCCCCACGTAGCTCCTGATCTAGGAGCCTCAACTTATTTTGCATCTTTGATGTCACCACATAGTGACATCAAGTTCACAGACAGCAGGAGCAAGGTCTCCATCACGAAACCAATTAATCACAGTCTCAGAACCCCATCTTCATAAACATAGCCCATTACATTTAATTTTGGCCACTATTTTGAATTATCCAGTTCCATTTCTTCCCCTCTCCACTTAAAACAAGAAATTAACTGGACAACACCAGTTTCCAGTAAGTTTTAAATCCATCTTCAAATATTTGTTCCTAATTGAAAATTAGCTTGCTCTTTCAGCATTTGAATCTGATTTATTATTCCGAAAGAGAGGAAGACTGTGTTCCAAATACCCAACTCCTCTTTAATATGTCCTTCACACACTTGGATCTCACCTGGAGCAGAAAAACTCAGATACTTCTGTTTTGCTGTGTCTTTGGAGTCGTAGAATTTCAGCACATCTAGTACCGCCTGGGGGTTTTTCTTCTGTTCTAGCTTCGTGATATTTGAGGTCTGAAGCAACCGAGCCCATTGCTCTGGCATTCCCTGAACAAATAGGGTATTTTAAGCATCCTTCTAGTATTTTAAATATTTTTAAAAAGCAGAACAAATTTCTTCCCTGTACAAAAAGTGTAACACACACAGCCTTAAAACACATGAACAAGGAGGGTGGGGTTTTAATGGGGAGCCATATGTCCGTAAGAGACACAACACAAATCACTGTGCTGACATGACACCACCTCTTTCAGGTGTATTAAGCCAGATGTGAGGAATGGGAATACAAAAGCACTCAACAGAACCAGTGTTACCCACTAATGCAAAGAAACTGAAGAGGGTTTCTCAGGGAAGGCTCTCCCAGGTGAGACAAAGCATCCAATCTGACACTTACACTGCAGCAGTACTAACAGATCACAGTCTCATTACTCTGCATGCTCTACAAATACACAGTAAAATTATTTCTTTGATAAAAACAAAGACTAACTTGCACTTTATTCTAAAACATCACAATAGGTTCACCACTGCACTGGCCCACAGCTGTTTTCTGATCAACTCTGAGGTAGGTATACTTACAGTGAACTCTCCAGTAACAGCATCAAAGCCAACATGGATGGTATGCTCAAAATCTGATGGTGGGGAGATTTCTGGCCTTTCCTTTTCCTTCTTCTTGCTTCCTGAAAAAGACATTCAAAGATCTACTGATCAAAGATTTAAAATCCTACTGTCTCCATTTAATATAATCAATCAAAGCATTACAACAGTTAGGATGACTGTAACCATTATTCTGTTTACTGGATGAAGGTGTTCACATATGCAGCACAGTGATTTGACATTTTCAAGTTGGTATAGACTTCATGTAAGAATCAACAACTGGTTCCATATGCTTCTGTTGAGCATATGAAATGATTACAATGCAAAAAAGGACATTTTAATATGGAATAAGAACAACACTGAAGACAACTTCAGTTCAACCTCAAGTTCACCCTAAAGACAGTTAAAATTCAGTTGCCTTACTGCTTCAATTCAAGGTAATTAATGCAAACTAGGACTTCCTGTGATGAAGATAAGAGTTTATAGCCTCAGAGCAATTACCTAATTTAAATTAAAAGGGGGGGTAAGCAATCATAATAAGTACCAGAAGCAGGAACAGACAATGAGAAGGACCATGTGCACAATCCAACCTAGTTTCAATTAAATTTATAAGACGTTTTATAATGCCTGGGGCTTGGGGTTTTGTTTGGTTTATTTTTTTTTCTGACAAAGAAAATTGAAAAAAAATGGAAGAAAATTATAGTTAACTCTGTATATAAAGTACATCATTCTGTTCCCTTTACTCAGAAAAGGTTGAGAGTTGAATTGAAAGGCTTCAGGAACCTGTTTTCTTGTTCTTGCAAAAAAGCCTGAGCCCTGCTTTCTTTCCCTGCCAGAGCAGAGGAGTGTACTTGCTGTTTGCTCTCCAGGTAGAAAGATGATGCTCAAGGTCTCATCTCACAGTCCTCTGCTGAAAGGCAGAGGCCTGGCAGTGAACTGTAGAGTGTGTCTAACCTGATACCAAGAAAACTAACTGCATGTGTAATCCTGGGAATGCCTGTGGGCTCACAGAGCATATAGCTGAATCAGCTGCATTTATTATAGCATGCATGAAGCCAGCAAGAATGCCATAGTGCTCATAACCACAAAGGAAAGCAGCACACCATTTTGCAATCTAATGATTACCATTTTACATTTGTATGTAAAAAAAGAAAGGTTTTTTGCTTTGTTTTTAAATTCACCTTAAAAATAAAAGTCTTGTAGTTTCAGTACAGAAAAAAAGCAGCTAAAATAGCACCCTGATCGTTACTACATTAAAAAGTTACTGAACATGGGGCAAGCATAGATCATGCTGCTCAGAGCCAGAGAATCCATCTGAAATCCCCTCACGCTGGCAGGAGAGGAAGGACAGGGAGCCGAGGACAATACTTACAAACGAAAAGCCATGTGGGCTGACTCCAGCTGAACAATGCAGTGGAAAGACACGGCTATTATAAACAGGATATCTTTAATATGGCTGCACAGGTCAGAGCCAAAAAGCAAACAGTCTGTCAAATGTTCTCATTAATGCCATTCAGTCACAGGACAGGAGAAACTTGCTTATGTGAAAACCTTTAAGGAAAAGTACTGTTTCTTCCCAATCTCTTGCAGTTGTTTATGTGAAAGCAAGGAGGGGAAGAAACAAAAGTTCTATTCCTCAAGAAGGTTCCTGTTCAGGAGCACTTGACACGTAGGAAACAGGAGCTGGTGCTCAAACCCTCCAGCATATGCTGTGCAAATAAACCCACTCCTTCCAAATATACACCAATCTTATTAGCAGGCTAGGCATGGAGAGTAAAAAAATCACTCCTCTGCCCACAGGAATAGCAGATTGGAGCAGCGCTTCAAACACACACAAGCACTGAGCTCCAGTCAAGAGGCAAGTCCTGTGAGTCATGTGTTGGCAGGACATACTCAAGGCTCTGCAAACAAGGCCACTGTGAGGCCATGCTGCTTCTCAACCTCTGATGATGTTTGCAACACAGTTCTATATCTAAATGGGAATCCCTTGATAAAGGGCAATGCTTGTTTCAAACAGCAAGTGAATCTAAGATGTGGTCCCTTGGCCCTGCAGAGACAGCAGCATATAGTCCCTCTGCTCCTGGGAAGGGGAAGATGCAGGTCCTTGAGAAGGATTTGGTGAATTGGAGAATTGCTCTGATGAAGAAAGTGCATCAAATACAACTGGACTCTTCCCTTCCCCAAATAAAGCCACAGGCACTCAGCAAGGCATCACCCAAGGTACTTCACACACACACTACATTGCAAACCCATCCTCAAGCTTCCCACCAGCCAACCTCCATAAATGAAGCAAGAAACACTGATGTTTCTCAACAGCCTGGTCATGGTAGGTAAATGACTCCAGATGGTACACATTGAGTTACTGAGCCACAGCTGAAACCCCACTGAAATCTGCCCTGAGCCAGTGGTCTTGAGTATGTTACATGCATGATCCCAGGTCCTGGGCAATGCCTCATAGCACCTCCTTAGTAAGTTCTGCTTGAAGACAAACTTTTCTTGTTGTAGGGGACTATTTTAAAGCTTTCCAAAAACACACGCAGGTTTCATTTGACTTCAGAAGTCTAGCCAAGGAGATTCATGGCAATTAAGTACTCTGGTAAAAAGATGACTATCACTTCATTTATCCTAAACAATGTAACTAGGGGAAGAAAAACCTCCATGACTAGGTCATTAAATAATCCCTTCAAACTCATGACTATTTCAGCACAGAACTAGCTCAGGCTTGGGGCAGAAACTCTGCATTTGCTAAACCTCACCATCTGCAGTGATCCCCCCCCCAAAGCACACCACCTCCCCAACATTATCTCCTAATCTTCTCTTCTCCAAGAGAAGACCCAGGGAGGGAAGGAGGACAGAGCTGTGGCAATAGGTACTATGAGGCTTGCAAAACCATATGGACAGAGATCTGCAGAATAAAGCCAAACAACATTATCCAGTAATAGGACTGTTTGCAGTAGCCTTGTACATCTCCTGGTAAGGCATCCCTTCATTTTCTGAAATGGTGAATTTACCATTTTTGTAGTAATTTGTAAACTTTTGCACTGGCTGGAGAAATTTTTCCTGTGAAAAAGTTTCTATCCCAGGTTCACAGGTTATTTTACATATAGTTCCAATATATTTTTTAAATCCAAGCAGGAAGTTCTTAATTCTGTAAAGCGTCCCAGCAGCAGAATTTAAAAAAAAAAAGTATTTAAATGGGCATTTCTGGTGAGGCACCCTCAGCCATGCTAATGAACAAAGCCACCAACATCTGACTATTGTTTTAGTGCTAGAAAAATCACTGTGTCCATTTATATTCCGATTACATTTGACAGCCAGTTCTGCAGTCTTGAGGGCCAAAACCATTTCTTTGGATGTTTACATTATCCATGCTGTGGGTCATCCAATTGACAAGTTTTTTCAAATTAAAAAAATGCAACTTTCAGATAGTTTCTTTAAGCTAGGTAATGGTATTACCATTTTTCCTAACCACATTATCTGGCCATGCAGTAAAACCTTCTGCTTTTTTTCAGAAGGACATTACTTTAAATACTTTTTAACATCTAGAAAACAAACGGACACCACTTTCTCTAAAATGTACTTTTCTTAGCAGAAATTACTTCTTCAATTTTTAGTCTGCATCACTAAATATCAGTAGGTATGCAGAGACATGCTAAACAAGTATCCAGATTAATTTCCACAAATTTGGTGCACATCAGTATTTACAGAGTGTTCTGAATAAGCTTAAGTAATGGGATTCCAAAGCTATTTCAGATGAGCCAATACAACTTTAGATGAGTCCTCAACCACCTCCCCAGCCATTTCAGTAACAAACCAACCCACCACCAAGATGGAAAGAGGAAACGTCCAAGGAGAAGTAAAGGCACTATAAAATGTCACAAAGCTCTCCAGCTGTGCTGCACCTACTTGCACTCATAATTAATTTCATAACACAAGCAAGTCTTACACAGTATTACTAATTCAGAGCAAGGAAAGCCTTTTTTCATGCGGGGTTTATGTTCTACTTGATTGTATTCCTGTCTGTAAAAAAGGGCTACAAATCCTCTGGTGAACAATCAATGCAACAGCATGACAAGTGTCATCCCAGCTCCTAAACCGTCCTCCTAGTCTGAAGATGGAGAGATTTGATCCTTCACAAGATTTTGTTGCAGCACTCACCGTGACAATTTCTAGGCATTTCCTCCCATGACCAGTGATATAATGGCAAAACACTAGTTTCTGCAGTATTGAAGGGCTAAGCTAGAACCTGCTCTAGACATGTGGCACTAACGCCTAGCTGACAGCACCCAGCTTCACCAGCCTTGGAGGCCTGTAGTGCCTCTCTTGGGGTGCTGCCACCAACATGTAGCAGCTTCTCACATTCTTCTTATAGACTTACCTCTTTAAGGGTTACCCATGTCAGTAAAAAAAGACCACCACATTTACTGCTATAACCCAGCCATGGACAGCTATTTCACAATAAGGGACCTCATGAAATAACTATTCTGCTTCCAAAAGCTACACTGGCCAAATCCTTCCATCTTCCGAAAAGGAAAACACACCCACTGTTGAGCACAGAAACTCTGCCAGATCATGGAAAGCCAGGTCTTCTGAATACAGGGAAGCCTGCCTCTAGTGTTTGTCTCCAGGGTGAAGCATGGCTGCAGAGGGACTGCTCTCACAGCTGAGCAAGAGTAAAAACCAGCCCTAGGGAAAATACTTAGCCAAGCGAATAAATAAACAGAGGAGCAAAGTCTCTTGAAACAGACAAACCTGTGTCGGCATGACTGAACCAGTCCTGCGCAGCACATCAGCAATGAGGCGCAGGAAGCCAAGAGGAGAACTAGAGGACATTAAGAGGAGCAGGGTCTTACCCTTGTGCATCTTAAGAGTAATCACAAAAATGCTAACTGGTGGAGATTAATGAAATGCATAGCAGTTCCAGTTCAGGCTTATAGGTCCCTGCGCAGCTTTACCATATCAGATGTTAGAATATATTTCTATCTATGCACTATTTTGTTTTACACGGATACAGACATCCTGGAAAACCAAAATCAGAACTCCGGCGCTGTACATACATTCACCATACAGAAAAGAGGGCAGAAACAAAGCACAAATACAGTCTAGTTTCATTACAGCAATTTTTTTCTCAGAAACAATCCTTGTTTACAGCAATCCAGATTTTTCCTCCACTAGTAATTAATCCTAACAGAACAGTTAGACAGAAGGACTTAATTTTTCTCAATTCTCCTTCATGTGCACTGCACCCTCCCCACTATTTCTTTACTACCTTTTTCTCCTCAAGCTACCACATAAATGGTCATCAACACAGAGTAACTTCCAAAACAGTTGGATGCTCTGTTTAAACCAGACATCTGCATTTAGTGTAGCAAAATGGTAAGTAATATGATACGCAGGAATCACAAACATTTATTAGGGTTGTTTGGAAATGCATTACTTTAAACTGGGCAGCAAACACAAGAAGCAATAGGTGGTGGTTTTCCTCAGTGAGCTATTTAATTTTTCTTACTTAGCATTTCATCTTCAAACATCCCACTGCAAACAGAAAGATCATCTCAGCTCATTGAACACACATATCCAACTTTCAACAATTCCTCCAATCCCTTCCACTTGGACAGGCTAGACTGAAATGTCTGAAGTGCTACCAAAATTTACAAGAAGAGTAAAGGAATGCAAGTAGTAACTTTAGAAAATAAAGGCATCTTACCTTTTTCAGTACTAGAGAATATGGAGATGATTTTATTCCTAGGTTTTCTCTCTTCTGGTACAGAGGGCAGGGGTTTCAAACTGTGGTTGGCAGACAACTGGTCTTTGCCCCCTGAACTGAAGATAGTACTGCTCATCCGGACAGGAGGAGCTGGTGGCTTGTCTTCCAGTTCTCCGTTGTCTGACATGGTTCTCAATAGCTAGTGAAAGCACTGAAATAGAAATATTTGTTTTAACATAGGAAAAGAGCATAGAATACATAAATGTAGCATTTTTTCTGTTGGTCAACAGGGAAAGGAGGTGCAAATTCAACTCTGAGGAACTCAGCAAGCACTGCACTGGCAGACACTGATGTCTCCACCAAAGGAAGTGGATCCCTTCCAGCTCCCACTTCTGGACCGCCCATTCATTTGGGACAGCAGCAGCATTTGTGGGTTGGAGTGACAAATTTTTCCAGTGATAAAACTAACTGGGTCAAAAAGAAGTCAGTTATAATGTGGATCAATTCCCAGATCTAGTTCACTATATGTTTACACAAAGGTTACGTAAGTGAAAAGAACAGTACATGTAAGGGTGGTAAGTACATCTTTTAGGGGTAGGTCTAGCCCAAGGAGCTTCATACTCTAGAGTCAAACACCTTTAAAAGCCTTAGATGCTTCCCTTCTTGTCATTTCTCAGACAAGATCCTGGGGAGAAAAGAATAGCTTATAAGTCACAATTCAGCACACTGTCCACATTAAGTCATATGAAGAGTATCTCTACCCAAATTACACAGCCTACATTAAAGAGCATGGGACTAAGATCCACTGGATGCATTCCACTTCTGAATGAGGACTTGCATTGCTTCACCACTTTGTGCCACACTTTCTCCATTTGTAAAGAGAATATATATTATCACCACAATCCTCTGAGTCCTTAACAAAAACATGAGCAAGCTCACGAACAAATAACTGCTAAAGCTAAAAACACAGCACAATAAAGCATCTACAAGACATTCCACATTCAAGAAAATCTGCACTGGCCCTTCTTCCCTCCCCATAATATCCTGGAGATTCTTCTCTGATCACCAAGAAACAGGCAGCCTCTCTGCTACAGAGTAAATAGCACAAAGAAAGATTTACAGAAACTACCTCTCAGTGACAGCTGAATAACAAACATGCCCCTTATTCCTCCATATGCTCAAATGATGATCTACCTCTTTGGAACACAAGCCAACACATCTCCTCCATGTTGACCTCCTCTCACAACAGTTTGTGAAATGAATGGCCTATTGGTGTCTACCAGCTGCCCGTCAAGAGTCCCAAAGCATGACTCAGTCCCAGCCATACCACTGGAGCAATTATCAGTGTCATTCAAGAGAGTCAGGATAAGACAGTGCAATCCACTCTCAGCTATCACACTTTATTTCCAAAGTACAAATATTGTGCTATACAATGTCTCAGCACAGCATGTGCATCTTGCACAACATGGTCCTAGCAGCAGAACTAAAAACATGTGGACTGCCATTCCCTATCATCATTTCATTGGGTGGGTGACTACTGTCAAATCCCAAAAAAGGAAAACAAATCAGGCTAGCAGCATGAATCCAAGCAGCACAAGAGCACACTGATGCTGTGAAGCTCAAGAGAGATTAAAATTAATTACCACCATAAAAGCCCATGAAAGCATATAATTTCTGTACAAATACCTACAGAGGCACAAGCAGCACAAATCAAAGTTCTGGCAGTGCAGGTAGAAACTGGACATGTGCTGGTTGCCCCATCTACTTAAAGACTGATGGGGAACAGCAGTCAAAGCTGTGCAACACCCCCCTAGATAAACCTGCCTTCGAGCCCTTTGCCTGATGATGGTGCGAGAAATAGGCCTGCAACACTTGAACATGTCTGCAGGGATGCAGTTGTGAATCAGACTGCAATTCCCATCCTCCAACAGTCTTCCAAGTTTACTTACTGATTGCTCTTTCAGATGTTGCAAGTTATCTACAGGATCTTCTGTATTTTTCAGTACCTACACTACAATACGGGGAAAAAATTAAGAATCCTGCAATCTAACAGCAAGTCTGAGCAGCCTACCCACAGGGATTTTAATTCTAAACACTTCTGTAGCAATACATGATGTTTGCATAAAGTGCCTGCCACCAATTTGAGACATAGTAATTTCTGGTCTGAACCACCAAATCACATATATGGTACTCAAGAGCCCTACTGAAGCTGGGCTTGGAGTGATGGCAGTACAGGGGACCACAATCCACTTCCCTTATGATAAGCAAATCTCAGAAAAGGGTAGGATATAGGGTCCTTAGCTACTCCAATGCAAAAAGACATTTAAAAGAAAGCAACCCTCCTTTTGAGCAGAGAAATACAGTCAAATAGCTAAATAAATCATAGTAGGTAAATAAGCATTTCACATAACTTCAACACCAAAATTACATACGTGAAGAAAGCAACATGAGTACCCTTTTGTATTTTTCTAAAATACACCTATATACCTAATACTTCCTACATCTGTGCAGTTTTTTGAGCTGCCTGATACTAGCAAGACCAGGATGTAAGGATAAACAAATAACCTGCATCTGAAACTGTACAGACTTGGCCCTCCAAGCCCATACTAATTCCCCACATGCTCCCTTGGAGAGCCCAGTCACTAAATTTAAAATGCTGTAATATGGTATTCAGGCTGCAAATTAAAAAAAAAAAAAAAAAAAAACACAAAAAAAACCCAAAACATTTACTGCAATTTTGTGTACATACTTTTGAAATAAAATGCTCCCTATAGCAAAAATTCTAAATTTTCAGTGACACAAGAAACACAAGTCAGCTCGTCACATACTCAGTATTACAGCTTCCTGATCTGAAACGAATTATTCCTTAGCATCTTGCATGCTCAAGCGAAGAAACTGTTAAGCAACAATTTGGAAGCAAGTGTATGGAAATCCAAAACTCATCTATTCCACAGGAAAATCAGGCCCTTCAAGAAACTGGCATAACAGCATCTGTGCAAGAACCCTCAGAGCTGCAACTCTGATCAGCTGTTCAGTGTTCAAAGTGTTCAGAAAGATCCTTGACATTGTTCTAACTAGAGCCCAAGAGCTCTACAGGAGGAAGACAAGCTGCAGGAAGACAAGCTGCAGGGCTGGTAGAGCAGACAAGAGTGGCAGAAAGAGCTCGGGCATCAGCTTCCCACCTGAGGGACTGGCTCTGGCATTTGCAGCTAAAAAATCCTTCAAGCTCATTAAATCTGGGGTTTAGTAAAACCTCAGCTTTTAGGAAAGACTTAAGAGATGTGATTTATTTAATAACACAAATTAGTATAATTTCTGAGTGGCTGTTTCAAAGGCCGTTGTTAAAGTGCTAGATCCAAAACTATTTTGCACAAAGGACCATTTCAGTGCTGCACTCACAACAGATCGCTTCAGGAAACATAAGTCTGATCCTTCAAGCAATCATTGGAAGTTAAAAATCAATCATTTTGTTCAGATTCAGGTCCAAACAGCTAGTCTCTTTCTGACAGCTGAGTGCAGAAGAGCAGTTCCCCTCTCCTTTATCCTTACCCTGTCTTCATTATGCAAGGAAAGTTACTACAGCATCAGGAAGTACTTTTGAAATTGCTGCAGAGGTTTGGCATTATGAGCAATGGCTGGAGGAGGGATCAAAAGAAGAAGGAGGGAAAAAAATAAAAGAAAGAGGAGTGCAAATACACCCTGAAGCTCCTTTTCTGCTCTCTCACTCCCCCAAAGAGGGAAAGGAGTAAGTTCATTTCACAGCAGCTAGACTAATCACTCTTGCACCATCACCCACGTGGCTGCCTTGCTGAATCATGGCTTGCGCAGGGAACTGCAAGGACCAGGGTTATTTTCATTTTTACATTGCCTGCCAGGAGTCTGTATACTGGCAAAGGGGATGTAAGGTTCTTATTTCTCTGGCAGAACTGGACAACACAATTAATGGGGGGGGAGGGGTAGCTTGTTTTGAAAGGCTTTTACTAAAATGGTTAACATAAGTTTGAGCAACCTCATAAAATTATGCTAAATCTGGAAGACTGATGGTAAAAGAAACAAAGGTAATATATGGAAGAGGGTGTAATCAGAGGAAAGGGATTCACGTTCATCTTTGCCAGTGAAAATAATACCTGTAATAATAACATATTCAAGCACATCGGCAACTCCCCCACAATCACTAGTCGCACTACATTTAATTACAAGAACTAGAAAGCAATAGAATGAACCACAGAGACAAGCTGTGAAGCTGCAAACAATACTTAACTACAGACTTCAGACAGATTCATTCCCACCACAGGACAGTGCTGCAGTCCATTACACTCACCAAAAAAAGAAAAAGAAAAAGACACAAAAAGAGCTAAAAGCTTTTCTCCCAACGGTTCTGCTGCTTAGACCACAAAACATACTCACAGGTACCAGCACTGGTGACCACAAAGCTCTGATTCTCAGTCCTCATCTCCAGTATATGACCCTACTCCGGATAGCTGTCCCTTCCTTTTGACAAAGGTTTCTTGCCCTGCACTGGAGCAGCAAAAACAGAAGTACTCTCATCATCCTCAGCAGCCTCAGACACCATCATAACACAAACTGCAGCAGCTGAAGAGCAAATGTGCTCTCTCCTCTGCTGCAGAGGCAGCAGCAAGCAGCCAGCCAGGGTCTGTGCCACCCTAATCACCCACCACCAACAGTGGGAGACGTGAAGCCGAGTTCCTCAAAAGTGCAACCCTTCTCTTTCCACCTTTGCCCAGTGAGGCTGAGGCAAGACAAGCACAGGGAAGCTCCTTGTGTAGCTTAACCCACCCTCTTCCTCCCAGCCCCTGAAGAGACCTGCAGTGACTGATTTGCACGTGTGTTCAGAGTTTCACTTTTACAACAATGTTCCAGGAGTCAGTTCTGCTGCTCGCTAGCTTTCCCCCTTTTGGGGAAGAAAAGAGCCCAGTAACCTAGAGCATACCCAGGTCACAGAAGAGACACAGCAGTTCCTGTCACTGCCACTGGTGGGAAAACACCCTGAAATATAACCCTGACAGTGAGTAAAAGATGGAAAGTAAACTGAGAATCGGGCAGCATTTTCCCAAAGCTAAGGAACACACACTGCTGGAGCACATTAATCTGAATGCCCTGACTTTGACTTGGGGTTTTTTTTTGTTGTGGTTCCCTCCCCACTCCTCAATTCCCCCTTGCGTGAGCATAAAACTGGGCTGCTTCCTGAAGAACTTCCTAAGTACAGATCTTGTGCTGGTCCTGGCTCCCTCAGCCTCCCTCGTGATTGGTATCAAGGCTGACATGCACTCCCATCCTGGCTGAAGCAGTGTGCTTGTTCAGTGGCAGGCCCTACCATGGAGGCCCCTCTCCACCATGGGGCTGCTATTTGGCTCCTCTGACTTAAAAAAGGACCAACATTTTTCCTCTCAAACTTGTCTGCAGAATGACTGAAGGGAAATAAAATGAACTAGATGACAATCGCTTTCCTATCTGCTATAGTGCAGTCACATTTTTCCTGAAGCACTTCTACTTGAGCAGATTAAGTTTTAAATATGCATTCTGCGTGCACACATGTCAGTCTTACACTGTAGTACTGTAAGGCCCCAAGCAGGGATAGGAAGATGGTATCATGCGTCAAATGAAACAGCTGGTGTAGAAAGGTCTCATATCATAATGATTTTAATTTGTCTTGTTAAGATGTTCAAATTAATGTATTTGAGGAGCCTTGGCTGCATCTGTATTTCACTGCCTGGGATTTGATGCAAAAGTAAATTGGACTACTGCTTGGGAAAAAAAAATCAAAAACAACAATAAACACATCAAGCTCAGAGCTGTTTGATAACATATATATACATAAATTCCTACTCCTGGCACACAATATCCTGGCTTTACACTGCCACTTAAACAACAGATCTCCAAGGAGCCAGAACTACAACAGTCAAATAAATCAAATCCTCTGTATGTACATACCCTGACAGGAGGCTCAGAGAGGGGCAAACTGAACTCAGTTCTGTTTACTGCAGGTAAAAATTACTCAGCTCATTTACTATCAGCAATGTAACACAGAAGGAGCAACACAAACATCAAATTCAAGTCTATTTTGCAGGGCTGACCAAAAAGCAGAAGTAAGGGATTTCAGGCTAACAACGCATTAAGAAACACAACCACTTTACTTTTGAAATCATAATCCTTCATGTGCCTCTACAGCTGCGGGACCTTATTGGGACACCACCTCAACTGCTGCAAGGAGAGCTGCAGAACATTTGGGTCACAGTCACAGAGAGCAGGCATGGTGCTTGAAAGCAACACAGAGAAACCTTTTGTTGTCCAACAGAAGGAACAGAAGAAAAGAGAACAGATCAAAAGTGAAAAAAGCCCAGAAGGCAAGTGCATTTCCCTGTCCCTGCTCTAGCAGAAGGCATAAGGGTTGAGAAAAGAAAGTTATCCTTACAGCAATCTGCACGGTGGTGGCGGCTGTCATTTGCTGTCTTCCTGTAGAGCCTTATAGGGTGCTACTGGCAACATTTGTCATACACAAAGAGTGGTATCCGGGACAGCCAGGTCCAGAGGAGAGGAAAATATCAAAATAGATGTCTCACAAACAAATCTCCAAGGCAGATGATGTCAAGTGAAAAGAAGCACAGAGTAATTAAAAACAATACAATAAAAGAGCTAGTGTGTGATGCTCCAAGAGAAGACCCCTGTCGCAAGACAGATTGAAGAAGGTCATGTCCCACTTGGTTTATATTATAAAAATACTTGTTGAAAATGTCTGGAGACTCATTCCCCGTACACTGACCCAAAGCCTCCAGTGGTTTTGGTAACTAGCTTATTCTCAGCCTCCCCACACCACCACCTTTAAATACCTGAAAAAACACCTTACTGGAAAAGAGACTTGATTCTTCATTATTCTGGAAAAGATGGCAAACAGATACACACACATGGTGCAGTTTTTAAGTGGGGACTGGAAGGCTGCTCATTTCATCAGATAGTGCATTTTCTTGGACCAAACAGATTTTGGAGTCCAAAAGCAGAATGAAATGTCTGCATGGGTATTTGTCTTTCTCCCTGCCCCCCCCTTTTTTTTGAAAGGCTCCTGTTGAGCAATAGATTTCCTCTGATTAGCTCACTTAGTACTGATTATAGCTCACTTCCTCCCAGGGATTAGCTGAAAGCAGCTTTCTGACAAGTTTTTTATTCAGATGGTGCTACCTAGCCACAGCTCACTTCCTGCCCCATCACTAACAGCATGTTAGTTCAGCAGCTCATCAACTTGAAATTATTTCACCACTGCAGAAAAATTCACAGAACCAACAAATCTCAGACTGTCTTCTCCACAAAAAGGAAAACAAATCTTTCTGGACATTTTGCTTTCCAACTTGAAGCATCTGGATCCATGAGATTTATTTAATCAGATCCAAAAGGAGTTTTCTGGAACAGTATGAGACTACCTTCAGAGACTGAAAACACTTATCTCTTCATTTCAACTCAAAGTTGTGAAAAAAAACCCAGCAGCAGCACACAAAAAATTACTTTCTCACAGACTTGGCAAATGCAGTCGCAGATCTTCTGCCTGCCAAAAGAGGTCTCGTGCAAAAGCAAGAACAAGAGTAACCTTGATAATAGCCAGTAAGAGCCAGCAGAATAATCTATTCCACCTACAGTTATTAAAAACATGTGCAGATTCTCTAAAGCAACACACAGCTCCTCAAAGCCTTCCCACCTCTAAAACAGCAGGCACCAATCTCCACAGGACTTGCTGAAACATCTCTTTCCAGCTTTAGGGTGTCTCGGATAAAAGTGTTTGGTCAATGCCAAACCACATACCCATGAACACCAACAGTTATTTTTATTTAACTTTCCTTTATGGGGAGGGGAAAGGAAACTAGACTAACCTAAGATACTCCAAACAAGCACAGATCTCCCTAATTTACAAGCACAAACAAGCAAGAAATCCCCTTCATATGATGCAGTTGAGAAAACAGCTAAAAAGCAGAAATAAAAAAATCTGAGCCCATCAAACATAATTTTTTCATTAAGATATACAAGGGGGGGGTCACATTAACCAAACTGACTGCTCAGCAAGACTGACCCACTAATGGAGCCAATAAATTGCCAGTGTCTTTTTTTCAAGATTAACAGCCACAAGCACCAGTTTGCCTCCTTGAACCAGCAAGGCTACAACCATGAAGTTTATAAACAGGTCCTTTCTGGCTATCTTCCCTTTACTGCTACATCTGACAGAGGCAACACATAATACTCCCACTCTAATGATAGCATAGGAGAACCTCAGTCTTTCGCAAAATCAGACTGAATGACACATGTAACATATCCCTCCAAATTCTTTCCAATTTGTCTTTTTCCCTCAATTTCCTTATGATTTTTGCTGAGTCACACAAACAGAAGGGAAAATATAGCACAGAGAAAAATGACTGCCATTTAATTGCTAAGTGAAGAAGAGGATTGGGGGAAAAAAAGAAAAAAAAAAAGCATGATCAAACGGAAGAAATTTAAAAAAGCAGAAAGGAAACTATCTTTTCTTCAGAAGAAGGAATAGTCTCTCCAAAACTTTAATGAGCTGTGCTAAGCAGATGTGCAAAGTCTTGCACTGAAAGCAAGCAACCAGTCTGCAAAAATGCCATGTTCAAAATAAAAAACAGAGCCCAGTCTCCTAAGATGCAAGCAGTGGTAGACATCACCTTCTCATCACCTCCTCATCCCCTTGACAGCTTACACAGATAAGCATATTTCACCTGGTACTTCTTCAGCACACAATACTTACAGCTGAGTCATCCTCACCCCTCAGTGCAGGCACAATAAAGTACAACTTTCACATAATCATTGATAAAGATAAGTGAAGCAGATTACACTTCTAAGATTCTGGCAGCCTTCCAAACTGGCAGATCAGATTCTCAAAGTCTGTTTATGTAGCAAAACCTAAACAAAACAAAAGCATGAAACAGCAATAGCAGAAACCTTGGTAAGGACAAATTTTTCTCTTAAATTTTCAGTGTTTGACTTTCTGAGTGGAGGAGGGAGTGATAATTTCTTAATTATCAGCTATGTTTTGTGACTGAAAAAGATATCAACAGGGAAAAAAATCAGAGGAGGCGCTGACTAGAGAAAAGATGTGCAAGAGCCCTGGTAAGCCCATTAGTGCATAGAAAATTTAAATAAATCAATGATACTCGACTTCACTGTATACTGTGCAGCCACCTGCAAGTCTTGTGATACATTTCCAGTTTCTCCCTTTAAACCATGCATAGCAATCAACTCCCCCCTGAATCATCATTTCTGCTTCATAAATTAAATTTGGCACTATTGAACTGTGGTGGCATATTTTACCACCAGTGAACTAGAAGCCTCTTTGCTTTATCACCTCCGAAACAGCTCAAACACCACAGACCACAGTACCAGACAGGCCTCAAAAGTGACTTCCCAACTGTCTTTACTTCCCATTTCCCCTAAGTTTGGCAGGAAAACTCACTCGGCAAGGCTACGACTTCATTATTGCCAGCTGATGACAGCAGTGCACAGAAATGAGCCAAACAGCTGAGCAGACAGCCACAGATGCCCCGTTCCCACCTTGCTCTGAGAGGCAGCCCTTACAGGTCCGCAGAGCACGATAGAGGAGGAATTAAATCAAGAGGGATCCATTTCCACCCTCTCCCGCAGGGCTGGGTAGTTACCGCCTACCAGCTGAATTCAGGCCACGTTTCATTTTATACAGCCCACAGCTAGTTTTCCTTCAACGAACCATTGTGCAACGCTGCATAATGATAACATGTACCCAAAGGTGTTTGAAAAAGCCTATTCAGCCCTCAACAAGGAAATTACTTACCCCTTCTCTACCTACTTAAAAACCTGAGTCAACTGAAGACAGACATGACAGCCTGCAGCGTGCAAATCACATGCAAATCCATGATTCAAGGTGTTTGTGCTTACTCATATTTCACTAACTAGAAAACACTTTTCAGCCTTTATTTTCATGAGCTGAGGTTGTCTGAAGATCAAAGGAGAATGGGGAAAAGGGCAATAGGGAAAGTTTACAAGAAGAAAAAAAAAGTCTGCATCTCATCACTGAGATTCTCTCTTAATTAAACCTGGCATCTACAGGCAGGGAGGGCTCATACATTCCAGAGCAAAAGTTATTTGAATAAAGGCTACTCTACACAAGGTATCTATACAGCTCAGTGCACTTCTATATTTCTAACAGCACTCACAGCTGTTTAACCTAGACAATCACCACTCAGTAGAGCAATGACATAGCTCTAACAATGTCAGGCTGCTAGTGTTCTGTGGAGAGATCACCAGTAACTCTAACAGAAAGCAAAGGGGTTTTTTTAACCTCTGGAAATATTATTGGGCAATGGTAAAACAAGGCCGTGGCTTACCCATCCAGATTAGAGGTGCAGGTCTAACTGGAAAGATAAGAAGAAACATGCAGTGTGTACCAGGATGGCAAAAAAAAGAAAGAATCCAAGATTAAGGGATCCATCACTCCCTCATCACACTGGTAGAGCTGTCAAATGTCAGCTACAGAAAAAAGGAATAATAAGGGAAAAGACAAAGGGGAAATAAGAGAGAAATAGCTCCTTCCACAAAAGCTATCTTTTTCATATGCACTCAGAATTGAAGTCTTTGTTTCTCTCTAGTGGCTGGCCAAGGCCTGCTTCAACTGCAGTTACCACTAGCAAATAGTGGTAACTTTAGCTCAGCTCAACAGCCCTGGGGACCAAAACCTCAACTCTTCTTGCAGAGCTGTCAGACAGTGCCAGCCTGGCACAAAATGCCACAATGGGAAATTCTGCCTCTTCCAAATCGGTTCTCCCAGCCATGGTGCACACCAGTGGACACCAGTATGGCATGCTGCCACCCGGATGATCACAACCACTTGGAACGGTTCACTACTTTGCCAAAAACCCTATGTGAACAGCCCCAAGCTCAAGACACTTACTTCTTTAATACCCACACTGAAAATAAATTCAGCCAGAAAGAGCAAAGTCTACAAGAAATCAAATGCAGGATCTGTAAATACAAAAAGCACTTGAACGTAGCAACAGGTCTTCCAAGAAAAAAAAAACAACACACCAAAAACAAACAACCATAACCTGAGATGGCATGGGTGAACACAACTCATTTCCTAAGCATATTCTAGCAGCACCATACAGAAAACTAGAGATCATTTCTCCTGCAATAATTATATTCTCTTTGTGCCATGACATACAAGTACAATGACTTCTTCAAACTCCTACACGAGAAGAGTTCCCTGAAGCATCCCACTACTGCACCAGGCAAGTTCACTTGCCGCTAGCTGGGAAAGCTATTCTTGGCTAGCATGCACAAATTGTACAAGTCTTAAGCCCTCCTAGAAAAAAACATAGCTTCTAGACTTCACTGTCACCCGAATAACCTACAAACATCAATCGCTCCAGTCATGCCCAAGGCTGCAGATAGCACTGCTGCCACTAATGGTTTTTTCAAGGTCTGGCTCTCTCGCCTCTAACCAGGGTCCTGCCCACATCAGCAAAACTGACAGTCCCCCCACCACAGCCAGTCTTCTTCTGATAACAGGAAAAGTACAAAGCAGTGTTTATTGCCGCAGTTACTTGGAGGATAACTAGGAACAGCAGACAACAGCAAAGTAGTTTCACAGCAAAACAGTTTGCAACAGCCAGCCATAGATCTTGATGGGGAAGCAGGGCATCCTGTAAGTTTGGAAGTGAGGCTGTCAGTTTATTAAAATAAAAACAACAACAACAAAATTCAATGAGAAAGCAACACACTTGGGAAGGGTCACCCCAGCATGTCTTTACCAACAGCAGCTCAGGACTGTAGGATAGCATCAGATGTTGGTAAAATATTTCCCATAGCTCAGCAACAAAACCTCACTAACACTGCTTCTGCCCACAGCTAGTTTGTATGAGTGTTTCAAGATTATCACATTCAGACAGAACTTCGTTACACCACTAAAGTTTAAAGTTTTGTATAAAAATTTGTAAAGAGACAAGCAATCAGCCTATTTTTTCCTGGCATATTTAACCCTATTAGGAGAGGTAAAGATACCTAGATGGGGCATACAACCAAATCGTGCAGTCACTGCACCATATCACAGGCAATCCCTTCCTCATTATTTCAAACAGCAATAAACAATACAAAAATCACAAACCAGCTGTCAACTCAAATCAACATGAATTTCCAAGATCTCTATGCACATAAAATTTTGGACATGAAGACCTACGTTCATCAACAGAAAAACAGCAAACTGTAATACCTAGAAATACGAGGGGAAAAGTGAACAAGGCAAACTGGCTTTGTAAATCATTCACCTGTGTTCACATTCCAGTACTCTTTGTGACACTGCCCTGGTTTGCCTCACATGCTGTTACAGGTTTTCTACTTTAAAATTACTTGCATGCTTACAAGCAACATATTAATGTACAGTTTAACACAGCAATCCCCTGAAATTTGGCCAAATGTTCTTGTATGTCCTTCAGTGAGCCAAAGCACTCATTTGGAATCTGGAAAGAACAATTTGCATTCAAAAAACTGGCTGCCAGAATGAGTTTTTAAACTTATTTTCTAATATTTCTTTTTTAAGCAATTTCTAGTAAAACTACTTCTCTCACTCGTCTCATTCATAAACAGGTTTTTATCCAAAATGCTGAAGAAATTAATTCAAACCAACTAGAACTGGTGCATAAGCTACAAATCAAAATATATTTTAAAAATCAGCCAAAAAAAAGCTTAAAATTGTATCATAATTCAAAACCAACACATCTTTATTCCTCATATGCTGATGTGGAAACTAATTTTTGCCAAGCCTACAAGACAACTGTAGGAGCCAGTAAGCGGGGGGGGGAGAAATAAGATAAAACCCCCCCAACCTCTTCTGTGCATTATTACTACATATGCTTCTTACAGTTCATAAATCAAGTGTATGATAAAACTATCCTAAACATATATGTATGTAAATAAATGTACAATTGTTTAAACACCAATTATGAGTGGTCAAACAAATTTATCACATTTTCAAAGTGATGTAATACATCCTACCATTTTATGTTAGCACACTTCACAGAAGTTACTGTTTTATCCCTGCTTTACTGATGGATAAGTAGACAGACAAAAATTGTCTCTAGCCATCTAAAACTGTTTATATAGGATGCTGCACCACCAGGACCACAAAAATTGATTTTACAGCTCAAGAAATACTTTTTTAAAAATAAAAATACAAAATTAACAACAGTTACAAACTGAATAGACAAAAGGACTGTGAAAATTACAACACAGGATAACTAGCATTCTGTGAAGCAGAAGAGCTTCAAAAGGAAGCTGCCAAGTTAAAATAGTATTTAAACAGTTGACAAAACATAATATTGAACTTCAAAAGCTACAAAAGACTTTAAAAACCTGCTTATATCATTGTACAAATTATGACAAAACTTTAACACAGAAGTTATATAAAAGACCTAACACTGGTGACAGGTTATCTTTGGCCACTTATATCAGGTTCTTAGCAATTCATACAAGATGTTAAGCAACTGTAAATGTGATCCTATTGAACTTACTATTCAAAGTGTTTCCTTAGAGTGTTTTATATTAGTATTTCAGCTATCACAGCTAAGCTGCAACACCTGGGCTGTCTATGCAAGGAGGCTGCAGTACTGCAGCACTTGGAGAAGTTTAGCCTTAAGTAGCCCTTCCAGTTCCAGATATTGTAACTATGTACCTGTTCAATAAAGAATGAGTGAAATTCTTATGGGCAGAATGATAAAAGTTCAGTGAAATACTACAGAGCAAGAGTAAAGCATCAGAAAACAAATTTTTGTGAGGCTCAGGCATTTACATACAAAAAGGACGCAGTTCTCAAACCTAGCTTTACCTTATTATCTTGCCTCCAGTAACAGTTGTGCAATTATAAAGCAGCTGAAGGTGTCTGCGAGGATGAGACTGAACTCACATAAAACAGACCTCAAAGACTAATGTCGACCATCTGCAAAACACAAAAACCCGTCCATGAAATGGAGGCTTCCGTCCATGGCATGCATACCACCCCCAAAAAAACCCTAAAGCTACTTACTGTAATAGAAATAAGAGACACCCCACTTATCTGAGGGGCTCTAATTCCATTGCAAGGGATGCATGATAATAATTTATGAAAAAACAGAAGAAAGACATCGCTCATGCTGTGACATCAGCACAAGAACTGAAGACTTGCATTACAACATTACCTTAATCTTCAGCACTACCTGAGCCCTAAATCACAGGCAGATGAAGGATATATCAGGCAGGCATAACTGATAATCCATTCCTTCATCTGGAGGTACTGCAAAACCAGGGTACTGCAGAGAGCAGCTGAAGCAAGTCCTGGGCCACATCCCAGCTCCAAAAAAGCCATTAAAAGAGTCCTTACACTGAAGCCAATAGCCATCAAGAAGAGACAGCAGTCAGTAGCTTGGGCAAGACACATGGACAGCCCAACACAGCACAAAAGTTTTATGCGTTCCAAGTCTTCCTCTTTTTCATTTACATTTCATTTTTCATTTCATTACTGTTAGCTGCTACCAGTGAGTCTGAACACATGAACATGGGCTAAAACATTTTGTTGTAACAAATGAGCATGGAAGACTTACAAATTCCGTGATTATGAAAATTCAAGCACACTTTTTTTAATACAAAAAAAATTCTCCTCTCATAAAATTCATTGAAACTATGGAAAAAGTTAACCCTAATATAATACCTTTAGAAGTGGTCAACTTTCCAAGAGCTTGTCATCTAAGGGAAAATTTTCTCAGGTCCTTTCAATTCTGTTAAGAAAACAGGAAGTGAATTTCAGTAAGCCATTTCAACAGAGTAAAATAGAGATAAACATCTCTATTAAACTTGGCAACAAAGAAAGAGACCACAAAATATCAGTTTGAGCAGTCACTTGCCACCAGTCTATCGCTGCACTGCTTACTGGAAAATAGAATCATGGAGTCATTTAGGTTGGAAGAGACCTTTAAGATCATCCAGTCCAACTGTCAAACCAACACCACCATGCCCACTAAACTATGTCCTGAAGTGCCTTGTCTATGCATTTTTTTAATAACTTCAGGGATGGTGAGTCCACCACTTCCCTGGGAAGCCTGTTGCAATGCCTGACAAGCCTTTGAGTAAAGAAATTTTTCCCAGTATCCAATCTAAGCCTCCTTTGCCGCAACTTGAGGCCATTTTTTCTCATCCTATCACTAGTTACTTGATAGAAGAGACTAGCACCCACCTCACTATAACCTCCTTTCAGGTAGAGAGCGATAAGGTCTCCCCTCAGCCTCCTTTTCTCCAGACTAAACAGCCTCAGTTCCCTCAGCTGCTCCTCATAAGACTTGTGCTCCAGGCCCCTCACCAGCTTTGGCCCATCATCCACCATTAACCAGGTATGTATGAGCACATGGGCAGTACATGTGAAGCCAAAAAGAAAGCACTGATGATACCCATACCTCATTTAGGAAATTAAAAACATAAAAAAGAGAAAGGGACAGTTAAGACCTCAAATGTTGAGGATTACTGACAAGTTATTTAACAAAATGAAAAAAAAAGGGGGTGGGGGTTAGGAAGAGAAAGCTCTTTCAGCATAGGAAACAGGATCACTCTCAATAATCAGAGTGACATGGAACAAGAGTTATCTATATTCAGTCTTGACTGAGATCCTTGAAACAAAGGGACTTCTTCAGTTAAGATGCAGTTTTAAATTTAGAAAGCTGGCATCTCACTTTGGCCTGTGGTCTTTGAAAGAGCTAAGGAAGTAAAGTACAATCATAAACAGTCACTTAGCCAAATAAGACCTGGTAGAAAAGTACTGCCAAAGACTAACTTTGAAAGATTTTCAATAGCAGGACAAAGAGGACTCCCCAAAGAGTCATGCTTAAAGTGTTACAAGATAAAAGTCAGTGGCAACCATGTGTCTGACAAGCATCTCTTATCAGCAATGAAGGAACAGGAAAAAAAAATCATTCAAATCCTGTTAGTGTTAATATAAATTTTGTTTTGCTGGATTAGCAAAATCATCGCTACCATGAATTAAACCAAATTAAAAGTCATTTCATCTTGGTATTTTCACTTATTGTTCATTCTTTTAGTTTATTCCCCAACCCTTCTTTCTAATTTTTTAATGACACTAAGAGTACATTAAGTTAGGTGCTCCAAGCTCTAATAATATTGCTGTGGATGTGCTATCATATAGGTTTACCAGGTACCTTAACTTCTTGCATGAGTAATATTCAATCCAGTTTTACCAAGCATGAGTACATTTGCTTGTGCTGCAAAAAGACTGTAAGACATTCCACTGTACACACAATAAGCTAAGAAGAATGAGAAATATGCCTCTCGGAAGTAAAATATTTTACAACGGAATAATTATTAATAATTAAAAAAATAAAGGACATCACAACCACACACTAAAACACAGAGCCCTGCTTGTGAAGAAAGCATCCAAACCAGCTGTACTAAACTATTCTGAATTTTTATTTTCCATTTCCAACAGCTACCTGGAAAAATAATCTATACCTAAAAATCTCAACACCAATCCCCTCTCAAAAACAAACAAAAAAACCCAAACAACAAAACAACCAATCACACCCAACCAAAAAAACCAAACCAAAACAGTACTATACCATGTATATAAAATCCCTGCAAATAGGTCTAGAAGAACTGGAAAGAAAAAGTAGCATTCACAAAAGCAATGAGTCACCAGCATGGCCAACACATACTTTGGTTACTGCGAAATAGTCCTCATCCCACCACTCTGCCATATTCTTTGCAACATGCCAGAAACAAACATCAGAAGGAGGTACTTGCACGAATTTCCTGACAACAGCAGTCGAGGCCCTCTTTACCACAAAGAATTACTTCATAAGCTTGGACATTAGTATCAAAGAGCCTTAGCATGTTAGCACCACATTAAAATTAACTGTTCTTGTTACTAAATATCTTTGAAAATCCTGGATATCACTTGCACCCTTGAATGGAAAAAGCAAGGAGACAAGCAGAAAAGATTTTACTAAGTATTTTACACTTACTGAAAAATCAAACATTTCACATAATTCATTTTTGTAATAGTGACAGCTAGCATTTCACACATTGAAAAAAAGGCCTCTTTCAAAGTAATAAATCATTTAACAACATTAGAGACCTATTTTCTATGCCATAGAAAATTATGCTAGTATTTTGTGATGAGATCTACAAATAAACACCCATTTGTTCATTTTATGTTTGATCTGAAGTAACATTCCCAGAAGCTTGGAAACACAGGTGAAAAAGGCAGAAAGAGCAGAAAACTAGACACACAACTCTCCAGCTATTACAATCCGGGCCATTAGCGTCAGATTACTGAGCAAAAGTTTCAAGCCAAGTTTAACATCAGTGATTCCTTTTCCATCAATTTAGTTCCCTGACGCAGACAACCGCAGACTCAGGGATGCCACAGCGCTAGCTCATCCAAGTGGGTAGAAACAACTGGTTTGGGTCTGGGGAAAGCAAGACCCCCTCCTTTCCCCCTCCAACCCAAACAGTTGGTTTTCATATTTACCTAGGTGTAAAATCAAGCAGCACCCTTACAGTCACAGAGGTGGACTTAATGTCCTGGTAAAAATCTTAAACACTCAGCTTATTTAACACTAGTATAAAACATCAAGTATTTCATGAACTGCAATCAACCTGTTGGCCCAAAGCAAGCAATCATGGTAACAGCTATCTGAGATCACATAGGAAGTCAGCCAGGTCAGAAGACTCAACTAAGATCCAGACGTTTCGCAAGCTGACCAATAACCCCCTTGCTACATTCTGTATTCCCAAACTATACAAGCTGCAAAACTAAGATCGCATCTTTTTATGTCACCAAGTAGCTGCTCTTGAACGAGGAAGCATCTCTCTACGTGCTTGCAGCATGCCAACACAGGGGTGGAAAAACTGCCTTAGCATGTGCATTTAGAGCAAGGTTTCCATGTGAATTGGCCAAAAATCTCTTATGGACACATAGCTGGGACTCTGTATGGATGACTTTGGTCCTTTCTCCTCTAGCACCTTCAGGGAGTATTTGCTGCTCGCATTTTAGGCAGCCTTTGGGCTGTCAGACTGAGGTGACCTGCCCATAGCAAGAGAGGGAGATCCTTTCTGTGACCTCCTAAATTCCAAGGAGGTCCTTTTCAGCAGCACCTGGAATTGGGCCAGAAATTGTTTCTCCTCAATTCTGATATGCTGAATCCTGGAAAAAAGGTAAAAAATGTTTAATTCCTTGTCTTATGAATTCCTGATTTGTCAAACAGTTTAAAACAGAAGAAAAAGTAGAAAGACTCTTACATTTCTTCTCTTTTTACCTTTTCAGTAATGTTTTAGAATTTTAAAAGTTGCTCACTTTAAAACATTAACATAAGTTATTAAACAATATTATATTTTTTTACACCCTAAAGCAGATAACACACAGGCTGAAGCGTAATTTCAATTCAGCCCCTTCCAATGAGCTATTTCCACAAGAAACTGCCCAGCCATCTTCTGTCTGAAGCCCAAATCCCCAGAAGACCCCTTTAAAAGAGGGTGGCCTTTTGCAGTAGACAGGCTATGGGGAAAGATATTTTCATTCTTCCAAGTTCTCACTACCTTTCAGGAGGAAAGGGCTTAAACATTCAAAGGTGATTTTAAAAAGCATCTTCCAGAAAGCCTTTTCTCGCTCTTGTCCAAGAGGTAACCCAACAGAAGGGTTAAAGCAGTTCTAAAATGATTGTAAATGAAGAACAAATACAATTTAGATTAGAAAGTATTACACTTGTTTCTAAAATAAACCCTACACTCAGATAAAACTCTAACTTCACTCATTAAAGAAACTATGGGAAAGCCTTTGTATGCTGACAGTTACAAACTCCTGTGTGCACACACCGAGTCAAACATCCAGCACCTAAACAGGAAGCAGAAAACTTCAGAAAAAAAAAAAAAACTAGCAGTTGTAGCAGTTGAATTGGAAAGAGTTTTTAGTGTATTTCCACTCCTTAACAGACCTGCCAGCTGCCCTTCATTCTGGTTCACATGATGTTAAATCCTTTTCTTAACACAGTACACCACTTTTAAATCACAGTCATCCTTGCCCTAACATGTTGGTTCCATCTTACAACTGCTTTTCTTTGAAATGAAACTATAAAATTAGAAAGAATTAAGCCTCTCTTATCAAAATAACTCCATTAAAGATAGGAAACAATTTTTGCTAATGGGCAGAGAGAACAGCCCTGACCAAAAATTCAAATGTACGGTTGTTGGCAACAGGTAAGCACATATCTTCCAGGACAACATCCAGTATTTCAGGAACAAACTCATGCAGCTTAAGCATTCAACTTTGAGCAAACCTGTCATTGCCAGAGCTACACCAACACCAATGCCAGGCTTAGATCTTTTGGGAAATGATGACCTATCTATTATACAAAGCACCCAATACTTTCAGTCTTAAAAATAACCGTATTTCACTATTAAGGTGTGTTCATTAAAGCAATTAAAGTGGTGGAGTCACCATCCCTGGAGATATTCAAAAGGTGTGTTCATCTAAGCACCAGTACAACAGTAGTAGCTGAAGCAAAGATTTTTAAAAGGACTTTGAAATTCATGAATGGAATTTAAATACATCAGCTTGAGAATTTTAAAAATCCACTTGTCTTGCCTTAAGAAAAAAAGAAGCCTCACCAATTTCTGAAGTGTTTTGATATACCATAACCTCAGCCTTTAGAACGCATAAGGAGCTCCTTTTGTGTACTCACAGATAGTGTGTCTAATCACCCAAAATTTATCTAAAGAGCAAAAATTAAACTCCTGTCAATTTTAAGGCATGTTCCTAACATTTACATCTCTGCCTGCCAGGTGAGACATTTTCAAAGCCTGATTAACCCCTGTTCCCAGCTGAGAAAACAGAAAGAATGATTGACTTGAAAACCCTGGCAAGTCAGATACAGAATTTAGACCAAAACCAGTGTTTCCAACTCTCAGTGACAGACACTGTCCACTACTTCAGCCAAAATACAAGCACTAAAGTGTGTATTTTCCAATTAAAATAAGGCATAACTTTACATGAGATCACACTCTGAGATCTTGTAAGTCTTAAGCGGTGAAGTATGGCTTGAATATAAGCAGTAAGCTCAATCTACACCTTGCTGTCTGGGCCCCAGCTAGATCTCTTATTCTCACCTGAAAATATCCCCTACCTCTTACCACCTGCATTTAAATGCAAATAAGGGCTTTCTAAAAATCTTACATCACAGCAACCTAAAGACACCCCAATTCCAAACAGCAAAGCACAATAAGAATCCTCAGGCCTTCAGGGAATGCTGCAGTGTTTCCTTGCTAAAAGGAAACTGCCTTCAAAACCAGTGCCTTTTGCCCAAGGGTTTCTTGCCCTTTGCCACAAGGCGAGTACCCCGGACTCCTTTCCTCTTCCCCACACACTGCCTACCATCCCCCTGCACAAGCCCAGCTGCCCTCACACCACATCAAGAGTCCAGAGCTTCCCCTCTTGCTCTCACACACATGTGGACCCCCTCCCTTATGGCCTCACTATGCCAGAAGGTTGGAGAAAACACTGATTTTTGTCTAATGTGAAGTCCTGCAAATACCAAAAGCTTGCAGATGCGGCCTCCTCCATGGTGCTTCCCTGGTCAAATTGACCTTGCCAAGGTGCAGAATCAATACAATACTGGCCAAGCGCTGCTTTAAGAGGACTGTATCACTTCTGAGAGTCAACCTGATAGCTCAGCCTGGCACCCAAGTGCCTGGAGAGATTAGTTATCTTTAGTAGCACTGCACTTCACAGGGCAAGTGGCAACCTCAGGGCTTCTGACATTAAACTTAACTGAAAAGGTACATTCAGTTACTGTTACTACCACAACAGGTACAGAAACCTCTCCAAGATGACACTATTCAATTACAAAGCTCTCTCCAAGGTTTGGGACAGACAATCAAATTTGATTTAGATTTAGGAAGGAGGTGCATCCTTGGAAAACTAAAAATGGAGTTTGCTGCAGCCTTTCTCAATCTCTCTCCTAGTCCAAGAGAGTGCCTCTTCTTCGACAACAGAGTAGAACGGATTGCAGCAACTACATTTCTAGAAAAATAAGGGAAAGTTGCCTTCTTTTGGCAACTCAGTTGCCTTTTCCCAACTGCCAGCAGAAATACAATTCATTAGGATGCTTGCCAATACAGTGCCTGGCTGCTAAAGACCTCACCTTCCTCTTGCTCCCCCCATCACCATGCCGCCATGACCTCCTCCTGGATGCTTTGGCGAGCCAACTTACTTCCAAAGCTTCCTGCCTGCATCCCAGTTTCTGACCCCAGGCCTTGCATCTCTGCTGGTGGTATCACTGGGCCCAGCCATCTAGAACAGCATCTCTGTAACTAGGGGCTGTTTTCAGAACAAATAGCTTTTTCTTTGTTGTGGCTGCTGCACAGACGTGTCAATAAATGTGCGTGTTGTACGAAACAAGAATATACTGGCACAAAACTCCCAGGGAAGCTCTCAGTGCCTCAGAAACCTCCTAATGAAGAAAACAGATAAAAAATAAAAGGGAAAAAAATAACAAGCCCAAGACTGATACAAGAACTCTGAAGCAGAAGTACCTCTTACTAATAAAACAGAGGCCTAGATTCAGATCCCTACAGCTTTTCATACCATCACAACAACAACATTTGTAGCATCAACACCCTTAACATTTATTCTAAAGTTATTTAGAAACCAAAGGTGCTTGAATAATTTTCTCTTTAACCATAACCAAAAAGGCTGACTTAAACAATGCAAGCACATGAGGTTTTAAAAGGATACATTTTTAAATAAGCACAAGATTAGACCTGCCATACATGGTCAAAGCATTCACCCCTCCATTCCAGCATCCATCCCAGAGGGGAAACACAAGCAGGTGCCTCTGGAAAGAACCTCCCCGGGTTGGCCAAATGTCCAAGTTGTAACTCAGTACAAATTTCATCCCAGTAAATCAGCCCCTGACAAGCTGCGGCACAGCAGCTCAGAGAGCACGCCTCGGATGCACCGAAACACATTGCACCATGTTGACAAGTGCAAGATACATAGATGGAGGTATTATTCCCCATGTAACACCCCAACATTTTTGTTTTAACAACTATGTCTGCACAAAGATGAGTCAAATTCCACGTACAACTTAAAGTAACTCATATCTTCTGTGTTGTCCTTCTCAAGCATTTTTGCTCTGGCCTCAAGAACTGAAATATCCTACCAGTGAACTTTAGAGTAAGGATTTTCCTTCCTCTGAAACAGTACTCTGAACTTTTTTTAAAATCCATTAGTCTGTAATAATGAAATTACTAATTCATCAGTTCTCTGATAACATGAAAATGGAACAGTTCATTTGGTTATACACAGCTATTTCTTAACCTGCCTCCACAATACCCCCCTGTGAGTTAAATTACCTCAGTCTCCTAAATGAAGAAACTGAATCACGAAGTAGCTACTTCCCAGTTTTTTAGGGAGGTACCACTCCAGGGCTCACATCGTAAGGACACTCCATACTGCAAAGTAGATCCTAGACTTTCACAAGAGTGGACCCACTTTTTCCAAGTGTAAAAAACACACACACAAAAAAAAGGCAAAAACAGAGAAAGAAATAAGAAGATAAAAAAACCCACAATATGCCATGTTTGAATTGCGCCTAACACTGCTATTATTGCAAGACTCCTAAAATAATGATTATTAAAATGCTGCAATATCTGGACTGTCTTCACTTGCTGTAAGGCAGCACGTGAACCGGTTTATTTTGGCTACAGGCAAAGTGCAACGTTGCTCTGGAAAGCCAGCTGACGAACTCTCTGCTCCCAAACAAACCTTTGGGCAGTTGCTCACACATACCAGGCCAAAACCAACTTTATTCTCCCGGCTCCCCAAACAGCTTACCATTAAACACCTCAACGGTCCTGCAAAGCTTTGACAGAATAAATACAGAAGGCAGTAACAAAAATAAAGCAGAAAACACGGGGAAGAGAAAAAAAGCCAAGCAGGTGAGGTGCACAATGAGCAACGGTTTTTAACTGGCACGGAAAGACGTGGGCTAATGGCAATACAGGTACGACGGCGGCTGCACAGACAACCGACACGTTTAACAACCTGCCACAATACCAGCACCGCCTGCACTCGCTGCACGGGACGGGGAGGGCTCTGCGCTCCGTTTCTGTGTTTAAGCAGATTTTTCTCCGTAAGGATTTATAACAGGCATATCCCCCAGACTAATGAGGTTTTAACCGATTTCCCAAGGATTAAGAGACCCCGGGGGCGGCGATCTCCCGGGGCGGGGG
>JANZLQ010000089.1:13931204-13969179 GCA_026212715.1 Elanus axillaris | reverse complement strand
GGGGGGGCGAGGCGGGGCCCGCCGAGGCCCGCGGCAAGCCGGGGCCGAGCTCCGGTCCCACACCGCCGCCCTCCTGAAGCCGGAGGAGGCCCGGCGCCCTCAGCCCGCCGGCCTTCGGTGCCTGTCGCCGCGGAGACAGCGGACCAGCGCTGCCGGAAGAGCCGTGAGGGGAGCCGCCGCCCCGAGCTGGCCGCCCGCCACAGGCCCGGCCCGGCCCGGCCCGGCGGACTCCACAAAGGAAGGAAGGCAGGCACGGCTGGCAGGTGGGAGCGGACTCACCGGTCTGCAGGGGCGGCGCCTGCCGCCTACGGGGGACGGACGGGCTGAGCGGGGCACGGGCGCCACAGGGTGCCTCTGCAATGGCGGCGGCGGCGGCGGTACCCACCGAGGCGGCGGCAGCGGCGGCGGCAGGAGCCGGAGGGGGAAGCGGAACCGCCGCGCGTGGCCACAGCCCGCGAGGGCGGGCAAGGGCGGGGCACCGCCCCCACAACTACAACTCCCGGTGGGCAACGCGCCCGGGCAGGAAGAGTCGGTTGTGGCGGCGGCGGCCGCGGGGGATGATGGGAGTCGCAGTCCACTGTTCGCTTCGCTGAGGGGAGCGCGGCGCCGGCGCATCCCGGCGAGCCCGAGCCGGTGCCTGAGGGAGCGGGTGGGCTCCGGGCGGTGCCCACGGCGGGGAGCTTCCGGCACAGGCTCGCCCCTGAGGGCTGTGAAGGCGAGCAGGAGAGGCCCGGGGGACCGCTGCTCAGGGCCTCGTTCCCCTCCCGCCCAAGGCGCAGCAGTGCTGGTTTCGGGTCACGTCATCTAAGCTTTATATATGTATAACATTTTTTTTTTTTCCTAGGGCGGCGGAATATAGCCAGCTGCAGGGGCAAAAGCCTGCCACCCTAGAAAAACAGAGGCAGATCACTTCTAAACCGGCTCTTCTTCCCCCTTGTTTCCATCTTCTGGCATAAATTTGAGATGATTTCCTCAGTGCTTCATTTCATGAGGAAAACCGGTTCAGCACAGGGGCTTCACGCTGTGTTTGAGTGTCTCCTTGAGGTCTGCCCCGGCTCACCAAGGTAACAGGACTGACTGGTGGTAGTGAGCCTGCTCTGCAACCAGGAGGTTAGGAAGGGAGTCCAAGAGCACCAAGGTGGACATGCTTTGTGTTCCTCCTCTGTGCTATGCTTGCTCTTCCTCCTGCCCTGAAGGTACTGGGAAGGGCTTGGTTTTTTGTATCAATACAGCTGACAACAAATAAACGCTTCTCCCACTAACTTCTCAGGTCCAGAAGTCCAGGTGGCTCAGGGTTTGTTATTACCACTGCAAGCAGCATGCGTTAGCTACAGCAGCAGGACAAAGGGCAGGTTTCCATGTTGCCACCTCCTACCATCAGCGACCTAAGCTGCTAGTCAGATGCCCAGGTACCAAGAGGTGCTGTAGTAACACAGCTGAGAAAGCAGCATACATGCCCTCAAGACTTCTCCCCCAAAATTCCTGTGATACATTTAATTTTCCAGATGACTTCCCCGAGCATCCACCTGTTCTGCAGCCTGGACCTCACCTCCTCTGTCAGTCCAGACTTGAAGCAACACCTCATTTTTCTTTCAGAAGGAGAAGGATATGCATCAGGCAACTCCTTTTCATAAAGGTCTGGGGGGAAAGTAGCAGGCTTCCACTAAGGCCTCAAACCTCTATGCTGGTCCAGGCACAAAGAGTGCAAATCAGACTTTCCAGCTTCTGTTGGCTTTCAGCCAATGCTTCCTGGCTATCTTCTTGCTTACTCTCCACAGAATTACTACAGAGCCAGCAGTCACAGAAAACCTGCCCCTACACACCTGCCTTATTTCAGCCCCATTCTTCCAGGAAAAATACTCCAAAGTGACCCTGCTGTGGTTGCTGGTGACTGCTCTGGTCTGCTTCCTACTGCAGGCAAGGCCATTGTCTCAGCTTCTTTTTGCATATTGCTTTGTTACTTTCCCATTCTGGCTCAACTCTGTAGTCGATCCTCCCAGGATCAAGCTTTTGCTCGTTCCTGTCTGCATGTACATCTCAAGAAACCACAGCAGATTTCTGAACTTCACAGTTCCCTCAGCTTTACTGTCCTTCCCTGTAAGGTAACCTTACTTCTCCTTGCTGCTTCAGCCATGTGCCCCTAAACCCACTCAGCTCCTGCTCCAAACCATTTTCAGAATCCTTACCCTGCTCCCATTCTGTCCTGTCTCCCTCCCCAGGCACGTCTTTTTAAACAAACTAGGAGGGGGGGGGGCGTGTTTTATTTTTGTTATACCCATTCATTTGAGATTCAGAAAGTCTTAAGTCCTAACAAGCCCCTTCCCCTTCCATTGCTCTAATTCTGTCCTTACACACATTAATGATGGATATGTTTGTGCCCGACCCTTGTATCTATGTTCCCTTGCTGAGAACTCACAGCCACCTCACTTCTGTCTCCAAGGCTGCCAGAATTTTTCCACAGGGAAATGACTGCTTACAGCTCATCCTCCCTCTCTGCCAGTGATCCCTGTAGGGCTGGCACCTGCCTCCTCCTGTGCCCAGCACACCATCAGGGCATGCCTGCTAAATGCAGTGCTTGCTTAATGACACTGGTTTCTGGTATGGGAGAGAAAGTTTAACTGGTAAATTCCTTCATACTTAACGCTACAATAGTTATTAAACTTATTTACAGCTTTTAAAGAAAACCTTGGCTATTGTATTTATAATACAAATGCTGTAGATTTAAAAACAGCAAATAGCTTATTGGTGGGTTCTCGATGAATTTTAGATACACTTAGCAAGCCAAGTGCCAACCAGACTGATCAGTGTACATTTAAACTGTTCTGAAGTCAACTGTTCAGTACTGACAGCGCTAAGCCCCCTGTAATTCAGGCTCCTCCTGCCTCAGTTTATCCTACAGCATCTTACCACGTGGGCTTCATTCTCACATCCTCACTTGTAGAGATTTCCAGATCATCCATTTATGTATTTTGCCACTTGCAATTTTTTCTCATATGTCCAAAAGACGTTACCGTTTCCTTTCACTAGGCTCTGATATCAGGCAGCCTGTTTTAGATAAGGAATTCAACCTGTGATTTTCAACTGGTGTTACCTGATGTTTAAAAAAAATTTGTGAGCTTTCAGGCGATAAAGACCTGCCAGGCTGAGTGACAATCTGGGATGTTGCCATTCCAAGGGTCAGACCGCAACACAGAATTACTTACCTGCATAAGAGAGAGAGAGCACAAGAACAAAGTCAACTCTGGGAATTAAAAATCCCACTCAGAGACAAGTGTTACAACACTGGTCCACAGTCCTGCTGCACTGATGTGGTTAAACAGGCTGCCAAATCCCTCTGCAATTGTTCTCTAATTTTTCCCTTCCCCCAAGCAGATGCAATGCATGACTCCTCTGAGGTAGCGGATGAACTACTGGCGCAGCCATCATCATTCAGCACAGTCAAGGGAAAACAAGAGCCCAGTGTCAGAGCACTTGCCAACCTGTCGTGGGCGAAGTCACAAGACGAGCTCTCTATTGATTTCAAGCAGAAGCAGAAAGATGCCCAAGGGATCCTGAAGCTACAGCTGGACAGCGATGAAAGGATGATTCTGCTGATGAGAAGCCTCAGCTGCACACAGAGCCCTCATAAGGAGGACGGATTTTGAAAACTATAATTTTCATTCAACCCCTGCATACATGCACTCCCCAAAATCACCTGCTTTTACTAACTTACTCTCAGTTTATAGGGAATAAAATCTATTTTCTCCACCAACAGTCCCTAGGAGTTACCATAAGCTCACAGTGCCACCTACTGACAATTGGACACAGCAGGCAAGCTCTTCTGTCAATCCGGAAAAACTCAGGTTTTCCATTAAGTAATTTCCTCTCCATTTCCTTGTATTTAGCAACTGTTCTGGTGGCTGAATGCAAGTCTTATAAATATTTGCTTCTAGTTAGTATCTTTTCACCAGACTTCATCTTCCAAGGGTTACTCTTTCTGCTTCTGAAAGAGGAAGAAATTTCTTTCAAATTTTTTAGACTCCTTCAGCTCTAACTAATTTTACCAAAAGCAGCTATTCCCTCTCAGTTATTAGAATGAGAGAGATTATTTAAGCCTTCTCCTGTTCCAGGTAAGCACAGAATGTCTCTTCACAAATTCATATGTAACCCATCTGGGCAGTGTAAACAAGCTTAAAATTCAGAAGCTTTAATGATGAACTAATGTTTTTCACACCCTTAATACCCAAGCCCTGGGTCCGTTGACTTAAATTCAAGAAATACCTCTGCAAGAGGCAGCACTGTAGTCAAAGCAGACTCTGGGCCAGGGGGAAGGAATCAGAACCAAAACTGTGGCAGTCCTTCCAGCTTTTTGCAGTGCTGTTCCTACCCTCCATCTGCTTTGTCTATTGACAACGCACCAAAACAGTCTTCCGGTGTGTGAAAGGTGTTTGTAAGAATTAGGCCAAGGGAACTATAACCCATTACAGGACCCCTGTACATTACCAAGATATAAATAACAGTAGAACATGATTAATTTAGGAAGCTGATGTAATATTCAGTTAGTTTTGCTGGATGGAGGTCAGCCATTCCATATTTCTTTATTCTGAGCAGGGCACTGGGGAGAAGTGTCCGTATTTGCATACAGCTGCAAGAATCAGCGTGGAACAGAGCACCGAGGCAAGAAGAGTCACAACACACACTAAGGAACTATGTTGCCTGAGCCCCACTGGAACCTGCAAAATCGATTCCTCATATGCCTACAAAGAAAATAAATGGATTACACACATTTAACAAGCTATTTCTTTTTGACTGCAACTTAGAGGATTAGTAACCAGACCACTATTTAATTAGCCCTTTTCTAAGGCTTCTTCTGGATTCAAAATCAAAACTGAGATGGGACATCACCTTTCAGTTTACATCAAACAGAGCACCAGCCACTCCTGCAGTGCAAAGCTCAATAAATTTACCTGCTACCATTTTAAATGATAGCCATTTCTATCCCCTGTATCTTTGTTCTTACAATAGGTTTGCCATTGAGGGTATGTACATAATACAGCATGGAGGAAAGAAGCTCTCAGAATGAGCATTTCACAGCTCACTGAGAAGCCAGTTTTCTCCAGGGCAAACAACTGTTTGCTTTCTCTGCGATGCGGGAAGCTCCAAAACGTTTTTGGACAAGGGCAGCAGATATCCCAGATGTCTGCAGGTATCTTAAATATAGGAAGGCGTGTGTTACAAAAACAACAGATTTGTTACGAGACAATCTTATTTCTGAATCTCTGATACTCAAAAGGGTTGCAGTAGTGTAAAGGCAGTTGTTGACCACACCAAAGATCCAACTTCCCTTGGTTTTGAACACAGAATAAAGAAACTTCACCTTTTTCCTAGATACTTAGCCTATCAACAACCAACTAAACAGAAGTGGCCTTTTTTTTTAAGATGTTATCCCTTCAGTCTTTGGGGTTTTACCCTTCTTTAATTAGATCATAAAGTAGCTTTCCACTTTGCTACTCCTCTGAAGCACCTATTTTTCAAAGACCTTTCTTAATTTGACCACTGCCAATTACATCCTAGAATTCCAAGTAAACTGTTAAAAAAAAGGTGAGGAGAGCAGCCACCATAAAGGCCTAGAAGAGCACAGAGTGACCACAAGCATGTCAGAAGGGCAGGATGACCCCCATTAAAAGCCGGTCAGAAAGGAAGAAGGGAGCCTCCCTAAAGAGGAATCATACAACTAGTCTTTTACAGATTAGCTCCTGTGCTATGGAAGTTGCTAACCACAAAAAAAAAAGCAGCAATTGTTAAATGAGGACCAAGAATTCCCACCAGAAATAAGAACTCACAGGTTTATGCGTTACACTGTACCACTGACAGGGGCTGTCGGTTTTGCCTGAACAGGGAGCTTCCACTTCAGCAGGCTTCCAACAGTCTGCCGACAGGCGATCTACAAAGACATTAATGCATCAGCAGGATCCAGACAGGAGGAAGCAATATGGCCTGCAAGACTTTTATAAATGAGGTATCTTTCCTCCACAACAGCTTGACAGTATCTCCTCCCTGAAAGCCAATAGGTGAAACAGCACTGACAGAAATGTGCCAGCTAACTGGCACAGTCAAAACGGTGCTGTGGAGTCCTTTTCATGAGCTTTGCAACTCTTCCCTTCCTGATACAGTAGCTACCCAAGAAAGAATCTCACCTGTGGGGTATCTTGGCCCTTCTGTCCTTAACAGGGCAAAGAATTCATTATTGGCCTGTAGACCCCTCAACTTTAACCACACAGTTGTAATTTCTCTTCCCCCAAAACAAAGAAGTCATTCTTCCATTTCTCCTTGTTGGCCTCCTGTTGGCATATAGAAGAACTCTCCTCCAGTACTTCAGATGCTTTCATATTAATAATAAGTATGTTTTCCTGCTCATAAGTAGTAAATATGGCCAAAAAATGGGAAGATTTCACACCTTTTTTTTTAACTGACCAGGCAGTCTTCCCTGCCCCTAAGTTTATCCCAGAAAATCATTGCTCAGATAATGCGCAAATGAAGATAAAGGAGCTGAGAATCATTAGCATATTTGACTTGGCAGCTAGCAAGAATGACTTTGTGGAAGGAAATACAATTTGTAGCAAAAATGTAGAATTTCATTGTTCATGTAATCTGAAATATTCATTGTCAGTGGATATCAGGTTCTTGTTTCACAGGAGTCTGAGACTCCAACCATTCTAATCTTCAGGCGCACAGTTTTCTACATTCCCCCCTTATATGTAGGGAATGCAAGAAGAAAGCATTAGAAACCATCAGAATACTTTGATTAAATATGTGACAGTGAATATTAAATATGCCCTGCACGGCTTCAGCGGCCAAGAGAAACGCTTCGAAAATGTAGTCTGAGCAGCTGACCTTTAACAAGCCAGGGCCTGCCGGGATAGTGACAAACAGACCAATTGCCAACACTTTCAGGCGAAAAAGCCCAAACAGCCTGCTACAGTACAAGGGTACAATGGCAGCAGCGCAATACCAAGAAGCTGTTGACAACTAATCTGCCCTTGGCCAGGCAGCAGCAGCATTCAAAGAGGAAGACAACATGGTCTTTATCAGGGCCACTATCTTCCCCTCATGTTCACATGACTACTGAGAGCTCCATCTCCAGAAGACAGATTGCAAGCTCTGGATTGCCCACGGCTATTCCTCTGTTCCCCCAAGAAAATGTAACAAGAATCTCACTGTCACAGCAGCAGATTAGTACTTCTGGGCTCTTCAGAACAACCAATGCTTCCTCGCTCTCTTCTGCCGGCCGGTGGTACCGCCCATGCACAGGCAAGGTAGCTTTAAAACAGTGAGAGCACCGAGGGTCAGGTTCCATGTACAGGAGAACAAGAAGATCTGTAGCTAAGTACTCAGGGGCCTCCACATCAATGACATCAGGAATTAACACCACCTGCAAGTGGAGAAAGATACAGATGTGGTTGTGATGAGAACTGACACAAGGAAGGGATGCTGAAAAAAAAAAGTATGAACATTTTGTGCATGATTCTGGGATTGAAGAGGCCACTGTCTGCTGTGGTAACCTACTGCAGCATCAGAAGGGAAAACTATTCTCCTCATTCTGTTTTCTAACATTGGACCTGATTTCACACTCAGGAAGATCAAGTTGGAAATTCTGTCCCTAAGCTGTTCCAAAATAACTTTTCAAGTCCCTCTCCAATGAGTGACTCTTACATGTGAAAAGTTTACAGTGCAGCCATGCCTACAGCCAAACCTAAGAGGCATTAGCTTAATGATGCCTATAAGCAAGGCCATACCAGCACTTGCAAGCATCCCAACAGCAGAAGTTGCCCAGAGTCTCTGCAGCCATATGTTTTAACTGAATTAAGCACTTAAGGAGATTACCTAAAAGCCACAGCCTTAGCACATCTCTCTACCCAAAATGCAAAGCAAAGACTGGAAAGCAACACGGAAAGCTTTGATGAAAACAAAGATATGAAGCTACTCAGTCTGAATGCACAGCATGCTACTTAAAGCGCACCACCACCTCTTTTGTGGGGGTTAACCTTCCCTCTTCTCAACCTGAATAACTTTTACCGTAGTTGCTCATCTGGGTCTGAGCATAGTAGCAGTCGCTCCCCGGTACACATGCCTGTATGTACAAATATCAGCAGCACACAACACAAAAGGCCCTGCAATGGGTTGATGCTGATCAAGCTGAGAGATACAAGATGTCACTAAGATGATACTGTGCAGCATCTCCTTCCAGGAAAAGAAATTCATCACCTTGGTTCAACGAGCCAGATAATGACCAGAGATTACAACTTCTTCAGCATACTCGTCATTATCTGAGTAACACCCAGATGTCTTAGCTTTGGGGTTGTTACCTTTGTTAAATTGTGCTGCTGCAGCGATGCCAGCTCGTAGGGATCCACGTAGATTCCTGGTGGAAGACGAGTTCTAGCTGCCACTGCGCATCTTCCTGCATCCTCCCCCACTGCACCGAGTTCTACCTTCACCAGCAGGTCCCTTCAAACAAGCAACAGAAGCAAAACATTTATACCTGCACTTCAAAGATGGCAAACCCCCCCCCCCCAAGAGACATACTCTCAAATGCACAGAGGTGCAATGCAGCTCTCATGCACTATGTGCAACAAATTCAGAAAACAGTTCCCTGTCAAGCCATGCTGTCCTTCTTTGGTTAGGATGATGTAGTTCACCCTAACACCACATCCATGACCAAAATGAAGTTTCACATCTTTGTTAACTTCTCAGAACTACCAACAGCCTCTGCACGGATCTTAGAAAGGGGCCTCCTGTTCTTCCTCCACTATAGCTTGTAATCGTTAATTACTTGATCATGCTAATACATTCCTAGTGCCTAACCATGCCTACAGATCACAGCTCAGTGCGTCGATACAACTGTGCATGAATTACAAGAGAAGCTTCTTGACACGTAAAATCACCCAGCACATTATTCTGACACAGCGCCAGGGTGACAACTTACCTGTGAAACCCCTCTTTCAGAAGCTCCTGTGTGACAGTGGCATCCTGACAAGCAGCCCGCACATCTAAGATAACAGAAAATGAACAAGTAACAGTGTTTACAGAATAACACACATCATTATCACACAGGCTGACAACTTTAACAAGTGAGGTTGTATAATCTATGAATCCATCCTCTGCAAAACCTCTCACAGCAAAAAGGAAACAGTATATCAATTTAGTACAACCACCAGCCCTTTTGTCAGTAGAACACCAAGTTTCAGATACCATGAAGGCTGAAGTATCTCTTTTTCGCAGTAGAGTAACTTTCAAAAGTGTGCTTTTGTTTTTAATGGGGAGTCTGTGGTAATCCCCACTCTTCCCCACTGCAACCCCCATTCCAGGTGTGATTCCTCATCTCCTTCTTCTGTATCAGCCCCTGCAAGATCCAGATTTTAACACTGAACTTTGTGTTACAGCCATTCTTGCCTATTTTTTCTCTATGTTCCCATAGCATTTCCCTTTTAGATCTGAAACTCCAGTCATCTTATGGACAACATCAGTATCTGCTTGAGTGGAGACCTAATGCAAGGCGACATCGGCTTAACATGAAATTTTACAGAAGGTATTGCAGCTGGTTTTCAGTTACCTAATCTGGAAAACTGCTTGCTTCTGTTATCAATTTCAATAGTGTATTTCTGTTGGAAGAGACCTACAATGACCATCTAGTCCAACTGATGACCTGACCACTTCGGGGCTGAAGAAAAATTAAAGCATGTTATTAAGGGCATTGTCCAAATCCCTCTTAAACACTGACAGGCGTGGGGCATTGACCACCTCTCCATTAAGCCTGTTCCAGTGTTTGACCACCCTCTGGACAACAAAATGTTTCTAAACGTCCAGTCTGAACCTCCCCTAGCGCAGCTTTGACCCGTTCCCATGCGTCCTGTCCCTGGATCCCCGGAAGAAGAGCTCAGCACCTCCCTCTCCTCAGGGGAGTGCGGGGCCTGCACTTACGGAGGGCGCAGAGCAGCGCGGTCAGCCCGGCGCGGAGCGCCCCCTCATCCCACCGGCCACCCTCCATGGCGGCCCCGCTCCTGGTCTGGGCATCCATGGCGCCCGCCTGACCCCGCGGGGCTCATCCCCGCCTTGCTCCGCGGCGCCGGCGAGACCCACCGGCAAACGCTGCCCCGGCGCTTCAGTCTTGCCGCCGTTCCCACCCGGTGCGCAGGTCCGCAGCGGCAGGGATCGGCCAGCCACCGCTGCGTTCCGCAGGCGACTAGCGCGGGCAGCCCGGAGAGGGCCTTCGGCGCTAGGGCCCGGCGGCGGGGCCGTAGCCGTGGCAACCGCGCAGGGACTGCCCGGGTGGAGCGGACCGTGCCGGGCCCAGGCCGCTGCCTGAGGTGAGGGGAAGGGGTGAGAGGCGGGAAGGACGAACCCGGTCCTGCCCCGCTTCCCTTCTCTCGCAACGTTTAGGCCTCGACCGCGCCCGACCCGGAGGGTTTGCTCGTCTGGTGGAAACAAGCGACAGAAAAGCGGCTTTGTAGCGGCAGCAAGCAGGTCTGCTGCAGCACCGAAGTTGACAGGGCAAAAAAACCCAAAACCCATTTATTTGTGTTTTAGCGCTACTGAAACCAGCCGTTCTGGTAGCGAAGGTCTCTGCCTGCATTACCTGAAGATACGAAACCTTGTTCCACTCTTTTACGCGGATCTGAATGGCTGCTTCTCATGTTTGTATTTCTCATCTAAGGATTTCTTTACCGTTTCAGAGATAGAGGCCCACTCGTGATTTTCAGTCACCCTTCGAAAAGCCATTTCAGTTCGGCTTGAAGCATCGTTTCTCTTTTTAAGATAGTGAAAGTGGCTCTTGAGAGACTTCTGCTTTTCTACCTGGCTCATAGAACTATTTCAAAACAAAAGGTAGACCAGCTGTAGTTAATTTTCAGTATTGAGAAAATTACTGCAAATTTGAACTCTTTCCTATGTGTTTTTTTACAAAGAAGGAAGACTTTCCAACTTGACTTCTAAGTTGTTTTTGAAGATTAATGCAATTTGTCTTGATTTGGAAACATACATAACTTTGGGGGCCTAATTTCTTACTTTGCCTTACTGCAGCCTGTAGGGTAGCTGGAGAAGGAGATAACCTTCACCTTTGGCATATTTTCACTTATTTAAAGCCAAGGGAAAAACAACACATTCATTCAGGGTTGGTACACTAAACTGGGAAAGAGGATTTACAGCAGATTTGGATCTTTAAGTCTCTTCTAATATTTCCTCCAACTCGAAAAGGTGATGGAGGCAAGGGCAGAGCTGACGCTGAGGAGTTCTCAAGAGCATTTTGGGGACTGACAAATGCAATAAGGCAGAAAAAGAGAAGTTGCTGCTGCCAGTAAGACTGATGTTCCCCCTCTTCTGTTGCAAGACAAAATGCTTCAGAGAAGAGTAAAAAGGATAATTACAGATTAGCTTCCTAATCTCACTCGTGTAGTAGCTGACTGATGTACTGATACTTGAGAGGTTAGTAGTCCTTACTTTAAAATGAAATTCTAGTTTGTACAGTATGTTCTTACTATCTATATAAATGCAGCCATATGTTTAGCAGGTCAGTCAGTGTTTCCTCCCCACCAACCCCTTTTCTCCCCTGCTTAAGTATGGCAAAAGTTCCCAGTTCCTCTGTGCACACGTTCAGCAACTCAGCATTTTCAAATCTTAAGACGTTCTTGACCTTCTTGAACTTTTTATAGCTTAAGCTCTACAGGCAGTAATGTGCTGTGTAAAAAGCACTTCCATTTGTCACTTGTAAATTCTCAGCTTTTCAGTTTCATTGATAGTGTAATTTAGTTTGAGAAGGAGTACAGTTGAATATCATCTCCTTTCTTTAAAATTAATTCATATTTTCATTGTTGCCCAATAAGGAGTTTAATTATTTTTGGCCTTCATTCCTGAGTCTCTTCTCTCTCCTTGCCCCATCTGTCATTGGTCACAGATATGCTGCTATGTTGACGTCACTCTGAAACTGTAAGAAAGCTTTACAAAATCTGACTAGGAACCCCTCCTCTTAAAATATTTCAAAAAGAAAAGGGTGAATTCCATTGTTACATACATCAACATTATGGATGCAAGGTTCTCCCTTACCATATGAAATAAGGAGTATGAGATATCCCCAGGTTTGTGACAGAAACTGAGAGAAGAAAGGATATTTGAACCATATCAATCAATTTGTATCTTTTTGAAGCAAATATGTATAATATACACAAGTATGTATAATGAAATTCTGTCTTTGTTGCATCTCTTGGAACATTTAGATTTAATTTTGTGGAAACTCTTACAGTGGGGTTCCAAGACATTTCAAATTTTTGTTTTATGTGCATTTTTCTGAAGATGTTTTTTCCAAATATGCTCAAATCAGCTTACAGCAAAAGTGTATCATTATAGCTTTACTGAAAAATCAGGTTCTCCCTGATGTCACACCTGGAGCTTTCATATGAACTCTCAGGTGACACAAAGTTAAAAGCCTGGTGGTTAGAGCAGAAGATGGCTTGGTAGGTAAGCGATTCCTGGCTTTCCAGAACAATGGATACAAGATGCAGTAAATGTTGTTTGTGCAGAAACTGTAATACATTGATTTACTATTTTATGACATTTTTTTCACTTTAGAAAAGGAATAAATATAAACCAACCCACCCATCTTTTAGGTATCATTTGACTGCATAGTACTTTACTTACCTGGTAGACCAAAGAATTAACTTAGGCGTGATACATAATCCTGGCCAAGTAGTGGCAGAGGTGTAACCCAGCAGCTGGGAGTCACTGTGTGCCCCAGCACCCAGCTCACAGGGCACATAGGGACATGTTTGTCTTCCACTGAAACTGGGGAGACTAACACCCTGGCTGCATGGTTTTGCTGAACTTGGGTCACTCTAATGCTGATAAAAAGAACAGTACCAAGAGATACTCACACTTTCCCTTTTTTCTTTTCCTGTTTTTCAGTGAGCTTTGCCATTGCTGAGGACGTCACTGATAAAGCTGACCATTGGCTTCAGCCAGTAGCGAGAACTGTAATGACTTACATTGCAAAGAAGTGTGGTGTCTGCTTTCAACCTCCATCCATTATCCTGATCTACAAGGAATATGGCAAGGATAAGACTCGCCAGCGCATCATGCCTGTCAGAAACTTCTCCAAGTTCTCAGGTGTGGTGTGTTTACTTGTAGCATTCCCCTAGTCCCCTCCAGGCAGACTGAGAGGAACAGCTAGTTGGCAACAGCATTTTTAGTAACCACTGGGTAGCTTCTTACCAGCATGCAGGGAGTGCAAAGAGGGGTTGTTCTAGGGTAACCCTCTCTTGCCCAAGGCTATGTCTTAACCTGGGGAGTGGCTCTGCTAAGTCCGGAGGTCTCACTTGTAAGGGTTTGGGAGAAGAGGATCTGTTTATGAGAAGAGATTTACTTGCAGCTTCATCTTGTCAGTCTTCATCATGGCTTTCTCTTTAGACTGCAGCATGGCTGCTGAGCAGCTGAAGAATAACCCTCGGCACAAGGCATACCTAGAAGGAGTCTCTCTGTGTCAGCTACGGAAGTTGTACAGTTTGCTGAAAGGGCATTTGGGAGGAGAGAGCCTGGCTGAGAGCTTGGAAAAGTTTCAGCAGGAAGAGACAATTGACCCAGAAGAGGATATGAACAAACTAGATGACAAGGAACTAGCCAAAAGGAAGAGTATCATGGATGAGCTCTTTGAAAAGAACAGGAAGAAGAAGGATGATCCAGATTTCATCTACGACATTGAGGTTGAGTTTCCAAAGGATGAGCAGCTGGAGTCCTGTGGCTGGGATGTGGAGTCAGGAGAAGAAATCTGATTCTAGACAAAGATGCCTTGGATGGGCAGTCCTGAGATAGACCTTGCAGTCCTAACAGAGAGAGTGATGTCCGCATACATATTCTACCGCATCATTTTCAGCCTATGCAATTGATGTACATTACGTTGGCTGTGGAGAACCCAAGGCCCAAGGTGCTACAGCAGTTCCAGGTTTAAGTGAACTTTGTTTAAGAAGCCAGACTGGATGAAATGGGAATTGGGCAACTGAACTTATTGGGTGTTTTTAGTCTTTTCCTATGTATGAGTGCCTAAAATAATTTTAAATTATTTAATCTGTCGATTGTTTACATTTCAGTCAGCTTTGGCTGAAAACCTCACCAGCTTGCCTTGCTGTGATTTCTGTTCAGCTTTGTCTGAAAATGAAGTGTTAAATATTTATGTCTTGAAAGCTTTATCATGTAAGTATGATATTTGTTATTACTTGCTGGAATGTTAAATATATATTAGTCTTTCTGGATAAATCAACACTGCATTGCGAATATTACTGTCATTTCCTAAGCAATATTTAAATCTCCAGCTTCAGCTTACACAAATATAAATCCTTGTATTTAAGAAACAGAATATCTAGAAAATAAATTAGTCTTGAAAGTACTTTTGAAAATACAGTGATTTCAAACTGCTGAAGTGAGGTGTTTTGCTTCCTTATACTGCTGGATGATGCTTTCTCAGTAAGTGGTCCGTTCTGGGAAAATGTGCTTAAACTATCCGAAAAAAAGTAGCATGGCAGAAAGTCACAAAGGCTGGGAGTGGTTTTAGAGTGAAAGAAACCCTTTACCCCCTGCTGCCTCATCAGACTACAGTTCCCAGCTCACTCAAGATCATGCTAGGGAAGAACCTGATGTGACAAGTAAACCTACAGCAAAAGGTCCTCCACATTAATGTTTTGATGGTCACTGAGAAATTCGTCTCTGCTAACAAATATATATATATATTTTACTAATCCCACTGAAGTTTTTAATCCCACCATCTGCCTCACATGGTTTGTATCAGCCAAATCCTGCTCTCTTGTAAGAATTGGATGACTAAGTTTAAGATTCTTTGGAAAATGATGCAACTCCAAAAACTTCCCAGGTTTTGACCTTCTGAACCGGTATGGCTGTGAGGGTTGCGACTGGGGTGGGCCTTCATCCCAAGTGGAGTGGCCTCAACAAACTGATGCCCAAGGTAACTAAAAGGAGTTGTAAACTGCCTCCAAGACCAGTTTAGTTCCAGTCTTCCTTCTTACAACTGCAAATGAATTAAAACCCGTCAATTTTATCAGTAAGACATATCATAACACAGAATCTGGGGTTTAGAAGAGCTCTCCTCCTACACACTGAAACAATAAGAGTCAATTCTGTGAAAAATCTGAAATGGGTATCAGTTAAACCACTGTACTTTGTTATCACTGGAGAAGATGAGTGAGCTTACGTTTCTCCAAGGGAGTCTTCAGAAGAGAAATGGAAGCCACTGCCTCTTGCCAAAAATTACAAAAATACAAAGCCTGACTCAGCTCTCCCAGGAACGGAAGGGGTGTATATATATCCAGCACAGGCCTTGTTGTTTCCAGTAAAAAATTGCAACATAACAGCATATAAAGATCTCCCACTTGGGTGGGAGGGGATGCGTGGGGACCTCTCCTCCCCACCCAGCCTGCCCTGGGTCAGGCCAGCCTACACCCAGCTTCGTCCTGGTGGGGCTCAGAGGAGGTAGCCTACACCCCCCCCTCCCCAGACATGGCCATCCTCACCAGATGAGGTCTAACAAGCACTGAGTTGAGAGGGGTAATCACCTCCCTGGATCATGAGGTTGCTGCTAGCCCCTTCCTCCAACCCACCCCAGTCCTTCAGGGCAGCAGCCCTACCTGTTATCAACTGGTCTTCCCAATTTGGGCTCTTCTGTGAACTTGACACGAAGGTACTGCATAGCCTTATCCAGATCAGGGACAAAGACATCAAATGGAGCAGATCCCAGATCAGACCCCTGGTGTCTTCTGACCAGCCTCCTAGTAGAACATGTCCTACTAACTGCTACCTTCTGTGCTTGATTATCCAGCTGATTTTTACCTACCTGGTTGCCCACCCATCCAGACCATGCCATCCTCACTTGGATGCAAAAACGTTGTAAGACATGGAATTGAAAGTCTTGCTGACATTAAGGTAAATAGTACCCACTGCTCTCCCCTTGCCTACAAATCTGTCCATTTCATCATGAAAGGCAAGCAGATTGGTCAGGCATGACTCACCCTTGGTCAAACCATGCCAACTGCTCCCAGCCACTCTCTTCTGGAAACAGGCTCCAAGAAAGCATACTCCATGGTTTTCCCAACATGAAGGTGACCAACCTGTTGCTCATCAGGATGTCCTTTTGGCCATTACTGAAGATGGGTGCGATATTTGCCTTTCTCCAGTCACTGAGGACCTCCCCTGATCGCCACAACCTTGCAAAGATGATGAACAGCAGCTTTGTAAGGATGTCAACCACTCTACAAGTGGAAGCTCATCTCATTGCTCTGACATCCCTTGCATATACCAGCTCCCAGTGAGCCTCAGTTTTCTGGGCACCGTGCCCCTGTGCCCAGGCAAAGCTGCTAACACCTCCCATGATGGAGGAGTGTTGAGTATCCCCCACATCAGCTCAATATGAGCAAGAATACCCACTTTTTATCCACGACCCGGGCAGTGCCAGCCACCTGGGTTCCTACCTATATGCACACCCATGGCTGTGCTCCACATCCCCCTGCCAAAAGGAGAAGCAGCAGTGGAGGAGTGGTGGTGGTGAGGAAGCACACACATCCATCCTCCAAGGCTGGATCCGGCACCTGCAGCGGGGAGGAAATGACCCCAAGGAGAGGGGTGCTCACAGGGGCAACCTGTTCACCCTGCCAGCAGGGAGACACTGAAACATGGCGGCGGTACCCAGTGCTAGCACAGACCCAATGGAGGGCAGCACAGGGATATATTTATAGGTCACTCTTGTCCCTTGGGCGTGCAGCTTACGGGCAAAAGAATGGCTGAAATAAGTTGAGGGATTCCCCAGATGGGGCCTGATTTGGTTTTGGCTATTTCAGTCTAAAATAGGGCCATAAGGCAGCCATATTCTGTGGCAGATTTGACAGCTGGGTTTCCAGAACCTGGCCAGCACTCGGCCCCAGTGGTGCTGCCAGCTGGTCCAGCATGGCACAACCTATGCCTGTTTCTTCCAGCCTGGCACAGCAATCAGCCATGCAAGGCTCACCAGTGACCTCAATCTTCATCCCCACAACTGTGCCGGGAAGGATGCTGCCTGTGCTGCCTCGCCAGCATCACTCCCAGCCCCACACGAGCCTGGGGCATCTCCCTCCACCACCTCCCAGGACAACTCCAGTGTAAGGTCGAGTGGCTGCGGGGCCTCAGAGCCCCCAGCACACCCTGCTTCACCCTGCTGAGCTCATCTGACTCCAAGCAAGGACAAGTCCCTGGCATGCCCACACTGGTGCTGCCACTCGCTTCCTCACACCCTGTGTTCCGATTAAACTCAGAGCCATGTTTCACTGGAAAAATCCTGATGGTGACAGAGGAATAAATCCACTCCAGTTCTCAGCAGGGCTTTTGAGTTAACACAAACCACCATCACTTCTCACTTCCATCCACAGTAACCCTCCAAGGAACAAAGCAGCACTTCCCCAGGTAGTGCACTGCTGGTACAGGAGAGCCGGTACGTGCTCCAACCAGGGCTGGGTGGAGGAAACCCCCCCATGCTGCTGCAGCTGACAGCCTGCAAGAGCCAGGCTTGTGCAAGAAGGAGGAAGGCTTTCTCATAGTTTATCTTCTTTGCATCTGTTTAATCCAGCAGTTGCTGGAGAAAAAGAAATTGACATAAAATATTACCTGTGGTATAATTTATTCTCCTGTCTTTCAATCAATATTTTACAGCGTTGCAGCTTGGGCTATTTTTAATGGGCTTTTCTAACCAGGATCGCAACTTAACCAAGCAACAACACACCAAAATGTGTCTTTCAGCCCTGCAGACAACGTCTGTCTTACCGGCATGCACACACACATGGGTGCAGGCCCGGGGCTCCCTGCGAGTTTGCCAGTGCCAGCAAGAGCAGCGTGGGAAGCTGTGACCACAGAGACCCTTCTCCACAGCGCTCAGGTGTTGCTTGCTCCAGCCTAGGGTGGTTTGTGGAGGCTGGTTGCAGAGCTGGAGGATGTTTTGCAGTGGAGAGTTCGCTACACAGTGTGAATAAATAAAAGGAACTGCATGAAGGGGGGGATGGGAAACAGCACTGGGGGAAACTGTCCATACCCCTTCAGCCAAGAGACATTTGAGTTGTGTCCACTCAGCTTTCACCAACATCAGCTGAAGGTTTCTGCTGAAGTTGTGTCCCTTGAGGATGCCCAGCACAGCCCCAGGCTCCATCACAGGACACGGCCCCACACCCTTCAGGTACCCTTAGGGCATCTGTAGCAGAAACAGCAGTTCTCCCAGCATCCCCTGGTCCTCCATCCATCAAGCTTCCATCTTGCCCACCTCAGAGGGGTTATCGCCTGTAATCCTGACAACCCACTCACATTCACTGTTCCTGAGCCCTCCCTCCCTCCTCCTTCTCAGCCATCAGTAAGGGCTAGACAGCCCACACCGGCTTTTCACCATTTTCAGCAGCTTCTGCTTGAGCGTGAGGAAGACAACAGCAAAGGCCACCAGGAGTGTCAAGCAGGTGGGCAGAGCCAGCACGAGGTAGAGGAGCGCCAGGTCAGCCGTTTGCCAGCGGCAGCTCCACAGGACAGGCTCCGGCAGTGCCCTGGGGCTCAGCGTGCGGGAGGCATAGCTGCAGGTCACCTCCTGCCTGTCAGGGATGTGTAACCCCTCGACCCGCTGCAGGGAGTCCCACCAGCCCAACGTGCAGCAGTTGTAGGGGTTTTGGCTGAGGTAGACCTCCTGCAGGCTCTTCCCCAGCGGCATCCACACGATGTCTGGTGGCAGAGCTGGGAGGCAGTTGTCCCGCAGGTCCAGGCTGAGCAGTTTCAGGATGCCCAGTGAGGAGGGGAAGACATTCAAGGAATTCCCTGAAAGGTCCAAGTGCACAAGGCTGTTAAAGGCAGAGAAGTCCACAGCGGTGGAGGAGATGCTGGTGTTCCTCAGAGACAATACCTGCAGCTTCAGAGCAAGGTCCTGCAGCCACCCCAGGTCCCCGGACAGTGCCTGATGGTTGTCAGAGAGGTCCAAGTGCATCAGTGACGTCCCCTGGAAGGGGTGGCCGCCCAGTCCCCGCAGACCACAGCCAGCCAAGGAGAGATGAGTCAAGGTCTTGACACCTCTGACGTCCACACAGGGAGGATTCTCTGCCTCACCTGCAATGGCTGGCTGGGGACAGAGGTCAACCCGGTTGCGGCTGAGGTCCACAGTAGTGATCTTCCTAGTGTAGGTGAATAACCCAGGAGGAAGCATCTGCAGCCTGTTGGTGCTGAGGTTTAAGAGCTGGAGGTTGGGCAGGACGTCCCTGGCCCCCACCTCCACCCCCAGCTCCACCAGCTGGTTCTGGCTGAGGTCCAACTCTGTCAGCATGGCTAAGGGGTCCCCCTCCAACAGCTGAATTGTCTCCAGGCAGTTCTGGTTGAGCTTCAGGTGGGTCAGGGAGGGCATCCGGGCCAGGAAGCCCTCTGGCAGGTACCAGACCTGGTTCTGGCTCATGTCCAGGAGGCGCAGGGAGGAGAGGTTGCTGTGGCAGATCTCGTCCCAGAGGCTGACCGTTGTGATGTTGGTGGAGTTGCCGTCAATGAGCAGGAACTGCACCGTGACATCTGCCAGGGATGTGCCGTTGGGGAGGCGCTGGTAGAAGCTCATCTCGTTGTCCTTCAGCAGCAAGGAGTGCAGCTTGCTCTGCCGGGGCAACACAGGGAAGAAGAGGAGGCGATTGTGGGACAGGTCCAGCACCTCCAGCTCAAAGAGGTCATCACTTTCCAGAGCCAGAAACCACTCAATGACATTGTTGCTGACATTGAGCACCCTGAGCTGGGTCAGGCTGAACTCCACTACGCACGGGAGGTAGTTGTAAGCTATGTTGAGGCTCTGCAGCCTCTGCAGCCCTTCAAAAGCTTGGTCAATCTCAAAGATGTAGTTCTTCTCCAGGTTCAGCTCCAACAGCTGTGTCAGATTTGTGAAGACGGACGAGTCCAGCCTCATGATGATATTTCTGGCCACAGACAAGGACTCCAAGGAAGACAGATTCCAGACCAAAACTGATACCATGTCCTCAGTGAGGCGGTTTCCAGCTAGATCCAGTGTCCTCAAGGCTGGCAGAGCAGAAAGAGCAGCTGCTGTCAGCGAACAGTTGGTGAAGAGGAGGTTGTCTGCCAAGGAGAGCATGTGAAGGCCTTGGCTGCTGAGGAAGGCACCAGGCTTGATAAGCTCCAGCCGATTCTTGGTCAAGCTGAGATGCCGCAGCTGGTGGTACGAGAGCAGAGAAGCATTGCCCAGGACCTGGATAGTGTTGTCATCAAGCAATAGCTCCTCAGTATCACCTCGAAGATTTCCTGGGACAGAGCTCAGCCATCTTCCAGTGCAGTCCGCAGTGCTCTGCATCTAAAGCAACAAGTAGGTACATAATGCTGCTCTGAGAGGCAGGAGGTGGGGGGAGATGAGGAGAGAGAGGTTTGGGAAGCAGAGTGAGGATGGAGGAGGTGGCTCCACAGTTAGAGCCTCAGCAACCCAGTCCACTCCTTGGCTAAGCCAGTAGCTGGGAGGGTGAAGGTCTGGAGATGCTGAGACGCCTGGGCTTTGCAGAGCACGACCATGCACTCAGAAGGGTGAGGGTTTGCAAGAGAGGACTTACGAGCTCACAGCCACTGGGAGATGCCCAGGCTGCGACTGCCCCACTTCCCCATCCCACTGCCAGGAGGGCCAGAAGCAGGGAGAGACCAGAGAGCGGGGCCTCCATCTCAGTGGCAGCACTCCTGTGGAGATGGAGACAGAGGTGAGAAGCTCAAAAGCTGCAGACAGCTCATCCTGAAAGGCCTAGTTTTTTCCAGGGAGACCATTGTAGCAGCAGTGATCCTTATGCACAGATGGCCTCCTGCCCATGGCTGCTGCCTGTTCCCATCGCTGCCCCCAGCAGCACCCAGAGGCAATGGGCTCCCAACATGCCATAGTGGTGGCCACTGTGCCCCGTGAGACCTGGGCCACCACAAGCTGCCCATGGAGAAACAGCAAATAGCCCTGGCACCGAGCCCACCCGCCCCAGCAGGAGCCCTCATGGGGGTCCACCAAGGAGACCCCGGAGGGCAGGAGAAGAGAGGGGACAGGGAGGTGGCAGCCCAGTCCCTGCATGAGACGGCGCACGTGGGAAAGGCACTGTCGTCGCTGCACAGCTGCTTGCAAATGCCACTGAACTGTAACCCTTGAGCAGAGGCTTCCCTCCTGGCCAGGGCTTGTGTCCCCCCCTCCAGTGCCAAACACTTCCCCGGGGGACACAGACCCAGCCACCACTGAGTCCCCTCCAGCACCCGTCCCTGCCGGAGGTCCTCCCAGGGAACCAGAGGCTCTCCAGCACAAAGTACCCCGTTACTAACTTGTTGGAACCGGAGCTGACGGCATTTGCATCTGGGGAAAAGCTGAACCTCAGGCAAATGAGCAGCAAGGTCTTGTCGAGGGCTCAGTAAGTGGTGTTTTCATAACTGCCAGAGCTTGAAGAAGAAATGGGTGTTATTTTTGGCAGCCTGGGTAGCCAGAGGCTTGCAGTACAGAGGGAACATGGGACACATCCTGGGTTGTCTCCTTCCTTGGGACAGCCAAAACATTAAGCTAGTGTCTTATCAAAGCAGCATTTATTAATCTGGTGAGGATGGAGAGGAAGCCCCTCTTCCCTGGGCTAGAGCTGATGCACAGCAGCTTGCGCCCTCCCAAGCCCTTGGTCTCCAGCAGCGCCTTGCACTCGGGCACAGTAGCAGGAAAGAGACCCTGCTGTGTCCTTGCTGCACCCAAAAACCAGGGGCTTTGGCTCTGCCTCGCCTTCGGCCCCTGAACACCTCCACAAAAGCTCACACTTTCCTTCACCCAGCGCAGCCTTTCTTTGCTGCCCAGCATTGGGTCTCCTCCAACATGAGAGGTGCCTCCATCCTCCCACAGTCCTCCCCGGGGCTGCGGGGATGGTGCCTGCCTGGCCAGAAGAGCGGGCAGCAGCACCAGCAGGAAACCCCTGCCCGCAGCCCCACAGAGGAGCCCACATGCAAGAGGTCTGGGAGTGCCCAGGGTGCTCCCCACAGCGCACACCAGCACCAGCCCACACAGCCATGGCTCTTGCGAGCAGGGGCATTAGCAACACACAGCCACCACAGATCTTCAAGCTGGCATGGGGGGCTCCCCATAACCCCCCAGTGGGGTTTTCCCCCCAGCAAAGGTATTGGGGGGCAGTTACTCACCGCGTGGTGTGGTGCGCAGGGTTGCCCACAACTCATCCTGCAGCTGACGGCCCCTCTGGCTGAACTCGGTGGGGGCTTTTCAGGCCAAGGGTGGTGCAACCCGCTGGGTTTCTCTCCCACCCGCTTTCTCGCTTAGCACTAATATAGCCTTTGCGGAAGGAGCTAACGGAAACTGCAGTCACATGGAGGCAGAGAGCGCAGCCAGGCACTTCGCTTACTGATCTCAGCACTTACAACCCAGGTCATGCACTCACAAACAGCTCCCCAGCAAGGAGGAACCATGAGGGCCGGGCAGGCAGGGAAGGAGATGCTAGGGGAAATCGGCCTCCACCAAGGGTCACACAGCTCCTGGCTCTCGCAGTGCTCCCAGGGACAAGCCAGTTCTGCGGATGACCCTTGCACCATGACTCCTCTGCACAGCTCCAGCAGCAAAACCCCTGCAAGGGTTTCAGGGAGCAGAGCTAGTGCCACAGAGGGGGGTTTCTTGCCTGCAGAGCCATGCCACCGACCCTGCCAGGGCTGGAGAAAAGCCACTGGCTGGGCAGCACTCCTCTGCATGGCACCTATTCCCATTGTGCCCCTTTCATCCCCCACTTGCCTCCAGCGCCCAGCACAGGGGCTTAGACAGGAGCCAAGGGATGTGCTTCCTGCAGGGGAAGAAGGTGCTGTTCTTTCCTGTTGCATCCCAAACAGAGGTTGAATGTTTCCCCAGATGTCGAGTCCCTGCTTTGAGACACCAGCACCCAGCCCCTTGCATTGTCTAGGCGAGATTCAGGATGCTCAGATCCCACCGCTTGCAGACCTTTGGTCCCCTGGGGCTGCTTGGGATTTCAGGGAAGCCAGCACTCAGGGTGCAAGCCAGACCCGTCCGGATACAGGGACCTCCCAGGTGCCGACCCCTATGTGAAAATCAGCATAAATGTTTTTTTCCACAACTGCCAAGGCAGAGAGCGAGACAAAAATCCACATTTCCAAGGCAATATGAACAGGGAGGCCCCCTTCCTTCTCACCCCCCTCTACCGCTGCTCTCCACCTCCCTTCCCACCCCATGCCTACCCTCTCCCAGGGTCCTCATGTACACCCCCAAATCCCCAGCAAATCCAGCCACTGAGGAGGGAAAATGGTTTGCCTGGATTTACCTAGCTGGGAAAGAGTTCAAAACTATGGAGAAAGGATTCAGCCCTGCAGCAAGATCCCATCCAGTGGGATCAGCAGGTACGGCCCTGCAACACACATGCTGCACGTCCCAGGCACTGGTGCCAGTGAGACCTTCTGCAGCTGTCAGGAGATGAATCATGTTATTGCGGCACACCAAGCACCCGACCAAGGGATATCACAGCCTGGGTCACCCCCACCTGCCAGACCAAGTGGCTCCCAAACCCCTGCAGCCAGCACAAATGACTGAGGAGATATTTTTTACCCTAAATTTCATTTCTTCTCTGGAAGGAGACTGAGCTCTCCCATATCACTCACAAAAAAGCCCTGGGGTTTCATTTCCTCCATTTTCAAGGAAGTTTGAATGCATAAAACTCAAGAAGGAAAAGAGAGAAGCTCTCCTCATCCAAGTGAACTGGACAGAAGGCAGAAGCTCTGCAGCAGGACAAAATTCCCATGGTGTTGCTCAAGGTCACACAAAGGGCTGAGACCAGCTGATGATTACAAACTCACTCCGCATCCCCCAAACCCTGCCATGAGCCCAACCTGCATCAAAACCACTCATCTGATGCTTGGAGATGCAGGAGCCAGCAGAGATTCACCCCAGGACTGGGAAATCCTGAAACTGTAAAACTTGAGCATCCTCACCTGTGGCAATACTCCACTCTCAGGTGATCTGGAGGCTCCTGGGAGACCTTCCGATAAGATACCTTCATGTGATGCCACCAAACAAGGTGATGCCCCAAGGGTCAAACCAGCTTCCTCCCTGCAGCCCAGGAGGAGCTGGGAGAGAAAACAATGTGCTTCATCCTCAGCCCGTCGCTTTGGCCAACCAAAGCCAAGCCACCATGTCCCCCTTTTCCCAGCAGCAAAGGTGCTCACTGAGGGGGCACCATGGGGTGGGAAAGCCCCCATACTGCCTGGCCCACCCTGTCCTGCCCAGAAAGCGGCCACACACCAGGGCTGCTCCCTGCAGAGCAGCTGCTGGCTCTGTGCTGGGGCAGCTGGCAGCAGCCTTGCATTTCACACTTTCCTCACATCCTGCAGCCGGACAGTTTTGAAAACATCCCAGAGCTACTGCTTGGTCCCCTCCTCTGCCTCTCAAGCAGCATAGCATCATGCCCCCACCCAGCCCTCCCAGTAAGGGCTGAGTGTGTGCTGTGAGGGTTTTTTATTTATTTTTTAATACCAGCATGATAAAGGGATAGGGATTGAGCTGCCAGGAGCTGCTCATCTGATCAGCTCTTCCTGAAGCTCCAGTCCAGCTCAACAGCACAGGTGGATTAAACTGAAGGAGATTCAGCCACTTGGACTAGTGTCCACACATGCAGCTGCAATTACTGCTGCTGTAGGAAAGGACCAGGAATCCCCATACAGTTTTACACCCAGTGAGCCTCCTCCATTCCTCCCATCTCTTCTCCCCTCCAAACCATCATCTTCCCCTTAACAACCCTCCAACTGTCAAGCACAAACCAAGAGAAAAGTTGCAACAAGAGGGCAGCCTTCTGGTCGCCCCTGGACTGCTGCACCCAGCACAGGACCCCTTGGGAAAGGAGAAACTGCAACAGAAAACAGCAAACTCATCACTGCACCTTGACATGCCCCTTGTTTTCCTGCAGGAAATGAGATTTCTTCCTCAGTGGAATTACCAAGAGAAAGGTCACTCACGGTTCACACACCAGCAGGCCTACAGCCTCGGACAAGTCAGGGCAAAGCAAAACAGAAATGTTTCTCCATGGGTTTCCTCTACTCTCACTGCAATGGAGAACTGGACAGAATTAAACAAGTTGTTCTGCAAGGGATGATGGCACAAAGCATCCCTGGAAAGCCTCCTGCTCTGCTCAGTCTCCAGCATTTTGCTCAACAAGGAGAGGATGCAGACAGCAAAGGGATGGGGAGAAGAACCAGCTGCTCTGGGAAATGAGCCTGGGAAGGCTTAGAGAAATACTTACAGAAACATCACCACCTCCAGGCTTATGGGAAGCTGCAAATGGCATTACAAAATATATTAGGTAGGCTCAAGCAACCGACTCTGTCTCAGCAGCATCTTGCCTGTTGAACCTCATCAGAAAGGGAGGAGCAGCTGCATGGTGAAGAAGAATGTCTTCCTCCAGGTGTTCATTCCCAGGCACTGTGGTCAGCAACAACTCTGAAAAAATTTGGATTTTCTTTAATTATCTTTAAAACTCACATCAAATTTTCATTTGCTGTTTGGCTGAAGTGTGCACAGGCAACACAAACATATCAAGACACAAGTGAAGAAGTTATTTAATTTAATCACCTGCTCTGGATAAAACAAAGGAAGCTCAAGGTCTACCATACCCCAGAAGCTGCTGGTCATGGTAGTTGCGTCTAATTTAAGATGAACAATGAACATAAAAAAAGAAAACAGAACATTTATTACATAGCCAAAAGGGAAAAGCTAAAATGGTCAGCTGGATGGCTTGACTTTAAACTACAGCTCTGGAAGTTTGCCTGGCTGAATTTCTTGACAGGAATTTACCCAGTTTATCCCCAGGGAATAGCAGAGAACACGTCCCATCCCAGGATGCACTGAAGTACACAAGGATGGGCATCTCTACAGCCCCAGCGCTGCAGCTGAACTGGAGCTCTGCAAGAAGCACAGCTTCCCTCCAGTGTATTTCTTGCAGGGGAAACCAAGAGACAAAAATCAGCAATTTAAAATCAGCTTCAAAATAATCCTTTTTTCTTTTCCCCTCAGCCGTAGACAAACAACCTGCTTGGTTGTTTACCTAGCTACACATGGTCCTCTGAAGGAAACGCATGTGCTAGCACCAGCAGTCACAAAACTAGAGCTTCAGGCTCTGGTTTTGCAGCAGCTGATGTGCCTGGAACCCCCTGTAGCCAGAGCATCCTCCTCCAGGCTGACTCTACCACCCCACTCCTGCTCCCTTTCCAGCAGCAACCCATGCTCCTGGCGGGCTCTTGCTCTACAATTACCCATTTATCCACAACTAAGCTCACCTTTGCTCCCCCATTTTCAGCCGTCAGGAACCTCCTAGCTCTTGCCAGGTTTTCTGATGGAAAGAGGGGGTTCAGAGAAGAAAAATTCTTTGAACCCAGAATTAATTCTGGGTTGTTCTGAGCAGAGCACAGGGCTTGCTTGCTTGCTTGCTTTTGCAATGATGCACTGGTTCCTGACACCTGCAGACATCAGGGCTGTGTGAGCTCAGGGATGAGGGGGAAGGAAATAATCCCACCAGACTGACAACATGCAAAGAACCTGCTTGGACCCAGGTGAGCTTCCAGCAGGAACAATTGGGAAAATGACACCTGGAGGACATTTGACTGATGACCTAGGCACCAACCAGGAGCCCCACAGCAGCAATTTTCAGAGAGGATCCCCCTTTTGACCTTTAGTCTCCAAAAGGTGCAAGCATCCTCTACAGGGCTCAGAAGAAAGGCAGAAATAGGTCTTTGTAGAAAGCAAACCCATGTTTCTGAGAGCACAGCACTGTGCAGGAAGGGAAGAGAGGAGCTGGTTAGCGGCTTGGCCACAGCTGCTTCCTGGACCCCCACACCAGGGGGCAAGGCTGCACCCTGGTTCCCCTCCCACTGGCAGGTCCAGCACAGGCAGCTCCATCCCTTCGGTCACTGCTCTTCCCTCTGCCACATCTGACAACCTGTGAGATGTAAATGAGGAGGAAGCAGGCTGCAGAAGGGAGAGCCGCAAAAGTGATCTCAATTCCCCCTCTGCTCGCCCACACGCGCGGCCGAGCCTACCCTGCGACCAGGCTCCTGCTGCCTCTCGTAGCCTTCACCCACCCACCTTTCCCAGGCTGGGGGTTTGAGGTCTGCAAAAGGGATCCACCACCATGCCAAAGCGAACCTCCTCCTCAGAAAGCGGCAGAGCATCCAGATCATAAGGTCTGTGGAACTGAGCACGCAGCAGGATGCATCAGATGCTGAAGAAGCAGAGCCTTGTATTTCTGTAGCAACTTGAAGCCAAGTGCATCCACTCCCTGACAACTCAAGATCCAAGACAGACACTACTGCAAGTCCAGATGCTCTAGAGAACTGCTTGCAATGCATCTGCAGGAGAAGCAAGTGCCCGGAGCCAGAGAAGACAACTGATTTTTCCTCCTAGATCTCCTCAAGAGCTGGAAAGCCCCACAGCCAAGTTGCCTACATCTACAGTTTGGTCACTTTTGGCACCTAGACCTGAAAGTATTGCCCAAGTTTTTCTCCGCAGTATTGCCAGATGTGGATAAATTGGCCTTATTTTTGTACTGTACAATAAAATAAACCATTAAAAGCAACAAAAAACCCTGACCCATCTACTCCAGCACATTCACCAAAGTTTTTAGCACAAAACCATCAGGACTGGAGGCTCTAAATTACCAGAAGGAGAAGATAGGGACAAGTCACTGCCGTAACATCATTCAGCAATGCAAATTGTGGCAAGAAAAACTACTCCCATCTGTAGTCACAAGTACTCCCTTCCTGCTACCATTCTGCTTAAGAGAAGTGAGTAATTCTGTCATTAAGGCAAAGGGAAGTGAAACTATCTCAGCTCCTTACAGAGCTAAGACTATCCCCTCTGGCCAGGAGGGCCAACATCCCTACTATGCAGTGTTATCTCACAACCAGCCCTTCTCAAGGTGGATTGTAATCAGGGCTGGAAGCAAGCTGGAACGTTCGCACTCCAATGTCTTCCTTTCCCAGGTCTTCAGCCATGGGGCTCAGCAGTCCTCCTTTCTAGTGTGATACTTTAGGGACAAGTGACAGAAAAAAGCCAGTCTGCAGGGTTTCAGAACTGGAGCACCCTCTTTCCCATTGGGCATATTCCTTGCTCTCACTTAAGGAAACAGGAAAAAAAACCTGCCAGGATATAATTTTCTGTGTTTTTTTAAACAAACTCTAACACAAAGGCAACATCATTGTTGTATCTGAAACCTCATCCCCACAGCTGTATCTGGGAGACAGTCAAAGCAGGCTTTCACCTTTCAATCTGAGACCTGAATTAACACAGGAATGCAAGAGGAGGGGGTGGGGAAAGTTCAAACAGATGCATCGATTAATAAACTAGAACTTCCCCTCCTGTACTCCATTTTCCTTCCGAGAAGAGCCACTAACAGTCTGCCAGTAAAGACAAGCCACGTCCCAGAGATGCACAGCACAGTGAGGTGAGACCACTAGGGGACAGGTTGACCCCTAAAACTAATTTATTTCCATACTGCATACTCTCCTGAGTCCCACTAATGTTTGTTCCAACTCTGCTCCAGTTCTGCATGTATCAGTTATTTTTCCAGGAATAAGACAAAATCATATGCTAAAGCTGAGATAAAATTTCTTGGCTGTTTACAAAGCATGAGATACTCCCCTCAAGCTCTGCTCTTGCACAAGACCTTGCAGAAGCACTCAGGTGCCCCCATGTTGGATGGGATCTGGTGTGAGAAAAGCCTTCTCGGTCACCTGAGCAGCAAAAATACCAACCAACCTGGGAAAAAAAAAAGCCAACAAAAAACCCAAAAAAGGTGATTGGAAATGGCAGACATAGAGGCTGAAAAGCTTCAACCACTGCAGTATTTGAAGTGTCATACAAAAAGCATTTTGGTCAACATCCATTTCCTTACTGGCAGGTTTGTCCAGCACTTTATAATCAATAAGTCACATATTGAAGCTGGCAGAGCATACTCTCTTAAATTACTATTTAAAAGCGATTGGATATGGCTTACTTCTCCTAAGCATAGGATGCTAAGGAGATAAAATAACTTCATAACCTTGGTTTAATAACTCACTTGCAGGCTTGCAGTCTCCAATCACTGAAGTCTTTCTTGCAGTTGAAGCTGCAACCAGCAGTTTGTTACCTGTAAAGAGGTACTATGGAGGTTTTGTGGGTGGGGAACAGCCCATATCCCGTTTGCTCTCAGATTTAAGACATTATTGGGCTATGGAGAGTCTAGGGAGAGGTCATCCACACAGCACACGTTCACCTACTTGTGTTGAAAATATACCTGTGCTTCCTGTTATTAATCAGGTTTTGTCTTGCCTCGATTTTCAACTCACCTGCTGCAAACCGAAGATGAAGGACTGCTTTAACCAAAGGCATTAGGAACGAAGGATGCCAGCATGTCTTGCTGCAGGTATGCAAACAAGCTTGAATGTTTGCAAGAGAGTGGAATTTTGTAGCTGTAGCCTACACAGTTGTAAAACAGCTGTTTTCACACCTGTCCCTGGCTTTGGAGCATGTCTCTAAAGATGCACAGGCTGCACTTGTGCAAACAAGAGCATATTCATGGCCTGAAATCAGAAGTTCAAGAAAGGACAAGTAAAATTAAAAAATCACTTTGCAAAGCATACAGTAAAATATCTGGGGACATAGCACCCATCCTGAGCACTAACACACCGTAGACATATAAAGGTTGCATGTCCCAGGATGGTCACTTGCTTACATGCATGGCAACATTCCTGCTGTTTCTGGGTAAAAGTACCAAAGGTTTAGCTGCGGAAACTGGGAGCTCACAGGAAGGTCAGACCCTATGCAAGACAAGAACAGGCAAGGTTATACCTGCATAATTTTCCCCATTCAAACATTGCCTGCAGAAAATATATAGTTTTTAACATAGGTAGAACAACATGGATTAAAAAGACAAAATAAAACAAGCAAACATGAAGCAACTCCATCTAGCTCACAACAAATCTGCAAGCGCAGGCATGGAAGGAAACAAGACACCCTTGGCTCCTGAGCTGGTAAAATTGCAGGAGATAAAACACTTGTAATGTACAATGAGTTTTATTTTAAAATCCTTTTTCAATTATTTGTTTGGGGTTTTTTCAACTGAAATGGAATTTTATTTTTTTTTAAATACTCTTTTGTCGATACCACTATTTCCTGGTCATAAATGCCTGAGAGGAAGAAAAGCAAGTCTGGGAAAAAGCAGACCTTCAATGACAACAGTGACATTTTGTTTAAGCCTCTCAAATCCCTTTCTATTTTCTAAGGTGACCTCAGAGTCTCAGTTCAGTTTGCTGTCACTGAAAATAATTTTTTGAAATGCAAAGATTTGCTCAGCCTAATTTCAGCATCAAGGGTTCAAATGAAGAAGTATATTTAAAAAATTCTATGTCCATTATCCACTTCTCCACGATCATCTGGTTTGTTGAGGGATTTTAGTTTGCTTTGTTTTTTTAAGAGGACAGGAAGCAAATGCTAACAGAGAAGGTTTCACATTAAACATTTATTTTGCACAACGCCTAGGAAATTCAAAGTCTAGGCTCCCAGCGCGCTGTTAACTTTGCCCTCTTGTGGGGAGGTGTGAGAATTCATTCAGAAGTCACATAGTATGTACAGCATCATACAGCAGTATGAAAAAAACTGCTTAAAGTATAAATTAGCAGCTTCGGCATCACTGTAGGAAAAGCTTTCTATGTCCATTTACCATTTAATTTTCCTTTCAACCAAATGATACCTTAGTGTGAGGTGGACTACCATCACTTATAGAAATCAAGCACATCACACTCCTAACTGTTTAAAAACCTGGTTTGTAAATGTAGAAAGGATCCTAGAGCAGATTTCAGTAATGCCATTTTCTGGCTACACATTTCACCAAATTATCTGTATTGTGCAAGAACCGGCACTGTTCCGAGGAAGAGCAGCACATATCGCACTTCTAGCTGTGTTCCTGCCAGCATACAGAGCTATTTATAATGCGTAAAGATTTAACTAGAACTGAAATAATGGTAATGAAATACACAGGCTCAGGAATCACAGAGGGCTGGTTACCTCTCAAATACTTAGAGAAAATAAGCTTTCTATGATCAAACTATTATCAAGCCAAGCGTTATTTTAATTCATCTTTGCTGCCATCATCCCAGTGAAAATGGAAAAGGAAAAAAAAAAAATAGAGACGGTCATCTGGAGAACACACCGGTGTGTTAAGGAATTTAAAAATTTAGATCATTGCTAAGCAGAGAAAAAAGCTAGTCTGTTCCAGCTCGCTATCAGACTCAGAGGCACGCAGAGAAGAATACAGCCCCATCTGAGGCAGCAGAAGTTCAGCCCACAAGATCAAGGCCATCTGCTCCTGGCTAGTTTTGTCACCTGAAACATGGCCAAAAGTAGCAAAACCAAATGGCATTTGCTAGCAGAAGGCACACACAGGACTCCCAAACATGCACACTCACCACTCCATTTTAAGTGGGGGGAAGAAACATTTTCAAGAAAATACCCCGACCAGGGTGAGTTTCCCATGCCATCTTGATTTATTAGTTCATTCCAGCAACACCTCCCTCCTCTTACAGAAAAAGAAGTCACACAACTGACTTCAGGCTAACACAAGCCACCACCGAAGCCAAGAACAGACTCTGCCCTGAAACAAATGGCCATATCAAGCTCTTTGCTTCCTCAGACATAGCAACATGACCAGATCAGATGACCAACTGTTAAGCTCCCAACAGATTTCACAGCACACTTAAACAGCCAGGAATTCTGAGGTTTATTCAAATGATAGACAAAATGCTCACTTATCAAAAAATTCTGGATGTCCTGTAGGATTCTGAAGCCAAGACCTGTGAATCTGCCTGATTTCTTTTATGGGAGCTATGAACAGTTGATGTTCCTCCTGACCAAAGCACTTAAATGACTAGTTGGGGTAGGGAAAATACTTCAAACAGCTATTAGCCAACTCTGAAGTACTTCAGGCAAGAAAAAAGTGATTCTACATTTTTAGCAAGCCAGCATCATACCTCTTTGCTCCTGAAGACAGTCACAGAGATGTTAGCCAAAAGTTCACCACTTAAAAGCAAATTCTTGATGCAGAGAGTTTGGAAAGTGCCTCAGAGCTTGCAACCGCAACACAGTCACCTACTTCTTCCTAAAAACACTGTGAAATATTGAACTTCCACATGGAAAGCTAGAGAAACAGAGAGAAGCCGAGAAGTTGACCTGGGAAGGAGGCACCTTGTTACAGCAGCAGGGCAGGGCAGCCGCCAACAGTGAGTACACCACCTCAGTTCGAATCCAGAGACCTCCAGCTGTCAGGAAAACCTTTTCCCACGCTGCCACGCGCCAGCATCCCTGTTTCAGAGGATGCAGTCTCCCAAACATGGCTGTTAGAGACTACTGAGTTTTCAAGTCCTCATTAACCACTCATCAGATTCTCTCTTTTCAAGCAGTCATGCAGCAAATCCCACAGTCCCAAAACCTCCATCTTCTTGGTGCACTGAACTGCTACCCCATTTTTCCTATCACCACTCCACTGATGTCATTACAACAATCCACACCAATATATCCTTCTGAATTATAGCAGAGTTTATTTTAATATTTTGTACAGCCAGCATTGGTCTCCAGGAATAAGTTATCATCTTACATAAGTGAGTCCCCCCCAAACCCACCCTTAAGGAATGTTCAACTTTCAGCATTTCTAATTTAGAGGGAAATTATTTATAGGGTAAGACACAGCCTGAAGAATGGAAAATCAATCTTAATTTGTGAATAAAACTCCTCAGAAGTTCTCAGGGTTTACTTGCATCTAATTGGATTCATGAACAAGCTACAGAGGTCACATCTTTCAGGACTGCACTGAGAATACATTCATCTTGGGGACAATTTTACTTTCTGAAATGGGACAGGGTTTTGTTTCCTTTTTCCTCCATACTTCACGCCCCACACTTCTGCTATGCAGATACATAATTTACAGTCTAGTACAATCAATGTTTGTAACAGATGTTTCCAAAAGGTACTTGTATGCTCATGCCACATAATTTATTCAGTTGTTCTCAGCACCAGTTAAAACACCTTCATTTCTCACTGCGTATTTTGCTCCTTTAACGCAGATAAGAGGAACGGACCTCGATGTTGCCTTTAAGCAATAAACAACACAAAACAAATAAATACTTCAAAATCTTCTTAAATGGTAATGATGTACATACATACTGTGTTCCAGTGCAGAATTTGGTTATCTACTAGGTAAAAAGCACTCCAAGGATAGCTCAACAGCAGCGACTAGGAACCACCCTCACCTGCTTGCACTGCTCTCGCATTACTCAAGTAATGGGGCAGGGGGTGGGGAAATGAGCAACAGCCTAAGAGGAATTCCTTTCTCTTCCATGTTCAGAGAACTACCAGTGTCCGATATTAAGCAATTCACATTCTCTTGCAAAAATAAAGCAAAAAACAGGTTGTATAAATATTTCCTTCTCCCTCTCTGAAAAGCATGCCCAACTCTGAAGTAGTTCAGACAGCTCTGAGAAACACCAACCAACAAGAAGCAAGAATCAGGAGCTAGCCGCAGGGCTTACAGACTTTGATGCCCTATTAAAAGAAGCCCTTCTGAGGCTCCCTACAGACCTTTCATCCTCAGAGGAAAGCTGTTTCACCAGAAGATCCTCCTTACTACACCCCTCAGCTTCACAGCTGCCCCAGCCTGTGTATGCCACAGCACACTGACACACCCAAGGGGTTTGTATATGTTTTATAAAAAAACCAGTGCAAGTGAAAAGCCCAAACATTGAACCTGACCCAGAATCCCCATCAAAGGGCTGGTGAGAATTTTACTCGTCCTGACTGAAAATAGGCAAGTGAATACTTTGGTACTGGGGAATTTTACTTAATTAAAGGTTCAGCCAAGTCTTAAAGCTTTATAAAGCCATTTAAGCTGAAAACAAAGTCTGGATTCAGAAACTGAATGCTCCTTCCTCATTATTTTGAAACATTTCGCAACAGTGATTAGAAAGTGTTAAGAATGCTTTCAAAAGTTAGTATTTTTGATGTCGAAAGGAAGACAAGCTCACTACTATTTGTGCCTTCCTTTCCTAAAGGGGACCATGAATTTTGGTGAAAGGAAACTCACAGGGAAAATGTTTTGTGTTTCCTACAGAGAACAAAACTGTTGCTAAAGCTATGGAAACTTTCACAGAAAATGACCCAATGTAGCACCGTACTCCACAAGAGCATCCCAAAATGCTTTACAATACAACAGAAGTACACTTACATGAATGTTATATACCTGTCCAAGGTATATTTTCTGATGCCATGTAGTGGTTGGTGGGGTTTTTTCCCTTTAAGAAATTATGTCCCAGTTAGAATAAAGCAAACCCTTTCTTTTAACTGTTCTTTTCAACGTGTTCTGTATATACAACCCTTAAAATACACTTAAAAATAGCTGCACACATTTTGTATCATTATACTAGAGAAGGGCAGTCCAGACAGACCACGCTTCTCAGTATGTTAAAAATTGTAAATAAAACCCAACCAGACTCACTCTCCTCCGGTACCCACACTGGCCCGAAGGAGGGAAGGGAAGGAACAAGCAGTTTTAAAATGGGAGTCTTTCACAAAACACGCTACTTACAAATCTCAGGTTAATTTCCTCAAGCAGTTTTGTATCCAATCCTTTCTTAAATATTTGAGGTCACACACTGCCATCTTAGCAATGAAATCTGTTGCAACATGCATGTGTCAGCTTCCCACTCAACCAACTGCAACCCTGAGGATTTTTCTGGCCTGGTAGAAAGAGGAAATGTAACACAATTCCTGAAGTATGGCTGGTCCTCCATTTCAAAACTCCATGCGATTCCCTCGATGGTTCTTGGACACACACCCACACTTTTTTGTTTTTCCTTTAATACACGTTTCCCTCTAACCAACATGCAGATTTCTCCTCCCAATCATCCACATCTCGATGTCCCAATGAAACAATCCATGTCATCCATCCAGAGGTTTTCCCAGGTAGACCAAAGTCACTTCTGTGTTACCGTACACAGCAGACACTGCTGGATACAGGCAAACTTTTGGCAGTCCTCTGAAGGCAACTCCCAAGAACTCATAGCCCCTCTCAAATGCTAACGTTTTGTCTTCCATGTCCAGGATAACTCGAATCCTTTCGCCTATCTGGAAACAGAGACAGAAGCGGGGAATGAAAAAAAAAAAACAAACAAACAAACCATAGAGTCAGCATATTCAAATGGAGACACAAAATAAAGCATAGCCCATCTATAACGCAGCAGGCAATTTTAAAGCAAGGCTTTCCTGTTTCTCAGGATTGCATTACTTTTAGGACACGAATTTCTCAATTTCACCCAAATACACTAGGATCCCGAGTACCTCAGCTGCCCATTTCCAGAAGGCAGCCTGTATCTAACGTCCTACATGGTAATAAACGTAACCCTTCTCATACAAGCCTTGCGAGAGCATCAAAAGCATACTACATGGCAAGTGCTTCAGAATACTGCTGAGTTTTGGAAACTTTGTACTTGGCCTCCAAGTAACCTGAACTCTGTATTTATCTGTTGCTGTCGCTAAGCTGTAATTGCTCTGTGAAGAGCAATTTCAGGACAGTGAACTTGTTTTAGAAAGGTAAGTGCCATCTACAAAATATACCAGGATACACTACTATGCAGGTGCTGTTGCTGACAGAGCTATTCCCACACACACACACACACACACACACACACACAAGTGAAACCAACACTGAACACGGCAAGAGACTTGGATCTAGGCATGCATGGTGCTCCTTGCATTTATCTAGTACACGTTATTTTAGACATAAATAGAAGTCCCAGACATCAGCAGCAAGCACAGCAGGATGCCACACAAAATTCTGATTCTTCAGCAGCCAGCCCCAATGCTGGGGATTTCTTCCAGCCAACACATTTTTCTTCTAACCAACACTAACAAATTCATATGTTTAAGTATGTTTTCTATGACTGTACATGTCTTAATAAACACAAAATACTCCAATGGATGACCAATTTGAGCTCTGATTTTTACAGAGAAAGTAGCAATTGTGTTCATTCTTGAGTCCCCCCATGAGCTTGGGACTCTCAGCTTCAAAACCTTTCCTCACCCTGTTGCTGCAGAAAAGCCTAGACAAGGACTGCTGAACACAACCGCAAAGGGTCAAGTCTGTAAAGTGCCAACCCAATTTGCATGCTATGGAACATGCAAGTGGTAAGAGATCTGCATCTCTTTAACTGCACTAATTTCAGGTACTATTCCCCAAAGTGGCAGGTATAACCTTCAGACAGAATTGAGTGCTCAGCAGTGAGCTTTCACATGAAATTTAGGAATATCACATAGAAGTTATTACACAGATCTTCACCCAGAACTGAAACATAAGCCAATACTCGTACAAAGCCACAGCATTAGGAGATGGAAATCATAATACATACAGCTTAAGTTGTAACACAAGGAAATCCAGCAGCCAGAAGAACAAAGATAAACACCTCTATAGGGACAGGACAGTAGAATGGCACTTGCTCTTTAATAATCTGAAATTATCTGAACATCACATCCCAGCCAAGGGATGTCACCTACAGGAACGCTGCCAGCGAGCAAACAGGCAGCACTCAGCACTGCTGCAGGTTTTTGCAAGAAGACTCTTACCTAAGCACTAACCCCAGCTCACACTGCTGTACAACAAAGGGATAAAATACCACAGACATTCACCTTGCTGTGGGGCAAGTCTTTACTTCAGAAGGCTACAACAGTCTTTTCAGCTTTTATTTCAAAAAGCAACATGGTGTCTAAACAGACACCCACGGTACATGGTTTGCACTCTATATTGGACATAAAAGTGTGGAAACAACTGAGGGTCAGGTACACTGAACACCACACACATGTGAAGCCTCAGAAAACAGGAAATTAAGGGGGAAAGGCCTCACAAGGTGGAATCATTTGCCTTCTACAGGAAAGGCAGAGACCCTTAAGTGGGCATTTAGGACCAATTCAGCAGACAGCCAGGACGCAAGGGAGGAGGGTCTTGACAGCCAGCTGCCATCAGACTTGGTGGAGCTTCCAGCCCTGCGCCAAGCCCCACTCACCTGGTATTTGGGAGCATTATTGCACTGGGGGAAACTGCCATTCACTTCTCCGTTATGCAGCAAGTTATTGTCCACCAGGTTCCAGCCCCAACTCTGGTCGTCGCTCCCCAGCAGGGCCACGTAACCCTGGCACTGCATGGCCGCCCGCTTCGTGGCAATGCCGATGACGGCCACGGTACCCAGCGGGCCCTCCCACCACACCTCCCAGGCGTGTCGGCCCTCGCTGAAGCCGATCTTGGTCCGCGCCCCATCCGTGCTCTGGGCGATGGGGTTGCGGTGCAGCGTGAAGCCGTTCTTCTTGATGTAGACGTTCCGTGAGCAGTCGTTGGTGCTGAAGGCGTGGTGGAAGGCACGGACCTAGGGGAGGAGATGAATGAAGGCCGGGGGGAGATAAAATCCTGTCATGTTTTTCAGCCCCCCCCCCCCCAGGTTTCCAAGGCTGGGCGGGCCGAGCGGGTACGGGGGTGTCCCCGAGCACCTGGGGGGGTTGCCGAGAGGCTGGGGAGGGGTGTCCCCGAGGGGCTGGTGGGGGGTGTCCCGGGCTCACCTTGCCCTTGTAGGTGGGCACGTTGCAGAGGATGTCGGTGCGCAGGGCCTCCTCCGCCAGGCAGCGGGCCGCCAAGCTGCGCCACACCTCGCTGTTCTCGTCGCCGTGCAGGACGCGGTGCCACAGCTTGCAGACCAGCGCGCAGCTCCTCAGCTCCCGCAGCTCCAGGTAGGAGAAGACCAGCTCCAGCACCCGCCCCGGCAAACGCCAGCCCGGCCCTCCTGCCGCCGCCGCCGCCGCCCCCCCGCTGCCGCTGCCGCCGCCGGGGCCCGCCGCCATCGCCTCCTTCCC
>JANZLQ010000089.1:13905914-13918132 GCA_026212715.1 Elanus axillaris | reverse complement strand
GGGTGGTGGGGGGGAAGGCCCAGCCTCTTCCCGCTGGCGGCTCCGTAGCGGTGGAGCTGTGTCCCTGTGAGCCGGCCCCGGCGGTGGTGTGTGGGGCTGCCCCGCGGCTTCTCCGGGCACCCCCGTCTTCGGTTTTTTTTTGCGTTGTTTTTTTCTGTCTATGTACAAATTGGAATCGGCCCAGAAGAGGTGTGCGTGGACTTGGGAGGTCTGTTTAGCAAACCACCTGTAAAACTGGATGTTTCCATGTTACCTAGCGTCCTTTTTTGAAAAATTAAAGGATTTGTTTAATCAACAAAGGGAGAGCAGAAAAAATAAAGCCCGACTTAAAGTATAGTTGTCTCCATGTTGTGTTCCCGTGTGACTAAAATTCCAGTCCTTCTCTTAGAAGGACCTCCTGTCTCTGTAAAGCTGGCAGTTTTTAAGAAGCTTGTAAGAACTTTTTAAGTTCCTGTAACTTAATTTTTATCCTGTTTGCTGTATGTGTCTTTTATTTTTAGTCTCTGTTCCATGGCATTTCTGGGCCAAGTGGAAAAATCCCGTGAGGAGCATTGGTGATAGAAAGGCTGGATCATCCCCACCATTTTAATTCGTACAGGAAGGTGTTGAACGTATTGGTTAGTTCTTTGCTTATATTAACGAGAAGTGTTTTGGCTTTTTAGTCCCAGCTTAAGCAAGTGAGTGAACGAGGAAGAACCTCCTCCTCTCATGCATAGGAATGTTGTATTTCGCCTTCAGAATGTGGTGAAACCAAGTCTGTACCAGAAGCAGCTTTTGAAGGATGTGCATATACTGAAAAATTGACTGAATGGAAGGTTAAGGTAACTGTGATTAACATATCCACCAAATGTGAACATAGCTTATCACTAATAGAGGCCAAATGCTGGAATAACTCTCACCTTCTTTCCCCCTTCTCCTTACCACCTCCTTGCTATCCATAAAAGCACCTGTTATAACTCACAGGAAACTACGGTAGGAAAACCTGCTACAGTTTCTGCATGACTTCTGCAAAGACCTGCATCTTCCTCTGAAAGTCGAGAACCTCTCAGATCGTGAGCAAAAAGAACCACTTAAGCAGACTTAAATCCACTAATGTTTTCATAAAATAGCTGTAAAACTGAGAATTTTCTATTTTCTTTTGTATTCATTATGGGAGGTAAAATACATGTTTCTTTTTGTTTTCAGGTACTGATGTACTAGTCTTGTTCCTCTATTTCAAGTCAGTATGTCGAAGAAATCAGAGGCTTCGCTTTCCTTGTCTGACTGCCTCTGCCAAATTTGCATGGAGATCTTTGTGGAGCCTGTGACACTGCCATGCAACCATACCCTCTGTAATTCTTGCTTCCAGCTGACAGTTGAAAAGGCCAGTCTTTGTTGCCCTTTTTGTCGGCGTCGAGTCTCTTCCTGGGCACGATATAATGCCCGCAGAAATACTCTTATCAACTGGGAATTCTGGGAAAAGATTCAGAAGAATTACCCAGAGGAATGTGAACGTAGGATTAACGGACAGGATTTGGAAGAGGAAAGTAAGTAAAATGTCACTTGTCCTGGGATGTCTCTGCTTTACCAAAGTAATTACTGTTGGTGGACTTTGGATGTTGTGAAATAAGAAACTGTGTGCAGACAGGCTGTGTTACTGCTAGAAAATGCAGTGTCAGAGCTCACCTGTGAAGGGGGCTTGCAAACCAGAGAAATGGCTGTACATGCCCCTTCCATGTGTAATACGGAGGGTAAGTTATATTTTCTGGTCATTTAAGTGGATATGTGTTCATGCGTTTTGCACAAAGCATTGGTGTATGGCTGTCTGTCCTTGCAAAGGCAGTAATTCGTTACTGGTCAACTTCAGCTGTAAAACTGTAAGTGGAGTATTTGTGTGCGTGCGTGTGTGTGTGTGTGTTTACCGCTTTCAGGTAAGTGAAGTGGTTAAAAGTTTTTCAACTCTTATAGGCTCTTAATTGTTTTGCTTAGAAATGCCAGGGCTTCAGTCTATGCGAGAGTCTCTGAGCCTAAAACCATGATGTCAGAGAAAAGGAAGTGAAATCTGATTAACTCTTTGAAGAAGGATTTGGGGGTTTATTATGTTGTAAGGTCCCTTGGGGGAGACTAACTGGTAGGTTCGCTCTATGACATGTTGTTCCACTTGCAGTATTGTGAAGTTTTTTTAATCGCAAAAAGCAAAAGATGCAAGTTTGGGTCAGCATACATACTTACTTTATATAGAGTGCTTGGAAAACACTGACTGTTCTTGCCATTCTGTAACACAGTGCTTTTTTATTTTGTTCCTTTGTAACACAAAGTGGGTTTTTTTTTCATAGCACTTGACTTAAGTCAAATCATTCCTGTGACAGGCTATGAAAGTCATCTTTTGTTAAAATCTTTCATTGTTGACTGTTGTGATCTTGCTTTGTTCCTCACTTGTGTTTTTTTCTCTCCTTCCTCTCAATTAGTCTGTGTCCCCCATCCTCGACACAAGCTGAGCAAGCCTGGGGAACTGAGGCAGGAATATGAAGCAGAGATTAGCAAGGTAAGTAAAAATATATTTAAAAGCATAAATGCTTTGTATCTAGTTATTATAATTGTTCCCACAAACATCTGTAATGTTATTTAATGAAAAAGAAAGGTACTTAAAAGGGCATTGCTGCTGCAAGAACACACTGGTCATTCCTGAAGCATGAATTAAATTTGTATCTTTTATCAAAGAGGAGAGACTTCCTTGTGTTTTACATAAGGTGACATTTCCCAAGTTTTCCTGTGCTAGTTGATCTATACTGCCTACCTCACCCTCTCAGTCAGTCCAGTAACATATGCTGCCTTGTCCCTGCAAGCAGGCGTGCTTCACAGGCTAGGAAACCCGTAGAGGTGCCAACATGGCAGAATGCCCAGGCAGGCCTCTTTTAGTCAATACCCTGTATTTCCGAAAACTCTGCAGAAGACTTATTTCAGGGTTAGAGTGTCACCTTTCTCTATCTGCATCCCTGCCCATACGTACTAAAATGCGTTTTATAGGTCCTCAGATGCACATGAAGTATTTCAGGCTAGGAAATGCAAAAATTTGGAACTGTTTAGGCTTTGGTCTTGTACTTGCCTTCTTGATTTCCCTCCTTAAGTAACAGACCACAATTAGATGAGCTTCAGTAATGAACATACAGCATTTTCTTTCTTATTTGCTCACTCTCTGTGTTAGCTGTGCTCGTTTGAAAACCAGGAAAGATTTTTAAGAAATCATAATGTTTGCCTATTTAAGGATCCTTCTTCCTCCAGTCGAGACACAGTGGTAGTAAGAATTGTTGGAATGCTCCTTTCCCTGACGGTCCTGTTGCTGATTGTTACAAGAGCAGGGGGAACTATGTGAAGCAGAGGGCTGTGGGGATTCCCTTTTATGGCGGTTAGGGGATAAGATTGATTGACAGCAATAGTATCGATGGTTAATGGAGATGATGCCCAGAAGCAGTGAAATAAGTAATGGTGTCTGTTGCCAGTCATAAGACACCAACACATGATTTGAAACAAACTCAGGCTTAACACAGCTTGTGTAGTAGTACAGCTTGACCCTCTCCTCTAAAGCAAATTTCCAAATTCCATTACCCAGTTAAGAAAGCTTTATTCATTCTTGAAGTACTTTGCTGTCCTGTGGAGTTACTGATAACTGATTTATCAAGAGTGGATGTCCACCATAAGGAAGGCAGATTTAAAATTCCTAGTCTGCTGCTTTGGGTTTTGCGTGTTTCAAGAGAGCAGAAGGACCCTTCCAGAAGAGAGATGTGCTGTCTTTTAGGCATTTTGCACTAATACTGGGGTTACGATGTTATAAGCAGGTTGAGCAAATGCTGTGGTCTAGCTGGCATCCAGCCTTATAAAGAATCTTAGTCTGAGTTTCTGTGTTGGTCCATGTATTTGGAGATCTTCGTTTCTGTTACTAACATCTTGAAAAGATGAGTAATGGAATTTAGCCTTGCGGGCAAGCAAGGTTAATGGTATAGTCTTACAGAAACCAAAAGGTAGGTCACTGTTTTCAAACTCTACACGCAGTATCAGTTTGTTACGTCTTTGGAGACTTGTGTAATTAAATACTGGCTTTGAAGTGTGCAGTGCCTTTGTGAATAGTGGATCATTCACATCTAAGGAGCGTCAGCTGAGAGGTTCTGGCATAAAGCGTGGTCCTACAGGAGTAACAGGATACATTTAAAAAAATCTTTTTTAGGTGGAGGCAGAAAGGCGAGCACATGAACAAGAGGAGAACAAGGCAAGTGAGGAATACATTCAACGGCTTCTAGCAGAAGAGGAGGAGGAACGCAAATTGGCAGAAGAGAGGCAGAGGGAGATGGAGAAACAGCTGAAGCAAGATGAAGAGTTGGCCTGGCAGCTGAGCAACAGTCTGGTGAGTTAGGATCAAGGGTGACAGTCGAAAACCTTGATATGGTGCAAGCAATGTAGACTTTCCAGAGCAAAAGTTAAAATTTTGAATAAATTATTTTAATTGTAGTTGGAAGCTGCTGTCAGCCCCCAGTACTTTAGATCCTTGATTGACCATTAATTTTTGAAGAACCAGCAGGAGGGTGAAACACCCCAAACATTTCTACTTGTGTAATATGCACTTGAAATGTGTGCTGGATGTTTTCGTTGTGAAACATTTTAAAACACTGATTTTCTTCTGAATACTTCCTTTTCTCCATGTTTTTCAAAATACTTTAGAAGAAATTGATGTTTGTAATGTGTACTGAAAAAAAGTAATGTGTAATGAAAGTTTACCTTATGTTTTGTGGTTTGTTTGTTTGTTTTTATTAATTTGTTTTAGGGTTCTGGTTGGTTGGGTTTTGTTACCCGATAATAGTCCTAATGATGAAACCTGTGTACTTATCTGAGCAAAACCTCTTGTCCCTTAAGGCCAGGTACAGGAAAGTGTACACAGAACATATAACATTTCTTATTCCATAACTATCCATGACTTACAGTTCTAGAATTCTTTGGACAAAAATAACTAATTCTGCAGCAGAAACGAAGTAGTTCTCTGAGTTTTCTCCAGTTTGTGTTGTGTTTTGTTTTATATAATGCTATTTTTACTTGTTATCGAAGAATGACAATTCCAAAAGACATGTGCTCAGCAGTCCTTCACCAGCAGGCAGTCTCTCAGCTGAAACATCCCCAGCTAGTTTGTGCAAGACGAGGAACAAACCAAGCAGCCCTGGAGACATTCAGAAGTAAGTAATTCATGTTTTTATTCTTTAATTATTGGTCTGTTTCTTGGTTTAGTGTCCCTCTGCTCCATTTGCTTCCTTGGAATCCTGTAGTCCAACTTCCCTGGATAATCTGGGGCAAATGTAAACTGTTGAATGTTAAAACATCTCCACATAGGATAGTATGGAGGAGAAGTGAAACACTTGCCCTTCTTTTGTTTTTGTTTGTCAGAATGAACCTGAAGATCTCGATTAATGCAAAAGACTGACAGTTCAAGAAAAAAAAGTTTTTAAAGGTATACTTTTTTTCTTCCTTTTAAGGTATCTGTCTCCAAAGCTTCATCATACATTGGGATCAGCATCATTCTCCAGACAAGCAGGAAGAGGCAGGAGTGACTCTGACTCTGTGGTAACTAGAATCATTTTGTTACAAATCTCAGTGTTAGTAATTATGGGTTATTCTTCCCCTTGCCTATAGGATTGCCAATCCTATATTCTCCTTGCACATCAGTGCTGGGCAGTTTATCTTGCTCTTTTTGAACTACCTTCAGTATCCATGGTTCCCCAAAGTGGAAAGAGAAGAAACCATGCTTGACAGTCTGCGGATGCACACCTACAGCTTACTTCCATAATTACCCTGTATAGTTTTACAAGTACGTTACTTGAATGTCTTCAGCGAGCTCTGGGTTGCAACCAACTGTGTGTAAAACTAAAATGATGGTTCTGGAGCTTGCTGGAGGAAGTTGCACACTGATTTTCATCATTCCAGGTCTGTCTGTGCTATCTTTCCTGTTAGGCTTCAAAAGAAGATGAGCAGGCTTGAACAGTTGGTTTGAGTTGTTGATAAGAGGAGAATGCTGCAGTTGTGTTTTCAGTCCTTTAGTTAGGCTTCTGTAGGTTGTTCTAAATATTTTCATCATTATTAAACAATTATGTATTTTTTTCAAAGAGAAGAATCCAAGTTAATATCTCAGTAGTTATGAGCAATGCAGCTATGAGAAGTGAGATTTGCATTTTATTCATACCCATTGGCTTTTGATAAATTTACTTTGTTAGTGGTCTTTCCCTTTTCTGCAGGAGACCAATAGCAATGAAGGCAGCAGTTCTGCGTGGCAAGATGAGCAAGAGGAAATGCCAACGCTGTCTCCACAGCTGACCAGTGTGATTAAAGATGTCAGTGCTAAGGATTCGTTTTTGGAATCATGCATGAACTATTTCAGTGCCTCAGGTTTAGAAGAAACGGCCGCTGCCAAGCAGGAAAAAACAGCAGGACCAAATTGTCTAGGAGACAAAGTTCCAGATGCACTTCATGGAATCACAAAAGGGGAAGGATCTGGAACAGTTCTTCATAGATCCAAAGGAGAAGACGATGAAATTGAGCCAGACGGTGGCAGTTTAACACATGTAAAAAGCATAAACCTTTCTGCTGAAAGTTGTACCTGTATTCCGTCAGCAATGAATTCTGTGATGTCTGGCAGCAAAAGCGTAATATGTGATCTCATGAAGGTGGCTAGACACTCAGATGAAGAGAAACCAGAGAGACTGCAGAACACTAAGGAGACTCCAAAAAGAAAGTTGCTGGAGCCACCAGCTGAAGCAGTGCTTGACTTGTGTGCGCTTGATAAGAGGAGAAGAACTTTTCCAGAAAGTGTAGAGGACCAAGGGGAGCAGATAAATGATTTTAACTTGCAAATACAGAAAGCCTTTGAGCAGGAGTTCTATGAAAGGCGTATGCAAGAGGAGCAGGACAGGCTGCTGGCTCTGCAGCTACAAAAACAGATAAACAAGGAGGAAAGGACACTGAATCGACAAAAGGGCTCTCCAGATGAGTATCTTCTTCGCACCAAACCACCTCAGTCTGTGAAAGACTCTCCTGCTAGAAAGGGAAGTTCTAAGATGGCAAAAGACTCAAAGGTACCAAAAAAACAGGCTGAAACAAATCACCGCAAGACTCGGAAAGGTTCTTGCAATGAAAACTGGCAGTCCCCTACCAGATTCCGAATGAAATCGCCCAGCATCAAGGAAGGAAAAGTTTTGAATTGTGTGGTTAATACCAGTGACGCAAATGATATTTGTTCATTACCTAAGAATAAGCAGAAGACGATCCTTCAGTTATTTAAAAGCTCTGTTGCAGAGTAGATCAACAGAACCACAGACATGTAGTGGAATGAGAATTAAAACTGTGGTGAAGTTTGTTTCCTCCTGTGTTAGGCAAAGCTTCCCGTCAATAGTTTTAAATTTACTGATTTTGAGGGGGATCACTTTAGGCCACAAAGTGTTATATGTTCTGAGAAATTTTAAGAGCATACACCCCCAGACTTTAAAAAATTTTAATTGGTTTTCTTGACTACAGCTCCTTTTCTAGCATTTGCATTTTCCTAACTTTGAATGTGAATACTGTTAGTGTTTAAAACCAAAAATAATTGATGGCCTTATCTTAAAATGAGCATTCGGAGCCATTTACAGAAAGGATGCATGTTCCACAGAGGAAACAAGTGAAAAAAAAAAAAAACAGTCTGTATTTCCAGTTGTCTGCCAACTACAATGCTGAAGCTTCACTCGGCACAACCACTGTTCTGTTAATTTGAAGCATGTTACTGGAATTTAGGCTGTTTGTTGAATGGCATTGTTCGTGCGACAGTTAACAAGAGCATAACTGGACAGCTAGTCTTGCAGACACACTCTTTCCTTCTCCCTCTCGTATACTAGCCCCTTTCTTAGACAGAGGGAAAAAAGAGGTCCTGCCACTGCCAAAGCCAAGGATCTTTCATAGATGTCAATAGTGTAAGTGGTTGTGGGCTTCTATTTACCTCTGTTCATAGAGGTCACTTCTGCAGATCTGACTCTCACTGTCATTAGGAAAAAGATACTTTGTTTTCTTATTGCTAGTGTTCTACAAGTTTATTCTTGTATGATAATATTACCTATATTTAGTGCTATTTAACTTTCATACTCAAACTGCTTTAAGTCTAAAACACAAAATATTAAAAAAATAGTTAGTCCAGAAGACAGCTATGATGGAGAAAGTTAAACCAAAAGGGGGACAAACAACTGAAAACTGGGGTTGTCTGTAATGGCATAACTATAATTAAAGATTCATGTAAAAACCATGCCTGGCTGTAACTGTTCCCCTCTATGCCCCTATTTTTAGAGGGACTAGCAAATACTGTCTTCCAGTTGGATTTAAAACTAATGTCACTCAAAACAATTACAATTTAGGCATGTGGGGAAGCTGAGGCCTGTAGGAGGTTGAGGCTGGTGAAGAGTTGACCAGCTGCTACTCAGCAGAGGAAATGTTCTTGCTGGATTGTTTTATCTGTTGCTGTTACAAAACCCATCTTCTGGCCTTTCTTTGCTTGTAATGAGATACTTTTCCACTGTACATGTTTGTCACCAAAGTTAGCAAACGTTTTAAATGTGTACTTTTTTGAACCTCGTTGATGGATCTATAGACCTTAGCTCAGTTCTGGGAAACTTGTAACAAAATACTTCAAAGCAGTTTTTAAGTTTAAAAAACAAAACAAAACCTGAAAATGCATTGAAAGCATGAACAGCACACCAAGCCAAAAATGTGAATTGTTTTTATTTTCTTTGCCTACATTTCTCCAGTAATGGTGGGTTTCTCATAAATAAATGATCTATGCTGAAGTGCTTTTTGAGAAAGTTACAACAGGCAACCAGTTGCCAATCATTCACTTTTCCTCTTGCTGCCTCAACCATTGTGCTGTAAGCCTTCCTTCAATATAGATCTGTTTCTGTTTAATCCTTACCTTTGAATTGTTTTCTCTTACCCATGCAGTCAAGAATATTCCTTCATTAATTAAAGTGTTCTTTAAGGCAGAGATAGTGACTGTTTTCATGTTAGTGATGCTCAGCCTTTACAGTCATGATAAGCACATAAGAAGTCAACTCTCCATTTTCAAAACAGATGTGGGGAAAGAATTTATTTTTTAAGTTTATTCAGCCTAATTTTACAATCAATTTCTGAAGTCATCTGTCTGTTTTTAACTTCCTCAAAAATTGGTCCCTACTCTGGCATAGAGCTTCTCCTTCCCAGATCACGTGTCCTGACAACTGCTGACTGTTCTCAAGTATGAGCAGAGGCGCTGCATGCTCCTCTGATTTAGTGCCTTTTTGGTGTAGTGAGTTGTTTAGGATCTTAGAGCAGGCTGGAAATGGTTCAGAGTGCTGCAGAGCAGTTCCTGGCCTCTTCCCACACGTCACCCCTGCAGCCACCTGCTGCCAAAACCCTAAAATTTATGCCCAGTGCAACTATCCCTGCAGTGTGAGACACTTTGTTTCTGTGGTCCTGACAGTCCTGCTGTACCCCTCTAAGGGGTTTGGGTGCCTGCCTTGTTCTTCTCAATCACTGCCTTTAGTGTCTAGGACTGAAGGAGTCTGAATCTCAGGTGTTTTGAACTGCTGGCCATTCATAGGTAAGAAATAATCTTGCATTTATTACAAATTCTGACCCCGGTTAATGGCTGTATTTTTCTCAGATCAGCTATCATTATGCTCCAGTACAGCAGTGCTGGCTTTGCAGTTGCTTCTACAGCCAGGTCCTGATGTTTGAGAGATACTCCGTGAAAAAGAAAGGGAGGAAAGCATGTGTGGTCATACAGGTAAATATCCAGATGAACTCTAAAGAGCTGAAAGGAATGAAGCTAGAAATGAAATATCCCTCAATAGCCTTAATCTTTATTAATCTACTACTCTCCTAGTTTCAGGGCTAGCTCTCTCCCTGTAGCAGGCTGACGCTAAGTAACATACACTTAGTCATAAGAGGCATTTTGTTTAAAAAACAGTATGAGAGCTCACTAATTCAGCAGGATCATGCAGCCTACCCCTCAACAACATGGAGGGAGCTGCCGTAACAGGTCACTGCCAGTGACAGGTTTCCTTCATTTGTGCCAGGTTTGGCACTCGGGGACTCTCCTCGATCTAATTCCAGATGTTAAAGGGGTAGGGGAAGCATCAAGAGGGGAGAGGGCAAGGGAGAAGGGAGAACTTCCTTTTCTGGCAGCAGTGCACTCTGTGCCTTCATTCCCTTGTCTCCCACAAGCTGTTCTGTGGATTCTTTCTTTTCCCTTTTGCTGTGTTGGTTATGTGTCTCTTCCATATAAGGTTTGTGAAATGCACTAAACTAGTGTCAATTAGAAGTTCGATAAAGGAGGGGCGACTTTTGCATCTTACTCTTCAGTCTTGCGCAGACTTACCTCCTTGCCATCGACAGCAAATCCTGCTGCTGTGACTCCACTGAAAATAAATTTAAAAATTACAGAAATTAGCCATTTCAAGTCTAAATATAGTACAGAAGTGTATTTTGGTGTGTGCATATATTGGAGGATGTATTAAAGTATTTAGGGGTTATTTGTGTTTTTCCAACTTCCTGGATTTTGTCCTTGGTGTAAGAATGGCCTCTTACATAAGAATAATTTTTTTAAGCAGAATGGAAAAAGAAAAGCAAGACTAAAAAGTCAATCATTAGCTAAAACCCAACCTTAATTGCCAAATATACAAAACCTATAACCTATACCAGCAGCCTCATCCAAAGTAGGGTAATGCAAGTCCTCGGGTCCCAAAGATGATCACAGTCCTCACTGCATACATGGCATAATACTCTTCACCAGGCACCTTTTTGGCCTCTCCTTTTAGAGTTTGCTTGTTAGAGGATGGAATTTGGCCACTGCTTGAGTGGATTTTGGTTGCACCAGCACCATGTTTCCATTGCTACAATCTGGGAACTCTGAAGCAGGTGAAATTAGCTTTGATGGGTTTAATGGTGTTTGTGAAGCAAGAGCCTGTGCTTAGGCTTGTCAGCTGGTGTAACGGTTCACTGTTGCTCACCTTCTGTCTTCAGCTAGCTCTAGTGGTTTATTTTTCCCCTTCGTAAACAAGTTCAGTTCATCCAACTGCCAGGGAAAAAAAGCAAGTATGAAAAAACCCAAATCTGTTGGGCAGGCTTGGTGGCTTCACTTGAGAGCCAGAGCTGGTGCAGGGATGGGAGGTTGGGAGAGGAGCAAGAGAGGCAACAGATCTACCTGTTTTCATGGCAGCAAGTTTTTAAATTCTTAGACTTCTAAGGAAACCTCTGCTTTCTGTGACACTCTGGTTGATGCTTGTTAATGGCAAGGTGCTCTGCAGCACTCCAGCCTGTTGACCGTGTTGGCAGCAAGCCAGCCACATGCTGTGCTATGTTGTACAACAACTGAAAGTAGTAAAAGGTTTATTTTCTGCAGGTAGTGTAAGGGATCAAACCCACCCAGTGTGCTTGTTGTTGAGGGTTTTTATCTTCTGACTTTGAAGAACTGACAGCAAAAGTACCCTGATAGCGCTGTAATGGACTGCCTTGATAGGAGCAGCCACACCATTTCTTGGGCACCTCAGGTCCTACTTCCTCCCTTGCAGCACCTGTGGGCCCTGTAAACACTTCTGCGTGAGGGCTGAGGCCTGCCAGACCCTTTGCTGTTGGCATCTATGATGAGGTAAATCGGCACGGAAGCTCTGGGCTCGCCTCCCAAGCGTTTAAGTGTTGGCACTAAGGCCTCTGCTCCTCGCCTCCCGCGATTAATGAAAGCGGAGGGCCTGATATGTAGGGGGGAAACTTGCCAGCAGCCGTAGCATTTGAAGAACTGCTGAGGCGGAGGGGCGGGCCGCGTTGCCACGGCAATTCCCGCCTCTCCGGGCGGCTGAGGCGACGGGGCAGGGGGCTGGCCGTGTTGCCACGGCAACTCCCGCCCCGCCCCGCTCGCGGCTGCCCGGAGAGGCGCCTCCCCGGCGGCGGGCAGAGGAAGGGCGCAGGCGGGCGCCGCGCCTGCGCAGAGCGTGCGGGCTGGCGGCGTGCGTGTTGTTGTGCGGCGGCAGCAAGATGGCGGCGCACGGGGGCTCTGCGGCCTCCTCGGCGCTGAAGGGGTTAATCCAGCAGTTCACCGCCATCACGGGTGAGGCACACGGAAGCCGGGGCTCGCCGAGCTCGGCCGGGGCTGCCGCTGCTGCGTGCTTAACGGGTGCCTGCCCGCCCGGCCCCCGCCGCCGTGTCAGGGG
>JANZLQ010000089.1:13889543-13905814 GCA_026212715.1 Elanus axillaris | reverse complement strand
CGGCCCCCGCCGCCGTGTCAGGGGGGCGGCCGCCCCGGCGGGTCGGGGGCGGGAGGAGCGGGCCGCGGCGTGAGGCGCTGCGCGGGACGAGGCGGAGCGGCGCCGGCGGGCGGCCCCGGGCACGCTCCCCGTCCCTGTCTCCCGGGAGGCCCTCCCGCTGCCGCCGCGGCCTCCCTCGAGGCGAGAGGCGCTGGCGACGCCCGGGCCTGTCAGCGGGCGCACTCTGGGGCCCGGCCCGCCGCGGCGGCTGGTGCCCGAGGCCCGGGCCGTGCCCCCGCCCTGTGGGTCGTGGGGTCCCCCCTCGGCTCGGAGGGGGCTTCTCGGTTGTCTCCGGTCGGGTGAGCTTCTTGATGGTGCGGGTGCGCGTCCTCTCTCCCGGCGGTCCTCTCTGCTCCGGCCCGGGAACAGCGTCCCGCTCCTGGAAATCAAGCTGATGGCCGGCAGGAAGACTGGAGCCGAACACTGAGTCTGCTTTTAAAAAGACAAACAAACAAGCAAATGTCTGAAAGTGTCGGCTTACTGAGAATTTAGTTTGCTAACGAAAATAGTAAATCTCTTTTCAGTTGAAGTTTGTGGCAGGTGAGAATTCCTGCTTTAGCTTGTGTACTTTGAGTGCTTGACCCACTTTGTGTTTAATCAGCTTAACTATGGTTCCCCCTTGCTTATGGCGTTATGTACCAAATACTGAAGGAGTGTTTAATAAAACATCTTTGGCTTTTTAGTTGATATAAGTTAAACTGCTTTTAATTCGGTTAGTCTAACTAGCTCAATTTCAGGTTGTGTTCCTGTACTCAGGCTTGGATGCACTCAAATCCTGAAGAAGCGTGTTGAGGGTGTTTAGTACGCTGTGAACATGCTGGCAGGGTATGCTGGGAAATTATTGATCACTCAGCTATCCTTAAAGAAGCCTTTTAGAATAAACCCTCTAAATAAAAAGAACCTACATCAAATATGTTTTCATTATAGTATGTGCCCGTGTATGCCTTGTGTTTTCAGTAGTGCCTGAGAGATTTGCTAAAAAACCAAACCAGAACAGGTGGAGCCATGCTAGTTTGCTCTTCCTGACAGCTTTTTGTGCTTATACAGATGATTTATGCTAAACGTAAGAGCATCCCTCTTATGCTTTCACAAAGGAGAAAAAGAACCTAATGGGCTTCACCCATCTGCTATTAAAGCAGAGTTTTGAAGTTTCATTTTTCCATTTTAATGGTATTTAAGGTTATATCTAAAGGCTTGTTGTCGTGGAGCTTGTCTTGCTGATACTGGTATGATTTGACAGGTGCTCAGAAGCACACACCCTCCGTGGTTTGTGTTAGCAGCTTTCAACTTTGAGTTGTAAGTGTAAGAAATTAACTCCTGTCTATGGGGAAAAGGCTGAGTGAATCGTATACAGCAGTTTGATTCTAGCTTAGGTGATGTTGAGGAGTGAGGAGAAATAGTCCTTGATATATTTCTCTTATCCAGATGGCAGTATTGTGTTTCTTTGGTGGTCTCATCCAGGAAAGTCTTGCTAAAGAACACAGCTCCTGTGTATCTGTACCAATGAAACAATGGGATCTATTGGAAATTTGGTTTGAGACTTAACAAATATTTAGTATTTTCTGTTTGGTAGTGCAAGCACTGAAAGCGTTCATATGATGGCATTTCTTTAGGAGTGGTGAAGAATCAATACACGCACTTTCTGTGTTGGTATCTCTGTAAATAGTAGAGGGTTGAATATAATTTTCTTCTACTTCTTCTAAATGAATGACTTCACATGACTGTAGAGTGAGGTTGTAGAGTGGTGTGTGTATTCCAAACTAGACAGGTGTTGTTTAATTGCTACAGTTGACATTGAAGTGAGCTGAAAATGTCAAAGAGCAGTTTCTTTGAAGAACGTAAACTTGATGCTCTTGCATAATTTTTTGAGATGTCACTAGTTTTTATTTTGTGCCGCCTCCATCTCGATTAAGATCTTAAAATACAGCTGACTGCTATCTGAGTACACCTGTCATGGCAGGTTGGTTTTTTTGGAAAACCAGTTCCCTCAGTCAGTTTGGCTTTCTCTGTGATTTAATGTAATGGTGGCGCAGGTCATTTAGAATGGATTTATCTTGACAGTTTCAAAGTGTCTTAAAACTAGAGCTTCTTGAGTCTTCCCCAGAAAATCTGAGGAACATCCAAATGTGATTTGCCTAAACGGATCTTATCTGTGACTCTGATGCTGGGGCAAGTGTTTTCTTCATTTTGGTGACTTGCAGTGAACCTAGTAAGAATTACTACACATCCAAAAGCTACTCCCAAACTGGTTCAGCTGCATTTTGCCACTCTTCCTCTCTACCAGCCTTCCCATATGAAAATAATAAACTCTTTGGCAGCCCACCACCTATACAGGCAGATGCTGTAGTAAGGAGATACTTAAAGGGTTGGGTGCAGGAGAGCTTCCATTGATGAGGGTGCTTCTGTTGCTGGTATGGTTTTTGAGAAGTTGGGAGGTAGAGGCTGATCCTGTGAGGAAAGAGTTACAAGTGGTGCTAAGAACTACTGTTTCATCCTGAGCAGCAAGAATAAGACTGGGAATTAGAATAAGAATAAGACTTAGTTGCACTTAAGAGAGATTTTAATAAATGTTAGTCATTATACAACTAACTGTGTAGACTTTCTCCCTCTTGGCTTCCCCCCCCCCCAGCTATGTGAACTGAGCTTCTGCTGGGTTTTTTTTGCCTTTTAGGGCAATCACTAAAACAGGATATCTTTTCTTCTATCTCTAAATATCTGTTATAAGTGGGTAAAAAGCTTTAGCAGCTGATTCAGTATTGTCCCTGTCAAAATGTTAAGTCACTCTTTCCTTTTTTTTGGAATATGCCCACCAGGAAAAGGTCTGACCTCTAGGGAGAAAAAAAAAACCAAACATGCTAAAACCCCTCAGATGTCTTCCACTAAGTTTTCCCTTGATGGAAAGAAGTAGTCTGCCTGTCCGATATGCAGGCATTCCCTTCCCCCATGAGATACATATGGTTGTCGCCTTTCATAGTTGTACTTCTGAGATAAATGGCAACTGATGAACTGTTCTTTCTAATTATTAATTCTTTGAGAGAGAAGGCTTGCTGGTCAGCTGTTCCTAGTGCTTCCGATCAAAATATTTTCCAAAGAATGCTTTAAATTTTCTTCGGCATTACAGGTGCCAGTGAGAGCGTGGGAAAGCATATGCTTGAAGCATGCAACAATAATCTGGAGATGGCTGTCACCATGTTTCTGGATGGTGGAGGCATAGCAGAGGAGCCTAGCACCAGTTCTGCAGGGGTGTCTGCTGTTCGACCACACACTGAGTATGTACCTGCTGAATGTGTCTGTATAAATGAGTAGTCTGTCTTAACAATAGCGTAAGACAGAACAAATAAAGCAATTGTCACTTCTAACCTGCTGTCAGCTCCCTGTAATACATGCTTCTTTGATGATCTTGTTAAATTGATGGCCCCAATATTGTTCTGGGTAATTAAGTTCTTATTATGTAAGTTGGTATGTAGACCAACATCAGTAAGTCTCTCTTGCATGTACTTCAGAAGGTTCCTGTAGCTTATACATACTGGTTTTTGCAAACAGAGCTCAAGATGTTAAAGGGAGGATCCACTAGTAAGAGATTGTCACTTTTAAATTGCTCCAGCAATCTTGCTTTACATTAATTTGGCAGTTAGAGAGTTCTGTTGGTTTGGTTCTTAGAAATGTAGTAACCTTAGTCCCATTTGTAAGGGCTTTATTGTCGTGTTGTTTTAAGCGTAACCAGATTTGCCACTGGAGAGGCTAGATCACGTACACTAGTATACAGAGGAATAAGCAACTACAAAATATGCATCAGTATCTTAAACATCAGATGCCAATAAAGGGAAGAGTTGTTCCACTTAAGCATGGCAGAGAGTCTTTCAGTGCTGCCTGTTAATCTGGCTGCTTGGTATAAACGGAGTCTTTTGTGTGGAAGCTAATTGGTGTAAGTCACATTCATTAAATGTTCTAAATTCAGCCTAGCCGTGCTTTTGTCCTATGAAGATCTTCCACTTCAGGAAAAAGAAAGAACTTTTAAAGAAAAGTCTTGCCACTCATACTTCTGAAGCACATGCATAAATTTAAATAATTCTTTTAGTACTAACCTTTATAGTTGATGTCAAGTGCCTTCCTGTTTGAACCTTTGACAGGTAATGAAGTTAAAACTCTGCATCTATAGGTGTTAGAGTTCTTATTTCTAGACAACTTCTGGCACATCAGTGACTTAAGATTCAAGTTTTTATTGGAATACTTTCTTTTTTATACTTGACACCCTCCAGGTGCTGGTCAGCTTAGTGTTACTTCTAGGAAGAGAGAACAATAAATATGCAAATGCAAAATGGAGAATAACTAGCTTCACAACAGCAATCAAAGATGTGGAGGTTAATAGCAAGGTTAGTGCATCTTGCTGATGTTATGAGTTACTTTTTGAAACCTGCATGGCCAAGAGCCACAAACTGCACACTTTTGAAGAGTCTGAGGGAAGAGGGTACTTCAGGAGTAGTTCATAGGCAGGACAAAGCAATGGATTTCCTTGGGTGAGCCCATGCCTTCCTTTGCATAGATCCATGGGCCAGGTGACCACACATTGAGTAAGTGATACTGTTTCAGAGGCCTTGTGATTTACTTTCTTCTAATCATAATTTCAGATTATCTTGCAGTCTCTGCAAGTGTAACTAAGCTGTTGCTATGTGAGGGAGCCCAGCTATATAAGCAAAGAATTGCTTCAGTAACGTAGGAAAATGGCTGTTTTGACCATCTTGTTTTCCTTCCTCTGGAAAAAAGAGGGCTGTGAGTTTCACGTGGAAGCAAAAAGTCTTCCAACAGAAGAAAGCTGGTAATAAGGACGATAGTATTTTTTTTCTCTCCAGGTAGATAGTTGGGAAGGAGGGTGGCAAGTGGATTAATTAGCAGCCTTTGCTAAGTTTTAAGAAACTTTTCTAAGGAAGTTATTAAAGAAGAAAAAAATCTTTAAATAATAGAGTGACAAAGCCTGGGATCAAGTCACCCAGGGATTTGTGTTATCTTCTGTCAAGACTTACAAAGGTTGTCCATGCTAGATCTTACTGCAGAGTGTACCAAGTCCTACATCAGTGCCATGAGTGGGAATAGATTGTCTCTTCAGGTCCCTCTTGACCCCAAATCTCTTCTTTTTGTGCAATGGTACAGCAGCATCCTTAGCTGGTTCGAGTTGCAGGAGCCTTTGGAGCACAATGGGATGTGGTTTATGTAGTACTTGGAATATTATGATCTCTCTGATTTTTTTTTTTCTTCCCCTTTGACAGGGATGAAGTACGAGCTCCAATTCCTCAAAAACAGGAAATTTTAGTAGAGCCTGAGCCCTTGTTTGGAGGTAGGCTTGGGTTCTTATTTTGTTTTCTTTACCTTGAGATGAGCTAAGTGACAAAAGAAAAAACAGAACTTGCTGAATGTGAAGAAAGCATTGTATGTATTTTTATTCTTGTTTTTTTCCCTGCTGCAACTCTGCAGTCGTGTAACATGATTGCATACTTTGAAATAACACTAGTGTTATTGAAAACCTCACACATTAGAGATGCTACGTTCCCAGTGGTACTAATTTGCTAACCCCTGTTTCATGAGACTTTGTGAGGCAACAGCCAATTAGCTATGATAAGTATACACCTGTGTTCTGGGAGTTCAGAACCATGTGATACTGCTGTGAAAGAGTTTAAGGAGGTGGGATAAAAGATTGAGCCTTGACTGACTAGTGAAAATGAAGAGGACAAATGCATGCTTCTCAGGGAGATGATAGATTAGAAAGAAGGGCTGAACTGTATGATTACACATCACTTTCTCCATTTCTCATTTGGGAATTTAATTTGCTCTTTAAACTGTGTCATGCAGCTAGTTTTCTTGCTTTCTGAAGCTGTTTATCACTTTTGCTTTTGAAACATTTTTTTTCTCTAAGGAAACAGGTGGTGGAAATGGTATTTTCTTTTGGGTGCTTATCTAAAACACTGTTTAGTACTCATGTAATACACTAATGTTCTGAATCTCAAAACCTCAATCTCAAACCTCTGCTGTAGTGATTTTTTTTACAGCAGCACAGGGGTGGAACTTCTGTGGCAGGACTGGGTTACCTGGTGCATTATCCTCATCTTCTGTGTAGTGTCCATGTCTGTATGGAGATCTAAGGCTCTCTCTTTTTATGCTTACTTCTTCTAGCTTTGTGAGGCTCTGTCCTTCTCATGTTGACCAGGCCATTTCTTGGCCGTCTGTATGGCTTTTGCCATGTCAACTGCATTGAGAGTCTTGCCCTTTTTATCAAGAAAGGGCATGCAACTGGTCGTCTTTAAAGTGGTCTCATACCCATGGGAAATGCTCTTTTCTATTATTTAGTTCCTGTGCTAGAAAGGAGGAGGCCATGCTTCAGGTTTACCCTGGAACTGTTTTTCTCTTGATTCTTTTTTTCAACATCAGAGAAGTCTTTAGCTGGGATGCACAAGCTGAGTGGTGGTTCCAGAGAAAGGTGCCCTGCTGAAGGCTTTCTGAAGACAGTGTACTTGTTCCTGTGGCCCAGCAGAGTTTTTGACAAAGGTCTGTAGACCTGTGGGGATTCAAGAATCAAACAAGTGCAGGATTAAGATCTGCTGACCCTGATGCTTGGTCCTGTTCTACCCACCTGTCACACACACTGGTCTCAGATGCACTGTTACTGACCACCCAGCTGAGGCGATCTGTGGATCAGTGATAGCCTCCTGGCACTGTCTGGTCTACCAGTGCCAATATGCTCACTAATGCCAGTTCTGTTTATAACATGAAGCAGCCTGACAAGCTAGCTGAAACTGGAGAGATAACTTCACTTGGTCTTTTCAGCTCTAACCTCAAAGCAAGGGACATGCCAGTATGTGTTTTTAACAGTGTCATACTGAGGTGGTTGTATGAGCTTAGGTTTTCTTCCAGTTGAAGAGATGACCCTGCCTGTTTGTGCTCTGCCAGGTACATGGATCCCATCTTGCAGTACAAAGGATATGAGAAAAGCATCTACCTGGTCTGCTGTGAACAGCTTCACCAGCGCTGCCAGGCTAAAGCTAAGCCTGGCAAGGGAAATGATGCTGTTGCTGAAGTGGTCCTTCACTTCCTATTCTTAGCTGCAGTTTAAGTTGTGCAGAAGTTGGTTTTAATGGATTGTGCTTGTGCCTAAGCATTTAGAGGTGAAAGAGGTGTTACTTACTAGAGTTAGAGAGGCATTCACCAGTATGTTCCTCATTCAGGCTTACTTTCTTTTTCCATGGTAGTCTGTATGGGGAACAAGAACTGTGTACCATTCTTTATGCCCTTGGTGTGGCACAAGGTGAAAGATGCTGCACACACTATGGGTGCAAAACCAGAAGGGTCTCTAAAATCAAGTTTTGGAGGTACTTGCCTTGTGAACTGTGTGTAGGTTGTGCTTTTTCACAGTAAATGCATTTTTCTTACTACAGGTTTCTGGTGGGTATACATTGTATTTATCTTTGTTTAATTTGATTATTATTTAATATGTCTTATAACAATTAGGCTTTGAAAGTTCTATCTTAAAATTGTTCTTCTCTCAGTTAATAGTAATGCAGATGAATAGTTGGGATAAGTCTTGCCAGGCAGTTCTGTTTTGCATTCCAAGTACAGTGGTTGTGCTGTACCGTAGGACTTCAGTGGTACTTTTAGCTACTATTCAGTTATCTGCCTGGGCTGCTCTGTGTCCAGCTGCAGATAATCTGTTCTGAAGGTTTCCTTGTGGATAGTGATACTGGATCCAATGGAAGAGTGTGGCAGTTGCTAGTCCAGCCAGGAAGTTGGGACAGGATCTGGATAAGAGATTAGAAAAGAATAGAAATGCATTTTGGAAAAAACAAATGTCTTTTCTAATAAAGAAGTTATTCTGCCATGATATTTAATCTTTTGAAGTTTTTCATCAACTTGAAGGCCTTTGGTAAAAATCTTGACTGGAATTGTGACATGTTGATGCTGTGACAGCACTGTCACTACATACTGATGGGCCTGGGTAAGTCCATCAGAAAGGGCTAAATTTAAACTTTTGTGTATTGTTGATACATATTTTGTTTCTGGAGTAAGGTTTGCTGGAGGGAGGATGTGTTAGGAAATGGGTCTTACAAACTACCTGCTTCCATCCTCCCATCTTCCTCCAGCCCTTCTGAATTACCTTAATCACACATCATTCATGCTTTGGGTTCCTATTCTATTTTTCCATGCATGTGATGGAAAGTACTAATATGTAATTATTTTGATAGTATACTTTTGAAATAATTATTGAAATATGTATTTTTTTTTAAGCTCCTAAAAGACGCAGACCTGCACGTTCAATATTTGATGGCTTTCGGGATTTTCAAACAGAAACCAGTAAGTGTCTACAGTTCAGTAAGCTAGAGGTTCTATTTTTTTTTAACACAAGTAAGATTGAAAAATAGTTTCCGTTGTAAGTTAGGACAGCTTTCAGTCATTGAATGATTTTTAAATTGCCTGCTGTATAGAAAATTTTTTTTTAATAACATTATTAGGCTGTTCACTCTTGTAGTGTCAGTACTGTTTGCTGACATGTCTCTTCCACATCTGTGGTACAGTTAAGGTTGTTTATTGTTCTGGGGTGGCTGAAGGGAGAGGATGCTGCTCTGAACACTTGCCTGTGTTACGTAAGTGAAGCCTACAGACTATATTCTGTCTGCTTTGGTGTGGCAAATATTTTCTTGATAACTCTCAAAAAAGTATTTTTTCTGCTTTAGAGGGAATTGAATGGGGGAAGAATCCAAAATCCATGTAGAAATCCAATTCATCCGCTGAATTTTTCTTGGGTAGCCAGTGGTCATTCTGGCACTTGAATTAGATTTGAGTAGCCCTGAGGCTTCTTCCTTGGTGGCACACAAGGTTCTCATGAATTTAACTGCTGTTTACCACTGTCTATTTGTTCACATGCAGAATCTCCAAATGACAAACCACTGGCTGTTATTTAAGCCATTAAGTTTCATAGAATATGATTCTTGGACAGCAGAATACCAGATGTTTCACAGCTGAGTTAGAGCTGTTGTGCAGTTGTTACTGCTGGTTTTGCTGAAGTGTTTGAGAGGCCTAACCATGGACCAGGTTCTGACATAGGTGCTGTTGGATGCTGAACTGAAAATAAGTATTCACAATTACTTTCTTTGCCCTGACAGGTTTGGTCAGGGTTTTCCAGTAATAATGAGCTTGTCAACTACTAAAGTCACTGGCAGCTTTGTAAATGAAAATACACCATTTACAGAATCATCATACCTTTAAATTTTTTCTCACCAGCTCCACTTTTATAAGACATTTAGACATGCACAAAATGTAAAATTATTGCAAGTACTTATGATGAAACTTTATCATGCTTTTTGGTAAAACTTCATGGATGAATATCACTGTCACTGAAAAAGCCATGAAAGTCCAGATTATTTCCTGGTTCCTAGGCCTGCTCCATGGTGATGCTTTTTTCCCTGAGGGCATCCAGTGTCTGCTCAAGAATGGTTTGTACATTACGGCCCATTGACAGTTCCTTTCACTTCTAGAAGGTTTTTGGTCATGGGATAGTTATTACCCATTTCAGCTGACCTGGTTCCATAAAATGTGTTGTATCGCTGCATTTTAGGTGAGCAATTGCTGTGATTTACCTTTATTGTATATGGTCATGTCTATGTAAGAACATATTCTGTATTATTTTGAATGGAATTGATACCACTAGAAGAAGCGTGTGCAAGGTGAGGTACTTGGGGATAAACAAGGCTGAAAATCCCTTCACCTGAAAGAGACAGTGGTATCTTGAGCTGATTGTGGGAAGAGATTTTTAATATAAGCATCCAAAGATATTTCTCCATGTAAACTTAAGTCTGGTTTGTTTGTTGTTTTTTTTTTTTCTTTTCTTTTCTGTGGGATTGCCTTACAGCCAAGAAATAGAAACACTGAAATAGAAGTATTCTGAGTAAAAGTTATGATGCTACAATCAAGCTTAGTTTCCCCTTTTAAAAGCATCACTGGGGACAAGTCATGGCATTTTTTTTCCTCGTTTGTTTTCAAATACTGGCATATAATCCCCTCTGCTGATACATTTATGAATATTTTTTTGGAAAATGAAATAAATGCCTAGTGCTTGAGAAGACTGGGGCAGGCATGATTCTTACCATATATAGCAGCTAATCTTGTTCAGTGTGGTCTAACCTTGTGACTCTAGTGCTGGAGTTTTGTGTATGAGCATATAGCCAATAATAAATACATATTGTGAGTATTTTGTCTAATTCAGCTTCCTTTCCTCTTGGGGCTGTGCAGTTCGACAGGAACAGGAGCTACGAAATGGAGGGGCAGTTGATAAGAAACTCACTACTCTAGCAGACCTCTTCAGGCCTCCCATTGATCTGATGCACAAAGGCAGCTTTGAAACGGTAAGTTTTGAAATTTTGGTGCAGTTCCTTATGTCATGACTGTACAGTGTGGAATCCTTGTGTTGGGCTGCTGGCATGTATGGATCCATTGTTGGATGATCAGAAAGTTACAGAAGACTGTATAGTGATAAATATTTGATGGACTGCCTATGGAAATGTTGATGGCTTATCGAAGGATATAACTAATGAGGGTAGACAACATTGTTTATGTTTAAATGTCAGTGTGGCAAATCACACTTGGTGAAAAACCTAAGTGCACAAGGGAGGCTGGTCAGAATGGAACAACTGCATCCCTTGAAGTATCTCTGTAGAGCATGATACAGAAGAAGCTGAAGTAAGATTCTTTTGATAGGTGAGCAAGTACTTTGCAAGGGGTGATATATTTTGCAGCACAGCCCTGTGAAGAAGCTCAGGTGGAGTTATCTTAACACAGCTAAGTGGTTTCTGATACCTGAGCTAGTAAAAGTATTTGTGGCTTTGTCATGAGGGCACAACTTTATCTTCAGTAGAGGTCTTGCTCTTCTATAAAATCACAGTGGTTGTCTTTTGCATCTGGTAGCAATGGAAAAAGTATCCAAGAGATTGTCTGCCTGAGAAGGGGACTATTAGCTTTAAATAATTTCAGGTGTCACCTTTCCTGTCTGCATAGGCATATGTGGATCTAGTCATAAGTTGTTATGATAAAGATCAGTGACTTAAGTAATGATTAGAGAATATGCAAATTTTTTTAGTCCATAATTTCTAGATATTCTTCAGAAGTTGCAGTTACTACTGAGCTTCCACCTGGTCATCTTTAAGTAGCTGAGATTATTATTAGTTATATGATGATTTCATGAGAATGCAAACTATTTATCAAATGGTGCAATATAGGTACAGCAAATAGTGCTGGAGATCTGACTGCATGGGCTGAACAAAAATATTATTTACATTCTTTTCACATTTGCCTCTACTCCTGTGCACAAATACTAGATCACTGCTGGAGGATTTTTGGAGACATGATGTGTGCCTTTATCGGGTCTCCAGCTCTCATCCTGTTGGCCTCATCTCTCTTTTTATGCTTCCCGAATCACTAGGGATCAGTTGGTTTGTCACTAATTCCTGTATTCTGACAGTGCCCTCCATATGTTTAATCTTCTAACAAAATTCCAGGTTTGAAAGGATGCTGACAGGAAATAGCTGTGTCTGCCTCAGCAAGTAATTTGGTGCAATGGAAACAGATGAGCAGACTGAAGTAGTTGGTGCCGAGGCATCCCTGCCCTGTGATACGTGGTTCAGGGTTTACTTCAAACCAGGTTGTGTCAGGTCCTCCAGCTGATGATACCTACTGGGCCTGTGGTTCAGAGCTGTTTGTGAACCCAGCAAATGCACAGTTAAAGGCATCAGTAAAGGGAATTCGCGTGAGAACAGCCAGTGCTGCTCCAGACTGGAACATATGCACAGTCAGTGAGTGTCCTTTGACCTCTGCTGTGGAATTCGAGATGTGTGCTAGTCTTTCCTCATGTCTTGCTGAAAACATATCAAGACTTTAGCAATGTTGATTGTGGCATCTGCCACGGTCAGAAGTAGTTTCAGAGGGTGAAATAACTGATTGACAGATTTGATTGTCATAAGGTCTTTATATTCTTACTCAGTCTTGTAAATTAAAAAAAAAAGAAAAAGGGAGAGGGGGTATTGTACATACACACCCTGTCCTGTTCTTTGCAGTAACTCAGATTTAAAAACATATACACTTTCTGGTATTGGTATTCACCTTTTGGTGTTCTTGCACAGTTTGTTGTCCCATGGGATACCCTTCATTTCAAACCAATGCTCCTCAACTTCTTTGCCATAAAAATCTTCAGCTTCTCAATTTGTTGACTATTAACCCTTCTATTTTACGTTTTATGACTGCAGACTGCTGTACTGCTTCAGTTGGGACACTGTCAGGCTTCCTGTGAATCCAGTGACCAGAGACTCAAAATTCATCTCTAGCAAGCTGCTGTTAGCTTCTTCCTTCTCTGTACACTTAGATAAACATATATAAACTATATAATAAATCAGAGATGTTTATTCCATTCCAAAGTGCCAAAGACTAAGTACTGTTATTTTGATGATCTTGTAGTTTGGTGTTAAACTAAGTGGGGTTTTCTTACTATTATTAGTGTGTGGTGTATTCTATCCACTGGAAGGGTGTGCAAGAACATTCTGCCAGTGTTGTGCCATGTACATTTATCATAGAATCATTTAGGATTTTATTCAGACTTGGCAAGAGTGATGGCATCTAGTCGTACTAAGGTTTTCACGTATCTTTGTTGCTCATCTTTTGTTGCTTCTCTTTGGGTACTGTAAGGTTGATTTTGATAGTAGATTTAGTTATCTCTGGTATGGCCCAAGAAAGCTCATTTTTCTTCACTTAGAAAGAAGCTTTGTTATCAGTAAGGTGCAAAAAGTTGCCATGTCATTTTAACTCAGTAATACTAGCTTTTAAGAGTAGTGAGAATTAACTTTCATTAAAGAGAAATTTTTAAGTGTTGAATGAAATTTATTTTTGTTTTACTTGCTATCTGTGATGAAGCAGTGTGCTTCACACACAGAACAACTTACGATCACTATACTTATAAAGTGTGTGATTAACTAAATTACACCATAGAAATGTGGTGAAAAAGCTTTGATACAGAAAATCTGTAAAAGGCTTTCTTCTAATACTGCAGGCTTTTTGAACATGAGCCACTAGATGTTAGTTACCTAGTGACTGGTGGAATGGGGCTATATAAACCAGAGGCAAACAACTGATGAGCCAGTGAGGTGTTGACCTGAACTGCCTTTTTTTTTCCTAGTAGAAAATTTCAGAAAAACTTTCAGAGCTTAAGTACACAGTGTCACTAAAAAGTCTGTATTTGAGTAGTGTTGTGTGATTATATAATTAGGCTGTTGTCAGTTAAGATTGCACAAGGGATTTGAAACTGTCATTTCCTAACTAGTATTGAGCTTCAATGTGTATCTTGTTAATGTAGAATCTGCTAGGAATAAATCACTAGAGTGTAATAAATAAATAAATGGCACACCAAACATGCTTTATAAAGAACAGTTTATGGTTTTGTTCTAATCTCAAAGACTGCTTTCAAGAATTGCAGGTGCTCATGCATATGATGTAAGATATGATTTAATTTGCGGGGGATACACACCAAATTGACTTAGTTTACATTTCTTGTTTAGGGAGGAGATAGATCTGGCACATGCAATGTTGTGCTTAAAACTCATTTGGACTTCAGTACTTCCGGGAGGTGACTGTATGTAGTGTTGCAGAGTTTCAAGTATGCCTGTATGAAGTTTCTTAATTTTGCAAGTTAAACCTTTTCTAGCTGCTCCCTGCTTTACAGCTGATACTGAATTTTTTTCTTTGTATGTAGCAAGCAGCAGTAGTTTGGAAGCTAACCTAGGCATTGTACTCAAATGGTGCAATTGTCTTTGCATAAGGTGCTTCTAGACTGGCCTAAGCATAGCCTGCAGATGCACCTTTGGCACAGGACTGGCTGGTTGATGAAAGGATGTGTGCCCTGGCCCAGGCAAGAAATGTTAGGTGTAGCACAGATAGGATATTTCTTGTTAGATAATCTCATGCTCTGATTTTGTCACCTGTTGTCTTCCAACCTAAATCACATTCGATTAGTAGATGTCTAAAATGTCACAAGATGGTGGCTCCACTTCCTTGTTTCTCTCTACTGACTTAAAGAAGGAGTGCATTTCAACAAAGCAGAACCAGAAAGAACCACCACAACATTTATAAACTATACGTGGTTCAGAAAAGTCAAATGAGAGGAAAACATGTTACTTTTAGTAGGGCAAAATCTAGAGGTTATCCGGTGAGATCCAGTACTGAGTGTAAAACAAGACTTCTTTCACATTATTGTCTAACCAGATTGATGGGGTTTTGCTATAAGTTGTGATAGGGATGAAAAAGGTAAATGGGTAGAAAGAGTAAAGGTAAACTTAGGACAGATTGGTTTTGTTTTGGGTTTGCATCTAGCCCGTTGCATCTGAGATCCACTACCTCTGTCTTTGAAAGTTCCTACTCTGCTGATTGCTGAAAGCTTGAGCAGACATGCTTGCAAAGAGTGCTTGTTCTGTACTCACCCTGTCTATGTGCTCTTTAAGTGCCTGGTGCTGGCCTTTATACCTAGAAGGAGGGGGAGAAATGAAGGGCAGTTGATATTGGCAACAGTGACTCTAAAGCCACCTGACATAGCTTTTGGGATATGCAAGCCTGCTTTTGAGCCTTCCTTTGTTCTTTTGTCACTTACCAAAATAACCCACCAATATAATCTCCAAACCCACAGCATTTCTTCCCCCCACAGTCTTCTCTTTCCACCCACCTCCACCCCCCCAGAAAAAAAACAGTAGCTGTGCAAGAGCAGAGTTGTGTGTGTGTGAGACGGTAGCAATTTGTGTCCTTTTAAATGTTAAATGTGAAGCCAGTTGTTTTTAGAAGGAAATTAAAAGTAGCTTCAAAAGCTATACCTGCTCTACAGGTGAAAACTCATCTTTGCAACTGTTCTGTGTGGAATTTCCTGCTTGCATCTTTTCAAGGACCTTAGCTGGATGGAAGAGAGGTAGAGCCAGGTTTTCACTAATATTGAAAAATATACAAGTAAGTGTAGAAGAGTATGATGCATTTTCCAGCTTTCTAGCTACATATTTTTAATCCAGTATGGATTACATTAGAACACAGGACTAAAGCAATGCAATTGACTCAAATAACATAAGGATTTTTGTTCCCTTTAAACTTGGGGAATACCTCTAGGCCTTGTCCTAAACTATTTTCCTAGAATTAGTTCTCAAAATCCACAGGTAGTGCAAAACAAGTCTTTTAAATAAAAGCATAATGACTGTATTTAAGACCCTTACCAGTTACGTAGGTGTCACCTGCCCCACTTTTCTCTCCTGGTGACCAAATACTGGATTCTGACACTGTAATATTAGTGGTAAGTAGTTAGTGTGAGGTCCCTTGCGAGAACAGGAGGACTATTCCATGCTTCTATATTCATTTTTTTCCTTTGAGTAACAGAAATTGGCTCTGCAGGTCACTTGGCCGTGCAGAATAATTTTGTAGACTGAGATTCTTCACTTTGTGAAGCTAAGTGTATGGGATTCACGTGTCTGTCTATCACACATTGGATAGGCTAACTATTCAAAAGTGCACTGTCTAAAATAAATTTTAAAAGTAAAAGCTTCAGTTTGGGGAACAAAATATTGCCCAAAACAGCAAAATCTTGCATAACATCCTAATTCCTTGAATTTGCTGTTAAGTGCATTACCAGCAGGATGGTGAACAGACTTATAAATAAATTCTTTTTTTCTTTTTTAAAAGGAAAGGGAGTTCATATGCTAGTTCCAGTCTTTCCAGGTGGTGAGAGCATTCCTGCTGTTGATATAGCCCTCTTTTTTTCAACAGGTATGACAGTTCAGCGATCAGAATTACATTCTTGATCAAACTCCTACCATTAACTTGCAACCAAGCAATCAGACAATGCCAGCTTTGTGACTCAAACCAGTAAGATTTCTTCCTGCGCCTTCCTGTCTTCCTCCCCACTTGCAGTCTGGATAAAGAGCATCAAAAAAGGATGCCTAATTTGGCAGTTGCACAGTAATAGAATAACTCAAAACTTGGAGAGAAAAAAGAAAACATGCAGAGAGGGGGTCCTGTTGAATTAATGCAAGTCCTCTGTCAATTATGCGACCTATTTAAGTAGAAGATGATCCACAGGTTTATCTTTAGAATGAGCAGGTCTTTCCGTTGTCAGATCAGTGTGATTGACTACACTCTTTCCCAAACAAATGCTTTATTCAGCATCCCCGTGTCCTCCCCCC
>JANZLQ010000089.1:13865722-13881605 GCA_026212715.1 Elanus axillaris | reverse complement strand
CCCCCCCCCCCCCCCCCCCCCCCCCCCCCCCCCCCCCCCCCCCCCCCCCCCATCGCTTTTTTCTTGTTTTTCATCTTAGTTTAGCATGACTTGAATGTGTGATGTGGAATTCAGCTTGCTTGAATTAATGTACTATTATGTATGTCTTCCTTCTCTTTAAAGAATCAGTTAGGTAAGGGTTCACTTGGTAATTAGTTTTTATGATTATTTGTACCATATGGGCCAAATTAGATATTAAAGTAAAAGAGGGTCTATACTGTATGCAAAACTTCAATTTTACATTCTTTTGTGTTGTTTTGAATTATATGACACTTCTTTGCCTTTCTTTCTCTCCAGGCTCTTGTGAAACATGTCCAGTCAAAAGGATACCCCAATGAACGCTTTGAACTTCTCACCAACTTCCCTCGAAGGAAACTCTCCCACCTGGACTATGAGATCACGTTACAGGAGGCAGGCTTGTGTCCTCAAGAGACTGTCTTTGTGCAGGAAAGGAATTAGCACCGTGGCCTGAGTTCTCCCAGCCTTCCTCCCCTCTCTTTGCCTGGGACATCAATTCTTTAAATATGCAGTTGAGGGTCTGTTGAGGATTGTAGTGCTGAAATCAGGCAGGCAGCTGGCTGGCCCTTCTCTCTCTTCTTCCCTTCTCTTGCTCTAGTGACCAAATGAGAGTGTTCAGAGTTTTATTTTCTTCCTCAGCTTGGGCCCTGCAGAGAGCATTGGGAAGAACATCTTTCCATTGTTTTCATGGAATAAAGTAAAACGATGATCTGTGTATCCAGTATGCTGGGGCTTGGAGTGGCCATAATATACATACCCTTCTCACTGCTATTCTTAAACCTGTTTTAATTTATTTTTTAAAATAGTGTGTGATAAGGCACGGAGTCATCTGTCTATATGGAGAGAGTGTAATCTTCAGTACAATCTTTCCTTTGTTTTGATTCTCTACACGAAAGGTCTCCATTAACCTTACAGCCTTCTCAAGCGTTCACTTACCTAGTGCTCTGCAAAAACTTGGTTTTGGGGAGGGAGTTGGGTTGAGCTGTGGTGAGATACTCTGCCCCCATCTAATTTCAAGGCTTCTAGATTGCTTGCCTGTTTTCCTCCTGCTTTAAATGCTGCCAGTGGACATAGTAAAAAAAAAACAACCAACCAACAAAAAAAACCCAACTATTTTCTATATGGGATTGACTGCTTGGCCCAGGGGAAAAGCTGCATGTCCACTGTTGGAGCAGAACTGATTCCCTGGTAGAAGTAGGTGGGGTTTCCATTTGTTCTCTTCCCAGCATCCCCTAAGTGTCTGCTTTTTACTTGCTCTCAGGATTTTGCAAACGATGACAGAAAGTGGCAAGATACTGTAAAGAACTTGGACTCTCTGGAAAACACATGTCATAAAAACTTGACAGTTGGCGTTTTGGTTTGCATGGTGTTATGTTTTGTTTTCCCCAGGAGTGACTAGCTTTGCAGGGGTTTTAGTGCACTGACTGCAAGTGAACAGGACAGTAAGTCCTAGGCAGGTTTTCTTTCATTAATTAAAAACATACACAGCCTTGTCAAACAGTGGAATGAATTAATGCTTTATAAAAGACTTCACAGCCTGGTGGCTTGAATGCTCTAGGATGCTTTTTATTCTCTTCATCTACTGTCATTTACCTCTAAATCTGGAAGGCTGTATGGAAAGCTATTGCTTTATTTAGGCTTTCTTTTCAGCTCTGGAAGCTGGCACCAGGAGTCATGCAGGCATGTCCTCTGTGTACACTGGGCTGTGCAGTGCCCTGTTTTTCCAGTGTCTTCTCGTAGGCTTTGAGCTGTTGATCGGTTGGTGTTACAATAGGTATTACAGTGGGATGAAAGTTAACAAACACATCCATCCTCAAGGTGGATGTCGAATTTGTGTATTTAAAACTAAGAACTCAGTGTGCTCTTCATCAGTGAGGAAGAAGGCATGTGAGACCTACCATTACTGCTAACTTTTTCTGCAACTGTCACATTATACTTGTTAAAGAAAAAGACTTTAATGGTCAGAAATTTACCATAGACTAAAACTTTTCAAGATATTTTGCTTTTAATTTCATAATAGCCAGCATACTTTGGAGTATTTAAGGAAATCATAGAAAACATCTTGCATTCCACATGATAATACTAGCTCACAACTACCTTCTGCTCATAGTTGAAGTTTTACCTGTATTCATACAATTGCATAAATTGATTTCCCTTCTACACAAGAGCTATATTGCATTCTACTGCAAGATGCAGTATCTGGAAAACAGAAGCTGATCATGGTTTCCTGATCAATGGTTCATGTGGCATCAGATGGTATTTTTAGTTTATAAAGAGACCCTGGCGTGGATGCTGCTTCCCAGCATTGGAAAGTGAATTGCAAGGCCCACAGAGGAGGAGGCGATGTTCGTGTTTGGCCTGTGAAGCAGCAGTGGCACCTGTAGACTGAAGGATCCTTTGTGTTACTAGGATATCCAAATTCATAACTCAGAGTTGGTTGTATGAGAGAACGGGACAGGAGGAAAACCTTTCCGTGTAGGTCTAATGCTTTCCTAAGTAGCTTCAGCTGTCTAGTTGAAATAACTCTGGTGTTTGTTGCCTTGAAACTCATTACCTCTTCTGTGGTTAGCCACAGGAAAATTAAGGCAGGCTGCCAACAGGATGCAGTACCCAACATACATATAGATAGTCTTTTCGTGTCCCTCAGGCAGGCTGGGTTTGGGAGCATGTTGACCTTTCCTGCTCTCCTGCCAGTGTAAGGCAGGGAGCCTTTGTGGTTCTGTTGATTCCTTGATTCCTCTTTTGAGTTGTTGCAGGCTGGCTGTGTTTGCTGGTGGAGGCCAACTCACTTTGCACAGGCTTGGGTTTGTATCCGCTCTGGGAGTGTTGTTCGTATCAACTTTTCTAGCAGTTAAGTTAAACATAGAAAATTGACTCAGTCTTTTCAGTCCTAGGTCTGTTTTATTGGTAGCTTCTCTTGTTTTGCCCTACCCCTCCCCTGTGGTACTAATGTACGTGGGGCTAGGCTGTGATATGTTGAAGCATTCTGATATAACTAACAGCTGTATCAGCAGCAGGGAAGAGAGGAAACCACATTGCAGATAAGAGTTGAACTTTTTCCATCAGTTCTGCTGCTGGAGAGATTGTGCACTGTGTGGTCCCGTACTGTGAACCTTCCCTTCTTACCCTCTTTTTCACAGCTATGCATGTGAGCTGCAGGGCAGCAGGCAGCTGACAACTCCTTTCTTCTCTGCTCAGCTGTAAGGAAAGGAGTAACCTTATGCTCATCATCTTGCTATCAAAAACAAAACAGGGAGCCCTAGGTTAGTTAGCTTTTCATTGCTTTTTTTATGCTCAGTAACTTCTCTCACAAGGAAGCAAACGTTGCACTTGGCTGCTGCAAGTTTATTTTTAAACCATCAAGAAACATGCCTCTCGAGTACAGTAAATGGTTTTGCCTGGTGGTGTAGTGGGACCAGGAGTGCCTATGCTCTCACTTAATTTTTTCTTTCTTGAGGTTTTATTTAGAAAAATAGTCCCCTAACAGGGAAAGAAGAATGTAAAATTAAAAATTTACATTGAAAACGGGATTTTATTTCTGTCTTGCAGTTCCTATTAGATTATTCTGTTCCAAAAAGTTCTGAGCTTGCTTGTTTCTCTGGCACTGTGTGTTTTTTCTTTCAATTTTCTTTTGCTTTGATCTGTGAGCAGGAGGCAGAGAAAAAAGTTTTTAAGAAATATGTGTCTCTACATGTGGCTTTTCTCTCCCTTTATTCCTCTCCCCTCTTTCCCCCTTCTTCCCAAACCAAATAAAAACAGTGCTGCAGCGCACCCATCAATCAGCTGTGCTGTGGTGGCTGAAAGCTGTTAAGAAATGGCACCAACCAGGGTACAGTTCATTCATGTTGTTCCTCCAAACTCCAAAGGCTTTGTGTTTTGCTGGCCTGAGGAACGTGGCTGAAAACATTAACCAAGTTATGCCTGCAACAGCTTGTAGCGGTGAAGGTGTAAACTAGTTGGGCTCTATTTATAAAAAGCCTTTGCCACCATTGCTTCTAGATGTTAAATCAGAAGTTCAAATTGCTTTTGACAAGGTTGGAAAAAAATGCCTTAAATCTCTATTTGCAAAATAAGATGTTGAAATATGAAGGACAAAGAAAAAATAATCCTTCAAAGGCTGTGGTTTGTGGCTTTGTATGAGTGTTGCAAGGACTGACATGAGTTTGGAGGAGCAGAAATGCATGTAGACAGTGGAAGTCTTTCTGAGAAGAGAATTAAAACAGAGCTAATATGTTTCAAGCTGTAGCTTCTTGTTGCTTGTGGAGAAGTTTCCTTTGCATGTACTTTTTATCTAACAATGCTTTGTTTTGACATTCAATGTCTAATTGCAGCTAATAGTCACAATCACAACCCTTATTCAGAAACAGAAGGCAAAATGAGCACTGGCTTTTCCTGCCAGGTGCTGTTGGTATATTACTGTTGGCTTCCCACTTGTGATCCTTCAGAGGCCCAGAGCAGCATTTCAGGTCTTCCTGATGATACATGCTCTTAAGTCAAGCTGATTGACCAGCTTCAACCTCATAGCATTCCCTACTGATATAAAAAGGGTAGATAAAGACTGTACCAAACATTTCCGAGTGTACTTGTGTTGGTTTTTTTAGGCTTTGAATTAAGGTCTGCAGTTTTCAAGTTTCTGACATTTGTGGATTGAAGTATGTTGCCCTTCCTGATAAATCAGATAAGTTGACAACATCAATATCAAAAGAACCTGTATGTATGTGTGTAATAGCCTTGTAAAACATAGTTGTCTATAAAAAGGCACCCAAAGGTACCATTGTTCCTAAGTAGATTTAAACAGCAGTTTTGCATCAGCCTACTTTCCAGAGCTCACTAGCACTGCTGCCTTGCTATTACAAGAGAATAACGGCTCCCATCTGTAAAGCACAACTGTTGTTTACTGCTGCAAACAGCTTGCATTTCACATGGTCCACTACTTTCATAGATACATTTTTTAAAGACTAGCAAATTTATATACTCACCTGCACCAGCTTATACCAGCTTCCATTTTTCATTGGTGCTGTGGTTTGTACCGTTGCAGAAACTGGCAGCTGTTTTTAGAATGTGTTTTAATAAACAAACCTCACTACTGAAGGGCCTGATTTCTCAAATACACTTTTTAGAAAACTTCCATGTAATTCTGTGCTTTGCTGTTTGATATGTTTGTACTATTGAAAACTTTTTCATTAAGTATACTTGAGTTCTTGACAGCTCAGTGGAAAAATTTCTTGAAAACACTAGAAAGAAAAGCCAGCATCCTCAAAAATTGAAGTTTCATCTCTGTGCAGGAGGTCTTTGAACACAGCTGCCCTGTAGCAGAGCGCATGACATGCGGTTTGCAGCTTGTAAGGGCAGCTAATGACAGCCAGATTTGAGAATGCGCTCCTCACCTCTGGAAGGAGCTGGGATGCTGAATCCTGGCTTTTTGAGCCTGTTCTTGCCAGAGCACCGAGCTTGTTCGCAGGGACTGAAGAGCAACAAGGGCTAAATTGAAAGCTAAATTGAAAGAAAAAAATTTATTTTGGGGGCAAGGCATCACTTGGGCTGCGTTTTGTCAGGTACCAAGTGCTGCAGAGATGCATAAAATCTGGTGTTTGTGTTTTTTTTTCCTAAACCATGTGAAGAAAGAGATAAGATTTTTAGTAAATGTCACTAGTTTCTTCTTGTTTAATTCCTTTTTAGTCCAGTTAGTAAAAAAATAGGTAGTCCTGTATTTCAAGAGGAGGAGGGGTAGCAGAGATGTGCTTTAGGTGGGTGAAGTGCAAAGTCGCAGTCCCATAAAGACTGAGTGTGCCTTGTCTAGCTGTTTCAATAGATTGAATACAGCCTCTCCTCTCCCCCACCCTTTCTGTTTATTTATTTTAACAGAAATTTTGTTCTTTAAATGGAACAGCTACTATTTTAAAGGCAAAACAAAACTCATGGTTTGAGCCCTATATTGGCCATCTACATTGTTGGAAATACCGGCAGTTGCATGTTTGGAGTTGAGCTGAACATGTTTGACAACCAGCTGTTGAGGTCTGTTGGTTGACATTCCCCAAAGAGAGTCTTGCTGAAGTTTTCTATCTCGAAGCTTGAGGTCTTAATGCAGTTTGGTTTTGCTCTGCTCTTTGCTCCTGAACCAGCAAGGTTAATGGATATCCTTTCTGTGATGATGTACAGTATGACTTTTATTCCAGTCTCCTCTTGTATGTGAGATGCTTAGTGTCTGTCCACTCCCAATATATATAGCCATATGTATGTACATATATACACACACACACACATTTTTAATCAGAGAATGCGGCACTCAACATCAGTGCCTCAACTTGCCTCAGTTTTATCTTTTGTTTTACATGGGTATGCTATGAGCGAGTGCAGAAGTTCGGGATTTGGTCACTGTCTTTAATTACTGTGAGTGTCTGCAGTACAGAGAAAAGTCATTTTGTAACTGCTTGTTAAATGGTGCTGAGACTTTAAGGTATAGAAGGATAGATAGTAAAAATACATGGAGCAGGGGGACGAGGTGCTATTTTATAGAACAAATTTATATGAATAACATCTGGGTGAAACTCAGAGATGTGGTGCCTCGTCAGAGACACGAGACTATAGGATAGATGATTTTTAAAAATAAGGCTATTTCCTCTAATTGGTGAACTTACACTTTCAAAATTATGACTTTGCCTGTCAGTTTTTATGGTCATCACTTTCTTCTTCAATGATGGTGACTTCTTGTGGGAGGAGGGAGAGGATTAATTTGGAAGATTTCAGCTCACCATGCTGGGAGGGACCAAACTCAAGGAAACCTCTGATCTATATACACAACTGCTGCATTTTTTTATAAATATATGTAAATGTCCTATTGTAATATTTGATCCTGGAAATAAAACAAATGGTTTTCAGTAGCTTTCTTCATCTCTTGGTTGTGGGGTTTGGGGTTTTTTGTTGTTGTTGCTTTAGTTCTAATGAAAGTCTGTCCCTGCATTATATGGAGAGTTTCTGAGTTTTTCTTTAAGGTTATTGGGAGTAGGAAAGGAAATCAAGCTGAGTTCCCTATGTGTGTGTATCTGACTTTTCAGTAAAATTGTCAGATTGGGAGCATTTCTTTTTCCTTTGCATCTGAGTCTGTGAATCTCAACTAGGCAGAATAGGTTCAGGTGCCATAGCTTCTGTTGAACTTCTGGGAAGCTTACAATTTTCCTATCCTGGCTGTAGCAGCTTTTGTTGGCGTTGACTCTCTTTACAAAATAAGTAGCAGAAGCTGCAGCTCATCTGAAGAAGTCCAAATGTGTGTTATTTTAGATACTAGCTCCAGGTCTGCCCAGCCAGCAAGGACAAGGCTTACCTGAATTTGAAGCCCATTTCAATATGGTGCCTGATAATAAATGCAAGCAACCAAGTGAGTGACTTAAGTAGAGAGCATCCAGTTCCTGCTGATAAGGAATTGTTGATTACTGTGAACTGCTTGCTTAACCCAAGAAAGCTTCAGCCCATTCTAGAGGTTACAAAATCTTGAAGTGAGACAAACTTTTGGTACCTTGCTAGGAAAAATACCCTTATGAAAATGAATAAAAAGAGGCAGGGCTAGGACTTTTCATCCTTCCCAATGGAAGAGCAGAGAAAATGTGGCTTTCTCTTCTGAACCATCATTGTCCTCCTGGTACAGGTGTTGTCAAGACGGAGCCTCTAAACTTCTGCAATTGTCTTTTGGGCTCCTTGGGGTATTCCTGTAATGGCCTCACATGAAATGCCAATGAGCAGAGTCCCTTCTGGGCAAGTACTTAGCCAGTACAGTGGGGAAACAAAAGCTTAGGAAACTGATTTCAGGTCATCCTCATGTTCCTGAGTGTAGGTGGGTCCCCACTGAAACAATAACTTCAGCCACTGCCCCGGTCTTGCTCTGTTTGAACTCTCCAAAAAGTTACAGAATAGGGTGATTGACTGTGCCAACAGTCATGCTAAAATCTTCAACCAGTGTTCATTGTGACTCGTTTCCAGCATGCCTTGGAGAGGCAGGCAAATGTCCTTGGCTTGGCTTATCTGAAACCAAAGCTTTCTCAAAGGAGGTCATCCGAGTTCTGTGGTTAACACCCTCCTGGGAGACACTGATCTCCAGAGGAGGCCGGAAGGCTGTTGCTCCAGCCGCCTTTCCAGGGGTATCTTGGAAGTGACTTTTTCTGTAGTTTTTGGCATGTGCACTTCTCCTTCTCCCTGTGTTACCAATGCTGCCAGCTTCTCTGATGAAGACTTGCTTGTGCACCTCTCAAGGCTGGAAAACAGCCTGATCTCTTCACACAGTTTAGGAAAATATTTCCCATACCGAGTCGGAAATATTTTTTCATCACAGTCTGCAAGTCAAGAACTACAGGATAGACTAAAGGTACCTCTTAGTTTTAATTTATTTATTTTTCCTTTCTGCAGACGCCTTCCAACTTTTAACCGGGTTGGTTTATCTCATCTGAAGTATTAAATCAGGTGAATTTCATAAGGAAGCTAAAGTAAATGCTATATTGTCTAGCACAATTGTGTTGGTATTTCTTCAGTCTGAGTTCTTGCCACAAACTCTCTGCAGGATGTGTCTAAGGGGATCACTGTTGGCAGCGAACGTGCCCACACCTGAGTTTGGAGAAGCTTTAGCTAGCTAGTGGCAGAAACAGATTTGCAGATGCTACTGAGAGGAGTGGGAGAGATGGAGAGACTGCTGACTTGTGCTGAGCATCCTCTGGACAGGACTGAGGTAGAGGTTGGTTTGGCACAGAATGGTTCAGTCTTGCAGATTCAGACTCAACTCAGCCTCTCTGATTCTCCTTGAAGCCAAACCACTCTTGAAACCCAACCTGCCATGCAATTTCCATACCCCCAGGGGAGTTTGGGGAAGCAAAGAGCAGGGGAGCATGGTTAAGAGAGTGGATGCAGTGGTTATAAAAAGGTCACAGACCTTGAAGTTCAGGAAGAGCCACTGCTGAATGTGACATGCAAACCGTGGGCCAGAGAGGCAGATCCTTTTAAGTGTGACAGGATAAAGTGACAAGAAATGACTAGGATGAAAGCAGCCAGCATCTCTTAAGCTGAGATCTGGTGTTAGAGAAGGAGTTGGCAGGAGGGCTTTGCTGAGCCAGTGTTACTTTACATGGAACCATGTTTGGCAGCGCTGTGGCTTGGTGACTTGGCAGCAAGTTACTTGCCTGTAATTGCCATGCTGACACTTTCTTAATTAAAGTCTTGTGCGAGAAAGGGAGGTATGCCGCCACTCACTGCGCTTGGGGGAGCTGTGCAGGGCTAAAATTAGCCTTTTATTATTAATATTATTGACTTGAGCTGGAGTGGGTATAAGGGGAAGATCAGTGATACTGGGGAAAAGATTCATCCTGATGCTTCATCATGAATGATACGGTGTTTTTTGTGGGAGATGATTGACCAGATCATGTGTGTGGCAACGTAGGAAGCTTAGATTGCTGTGACGTTGAAAAGGGCACAAGATGAGTTGCAACACATTTTCTTCCAGCAAAGTGAAAAAAAAAAAGCTTCCTCTCTTTCTAAATAAAAAAAAAAAAGAAGGAAAAATTGGATTATTCTCAGCAGTCTACTGTCCTACATGTTTCGCCTTTGCTGCTGTCTGTTTTTTAGAGACCAATTCGTCTTAATAAAACGGGGATTTACATGCTGGTGCAAACTCTGATCTTCCTTTCAGAGGAACTATCACTATTTGCACAATTTGCTCCTCTCAGCTTGTTTTTCCTAGAAAAAGAGAATTGGCTGATGTAACCCAGTCTCACCCATTCATCTTTTTCCATGTGACACTCAAGAGGTCCAACTCCATTTTCTATTTCTTCCAAGAGTGGCATGCTGTACTTAGAGCAGTTTTTATATTCTCAACAGTCCTGTATTCATTGGTTTGAAAGCAGGAAAAGCCACTTTGAAACATGTTGGCAAATGCTACTTGCGTGCGTTACCTTAGGTAGAGCAAGGTAGCACTCTAGGTGTTTTTTTTATTTACTATATCAGAGCAAGGCTGTATCGGGGCTATAAGATAGCTGCACTTACGCTTCATCTCCTGTGGCTGTTGCAGATGGGGAAGCCCACATCCCAAGCAGCTGATATGCCTCAGGTCCTCATGATGAATGCATGAGGAATATGAACATTCTCCAAACTCTGAGAAGATTCTTCCTTTTGCCTGCACAGCCCATGAGCAGTTCTCCTCTTTGCTTGTGCTGCCCACAACTGCCCTGCCAGAAAAACTGTTCCGTTTTTGCTATTTTTTATACTACAGCTTCCCTGTCTCCTGTTCTCAGTCATGGAGGTCCTGTTTCCCATCTTGGAGATGCTACCATCAGACCTTCTCTGTGAGGACAGAAGAGGAGCTTCCCCATTGCATGCTAACTGCCAGCCATAGAGACCCTGGATAGGACTTTGAAATGCTGCTGTCTGGTGACTTGCAATAGTTAAGATAAGTTACCCAGAACTAACCTTTCTCAATGTTATCACCAGGGTGTGAGATATATACGTAATGGATGTATGCTCAACACCGGGAGGAAAAGCTGGGCTATCTGCAAGAAAGCAAAGGGCAGGAGATAGGAACCAGCTGAGACATGAGAATATTTATTTAGAAGCTTTTATCAAAATATTAGTATGCTCCCTCCTGTGGGTAAGGATGAGAAGAGTCAAACCTGAACTATTCAGCATCCATGCACAAAGATCTTGCACGAGGGAAATAAGGTGAAACATGATGGAAGAAGCCCTTGGTGGGCGATGTGGACTCACGGTGACAGAACAATAGTGTTTGGAGTGGGTAGCAGAGAATTGAGGAAAATGTTCTCCATATGTAGTTATTGCAGGATGTTCCAGGAGAAATGGTGTTTGCTGCTCGGGCAATGGTCAAGGCATTTAGGGCAGATGTGTAGAAGCCTTAAAATCTGAAGTTGTGCATGTTTTGGTGGACTCATGTCTTCAGCCAGTGGAAGGGGTCATGATTGAACAGACGGATCAGATGCAACGCCAGCAGAGGCTGGCTCATTCAGATGGGACAGTCATTCTTCCTTTTGAGCCGCCAGTTGTGTGGGAGAGGGGAGGATCATGACTGATGCAGTGGGTGGACCTTGGGGTGGAGGAGGAAGACATGGAGCACGTGCTAGGACATCATAAATAGTCACCCGTGGGTGATGCCTCCAGGACAGGGCCCATCTGAGGGGTGGACGCTGCTGGCTCCATGTGGCATTGCTTCCAGGTAAGCTGGGAAGGCAGGTAGACAGGTTCCCTGGGCTTTGCTTGAATCCCCTTGCTTTTGGCCATGGAGACATGCTGGCAGGAAAGGAGTCTTTCTTTCAAATGTCCTAACAGAGACTGATTCAGCTGCACTTTTGCTTTACCTCCCCTTACAGAGGGGTCTGTCTGTATTGGCTCGAGTAGAAGAAAGCAGCTAATGCAAACTTGCTTCATATTCAAGGGTAGTGTTGCAGGGGGGACAACAGCAAGCTGTGGAGAGCTTCCTGGGGGAAGGAGATTTGCTGCCTTCCCCAGGGAGAGGGCAGCAGTGGAGCAGGAGAGTCCTTGGAGAGGTTAAGGGGAGACTTACAGAATACCACAGAAGCCTAGGGCTGGTGAGAGCAGCCCACGCTGTGAGCTCCCGAGGAGCAAGAGCTATTCTGGAAGGTCCTCCAAAGTGGGGAGGTGGTACTCAGCACTGAACACTCGTGGCTCTGGGGGGGGGACAACCATGCACAATCCCTGGGCTACAGGTGGGACTGCAGTGAGGGAAAGAGGCCCTAAATTCATTATAACCAAGGTAGGGAGGATAGAAAGCAGTGGAGAGGTGAAGCTCCAGGATGGATGGAACTGGTGGTCCACCTTGGGCTTCTTGGCTTGCATAGTCTCCATGCAGCAGAGTTTTGCAGCCCTGTTCCTCCACGTTCAGCCCTCCCTGGCCCCCAGCAGCCTGCTGGGGCTGGCATGGCTGGTCTCTAGCAGGTTGCAGGCATGTGAAGCGCCGTTGGGCTGGTGCCCCCCAGCCTCTCGGGCCGTGCAGATGCTGGACATGCAGCCTGAGCCACACCTCCCCATTGCTGATGCTGTGCATGAGGGGGGCTGAGGCAGCTCTTCCCACGGAAACAACCACGTGGCGCCTCTTTGCTTCTGCTTCTGCAAAGCCAGAGTGAGCCTGAAATAAATTAGCCAGTGCAAGAAGCAGCTCAATTCAGGGAACTTGCGCAAAACAGGTTGCAAGCCACTGGGAAGGGGGAAAAATGCATAAAGCCAATTCGAAGCAAAAGTGAACGCAGGGTAGAAGAAACCTGGAAAACCGGGACAACATCAAACCAGGTTGTTTTCAGCAGTCCCAGAGTGACAAATGGATATCCCCTCTCTTGAGGGTACAGAAGAGGGAGAGCTGATTTTTGACAAGGTATCACTTGGAGATGGGCAGGCAATTCCTAGATGAACTGATAACTTAATAAAATGCCAGCGGAGCTGGATAGCTTGCCTGAGGATAGGTGATAACCTTTTCTTAATTAACTTCAATTAGTTTCAGCATATTCAGACCTACAGTAGGACTAGTGTGTGACAGGGATGATGTTGCTGTTGGATTTGATTGGAGACTGATGTGCTTTCACAAGTCCTTGAAAAGAATTTTGCCCCTTTCCTGGCTCCCTCCTGCTTGTTGTAAGCACTCAAAGTCAAACTGAGCCGTGGTGGTTGGTAACATTTTGGAGGAGCTGGCCTTGCGGGTCTCACAGCTTTCAAGGCTTGGTGTGGGTCCTGCCATTGTCTTAAACTCCCTTACCCATTTGGCAAAGAAATATTAGTAGGTCTGTAGCTGGGCTTCTCCTTCTATGATAAAATAGCTCAACCTCAAGAAAATTGTTCAGTGGCAGTAGATCAGTATTACCATTGGATTTATTTTTAATATTTCATTAATTAGATGGTGTGTGGAAAATAGGACTTCCACTGGAAATTTCCCTTGAGTAAGGGCAGTGCCAGTGGGGTAGGCTGGGACCCAAAAGCATGAACCAGAAAACTCCCATACACCCACCCGTGGCTGTGAGATGAGCTCAGGGTAGGGGAGCTGTGGGGCATTGCAGGGATGAAGGCAGCCCCTTCCTTGCCATCATCATGCAGGGTGACCATGTGTGTGGGGAAATGCAGCCGGATTGTGGGTCCCTGCCTGCTGGCGCTGGGCATGCTCTCTGTGGCAGCCAACATCCTCTTGCTCTTCCCTGGTGGGACATCAAAGTACCTGGTGGAGGGGCACATCAGCAAGCAAGCCAAGGCCGTGCCGGGTGTCTGGGGAGGCGGCATCACCGTGAGTACTGCGGTTTGCACCGCACCCTTCCTCGTGTGTCTGTGGAGCGGGGACGAAGGGATGAAGCAGGTGGCTCCCCTTTGTCCCCCCAGCCACTTTTTCCTTCCTGTAGGTGCTGCTGGCAGCAACCCATATCACGGCGGTGGGGTGGCGGTGCGCTGGCTTCTCTGACTGTGGCACCCGTTGCAACGTAAGGCAGTGTTGGGACCCCTGTGCCAAAGCAGTCCCAAGCAGCCCGTGGTGGGATATGGTGGGTGGTCCCAGGGTGGGATGTGGAGGGGTGCCACCTCTCCTGTGGCCCTGCGGTGGGACACGGCATGGATCCTCCTCTCCCCTGGCCCCATGGTGGGATGCTGCATGGTGCCACCTCCCCAGAGGTGGCATGGGCTTCTGGCATGGGCTCTGCCTCACCAAGCTCTGCATGGCAGGTCCCTGCCTATCTCTGCTCCTGGCCTGTCCCTGCTCCCTGCCCACTTCTGTCTAGCTCAAAACAGCCCAGCGATGGCTCCATCCTCAGCCTCAGCTCCCAAGATCTGCAGCCCCTTGGGGTGAAGGGAAGGGGAGATTTGCCCCCTTACGAAACTCCAACAACAACACACAGCTGCATTTTGGAGCCCTCCTGACTTTTGGTCCCCCCACACTGCCCTCCCCGGGTGCTACCTGCAGGCTTTCATCTCTGCTGTGCTCTCCAAGCTGGCACTTCTGGGTGCTGCCGCCTGCTTCGTCCTCTCTGGGGTGGGTTTGACCGATGGACCCCTCTGCTTCTACAACGCCTCCAAGCATGGCCACGGGCACGGCATCCTCTGGGATTACCCCTTCCTGGACACTGGTGGCCAGGAACCTGACACCAGGTGAGGCAGCGAGGTTGAGTCGTCAGTGCCAGCTGGTCAGCTTATTGCTAATTAAGTCAGTGTTATTTATGGTGGGTGGGGTGAGGTGGGCTTGCTGGTGGTGATGCAAGACTCCAGTAGCTCAAGGTCCTCACCTTTCATGGCTTTCTATGTGGTACTTCCCATCCCCATCACCCTGCTGAGCCTACTCATCCTCAGGAAAAAGGAGGGGGGTATCTGGGGCACACCTCCATGGCAGAAAGCAATGCATGCAGGGCAGCATCTTGCATATCCTCCTCTCCCCCTCATGCAGGGCACAGAATTACCTGTATGATCGTCGCACCTGGAGCACCTGCCTGGAGCCGGAGGGCATTGTGGCCTGGAATGTTGTCCTCTTCTCCCTCCTGCTGCTCATCAGCGCAACCGAGATGGTGCTGGCCTCCCTCCAGATCCTTAATGGCTGCCTTGGGTGCCTCTGCGGCTTTTGTGAGGGGAAGTAGGGACCAGCAACAGTGCCAGGAGGATGGCACTTGGAGGAGGTATCAGCCCTGGGTGTGCCTTGGCTGGTGGCAAATGCTGTAGCAGGGATATGGCAGCAACTGTGACACCAGCCCAGTACAAGAGCCCCGTGCAAGACGGACAGAGTTGCCCATAGGAGACAGACATCCCAGCCTGCGTGAGATGTCGAAGCAATGTGCATGGAGTCGGCATGCAAAGGGCTGCCTCTGTGCAGAGCCCTCCACCTGGGCAATACCTCTTCCTCCTCCCTGGAGCAGATGCCCTTGGGACTGGCAGCCATTTGGGGATGGAAATGAGCCTAGTGAGCGATGGAGGTGAGGACCTGGCTCCTGGCATCCTGACATGAGCCCAATGGCTCCCCTCGCCATTACTCATCAGCCTCTACCTGCCCGAGTGCAAAATGTGACATGATGGAATTTGTAGAGACAAGAGCTGGAGCACTAACTTATTTTCATTAATCAGTCTGTATTTAGGGCACCTTGCATTGGTGTTTTTCTCCAGTGTGGGGCAGGAGCAGTGAAGGAGACTGGAAGTGTTGCGCCAGGCTCTGGTTGGGGCTGAGGGGCTTGAATGGAGTGGTGCTGGGGGGAAGCAGTGCTGGAATTGAGGTGTAGCCCCCCCCTGAAATTCACCCATATGCACACATATGCATGCAGGAAATGTTAGAAGCCCCACGCTCGCCCCCACTGGCCCAGACCCCTGCACCACCCACCACTGCACTTGCAGGGGGTGTCACCGGCTTCAGCTCGTCCCCCATCCCTGCGCCCTCATCCCCTAACCCTTCACAGGGACCAAGCATGGGTACAGACCTGAACCTGCCTGCACTGGGATGTTTGCCACAACACTGCTAAGGTTCGGTGGAAAGTAGCAATGTAGTAGTAGCTTAAAAAAACCCACAAACAATCAGCCAGATTAAACAGTAACTGGGCAAATGTTGTGGTTTAACCCCAGCTGGCAACTAAGAACCACACAGCCACTCACCCTCCTCCCCAGCACAATGGAGGGAAGAGAAGTGGAAGGGTAAAAGTGAGACAACTCATGGGTTGAGATAAGAAGAGTTTAATAATTAAAAAAAAAAAAAAAGAAAATAACAGAGAGAAATAAAACCTGAGAGAGACAAGTGATACAAACGAGAACAATTGCTCACCACCAACTGACCGATGCCCAGCCCGTCCCCAAGCAGCGGCTCCTGGCCAACTTCCCCCCC
>JANZLQ010000089.1:13848937-13865622 GCA_026212715.1 Elanus axillaris | reverse complement strand
CGCAGTTTTATTGCTGAGCATGACGTCCTATGGTCTGGAATATCACTTTGGTCAGTTGGGGTCAGCTGTCCTGGCTGTGTCCCCTCCCAGCTTCTTGTGCACCCCCAGCCTGCTCGCTGGTAGGGCAGTGTGAGGAGCAGAAAAGGCCTTAACTTGGTATAAGCACTGCTCAGCAGTAACAAAAACACCTCTGTATTATCAACACTGTTTTCAGCACAAATCCAAAATATGGTACTATGAAGAAAATTAACTCTACCCTAGCCAAAACCAGCACAGTGATTTTTGGAGAGACTGTTGAGAAAAAGAGGCATTGGCTCAAAAGGATCATTACAAAGGAGCAATTAAAAAAGGAACATAAATATTTATGACCATGGGAGGAAAACCCTCAGAGCAGGGTGGTAGTACAAGGTATGGCACAGCTGGAGCATGACATCCCCCCAGACCAGCACCTGGCACAGGCAGGAGGCACGGGGTGTCCCTGGCTGCCTTCTCACCTGCTTTGCTGCTGTTGTCCCCCATTATGTATTTCATGGGGTGGTTCATGCTCAGAAAGGAATGAGCCTGGGGCTGGGCTGGTGGCACAAGCCTCCATGCCTAATCAACTATGTAATTAAAAAATAGCAATAAAAATGAGATTAAAAATCCAGTTTTGGGACGGTAGCACATGCCTTCTGTGTGATGTGGCCATGCTGGCCGGTGGCAGGATCCCAGGCTGTAAGCATCCCAGTGTGCTGGGCTCTGGGTTGGTGCCTCAGGGTCCGGTGCTGGGGGACTGGGGGGAGCCAACCTTGGGGGGGGCATTAGGAGATGAGGCAGCTCTTTTGCCTCCGCTTCCTGCGGTGCAGTGGGCTGCCATCCTGCCGGGGTGTAGTAGCTGTCAGGGGGATGTTCTGGAGCACATCGTATAGCGTGAACATGCTGAAGGAGATCTGCTCGTAGGGTGACCGTGTTCCATTCTCGTAGAGGCAAGCGAAAGCAATGGCTGGGCCACCAGAGATGGAGGCCTCGTTGTAGGGCAGCTCCATGTAAGCCAGGTCCGAGTAAGCACTTGGGCCCTCATAGATGACCCATGGCTCAGTCCAGCTCTCCACATCCCTGGGGAATGTGCTCAGGTGAACCCCCATGTTGACCCGTGACATGGAGCTGGTGGGGTGGGAGTAGAGGACCCACGTTGGTGCTTGGAAGAAGGCAGCGGGGCTGGGTGTTGCCACGGGGTCCCCTTGGACCGAGGCAATACCACGGGCATGGCCATGAAGTCCTGGGGTAGGACAGCCCTCCTCAGGCTCGGCTGGCTCATGGTGGCTGCTGGTGGCCACAGTGGGCAGCTCATCACCTGCTGCCTGCCGGGCAGGCAGGTATCGAAACCCCTGGAGCATCCCAGGGAGCAGCTGGCTAGCTGAGCCCCGGAGGGGCATCATGGAGTCCCAGGGGGCAGTGGGGACATACACAAAAGGTGCGGGGAAGCCGACAACGCTGCCATGACAGCCATGGGGGGGCTCAACCAGCCGCTGGACCAGCTGCCCCCCGTGGAAGACAGCCCCGTCGTCTGTGCTGAGTGCCTGGACCCTGAAGCCCAAAGGGCTACGGGCGTTGCAGTAGAGGACGTTGGAGCCATCCTCCTCATCCACCGAGACCAGCTGGCACTCACCTGTCTGCAGGTTGGGGATGAACTCCCCAAAGCGCCAGCGCTGGCCATGGTCGTCACTGTAGAAGGCAAAGGAGTGAGGGGTGGTCTTGCAGAGCTGGCCGAAGCACTCCTTGCAGTCAATGTGGTAGCTGTAGGCGGGCACCAGCAGCCGGCCGGACCGCAGCTGGATCCCGTGCCCAGGGCCCAGCGCAAATGTCGCCCAGTCTGGGGAGGGGAGATGGGATGTGGGTGAAGAGTGGTCTCCATGGTGCCCCTGCCATGCCCCACATGGAAGGGTCTTCAGTGCGTTTCCCCCCCCCCAGCCTAGCCAAGTAAGGTGGTGGGATGGGAGTGCAGCAGAGCCCAGTGCTGCCTGGTTGTCCTCACACATGAGCCTACCCACAGCTACAAGGCCTCTCCATCTTGGCTCCCCCTTGTGCAAGTCAAGTGATACAGCTACTCCCTCCATCCCCTCTGCTTGAGGTCATCTTCCACCCCCATCTCTGATGCCTGTGGGCTTCCTACCCCCAAGGCCACCTCCAGCCATACCACAGGTGGCTCCAGGAGGCCAAAACCCATGGTTGCCCTCTTGCTGGCTGTCCCCCCCTGCTCCTCACCCCTCTCCAGTGGGCTACCTTTGATGGCCCCGCCAATGACCTGCTGCGTCAAGTCTGTGGCTGTACTCCAGCTCAGGCCCTGGTCAGCGCTGGTGACGCAGCAGAGGCGGGTGACGTTTTGTCCGGTGATGATCTGGTAGGCTTCAGGGGTCCTGCCCAGCACCGTAATGAAGAAAAGGAAGAGGGTGCCAGTGAACTCATCGTAGAGCGGGCAAGGGTTCATCGACCGGTGGTGCTGCAGCGTTGCTGTCTCCAGCACACGCATGTCTTCCCACTGCCCAGGGAGGATGGAGAGGGATGAGGACCGCCCCACTTCACCTGACCCAGCCTCCCCTCCTCATGCAGGTGCCTCCAGGAGCTCGGCTGTGCCAAGCAGTGGAGGATAATCACCCTGCTGTCCCCACACCCCCAGCCTAGCGTGTTTCCCCCCAACCCCAGGTGCATCACCCCGTCCCACCTCCACATAGCTCCCATAGATCGTGCCGCGGCGCAGCACCAGCAGGTTGGCGTGGGCATCATCGGTGCTCAGCCGCTCCTCGGCGAAAGCCAGCAGCTTGGCCACGCAGGGCAGGTAGAGCAGAGCGGGCACGCGGTATGTGACGCCGTTGGACTCCTTCTCAAAGAGGACGGTCCGGGCAGGGAAGTGCCGGGAGCCCATGGCATCTGTGGCAGAAAGATACAGCCTCACCCCAGTGGGTTGATGAAGGTGGGAGGACCAGCTGCTGGGCACAGCTGTGGGGTGCAAGCTGGAGCTGGATTGTCCTTGGAGGGGTTTGGGGCTTAACTTGGTGGGCTTGGGTTTGGGGACCCCCCCTGCCCCAAGAGCAAGGGCTGGAGGGCAGGTTGCTACGGGCAGGGCTGGGGTTGAGGGGGGGCTGAACATGTGCTGCTGTGGTGGCAAGTCACCACCTCTCAAAGGTGGGACAGGATTTTGGGTAACACCGAGAGGCTGACCTGGGCTACCCCAAAATAAAATTAAATCAAATCAATCTTTGAGATGCTCTTCAAAAGTGGTTTCTGGTAAATCGAGGCCAGTCAGCAAAGGGCAGGGTGAGACCTGTGGTTCCCTGTTCCCACTGTCAAGTGAGTGTTGGGGGGAACAAATCCCGACCCCGCATGGCCAAGACCCTGGGAGCATGGGGTCAGGCTCCTTGCGAGGGGGTCAGGGAGTGCTTTGTCCTGCATTTCTAGTACCTCCAGCGCAGTAGACCCAGCCAGCTCGTTGTTTCCCCCCTCCCCTGCAGGAGGTAAATCTGGCTTTGATTTACCAGAAACGCTTTTGAAGAGCATTTCAAAGATTGATTTGATTTAATTTTATTTTCGGGTGCAAGCAGTCCTTGAGCACCGTTCATTCAGGGACAGCAGGAGAGCCACTGTGGTCAGCTGTCCCCAGGTTACATGACCCTACATGTCCCAGGTTATTGCTGCAGGAGGAGATGGGCATCCCACTCCAGGACACAGCTGGTGTGGCCAAAGGCAACTTTCACCTGTGTTTTAATTAGGAACTTTTGCTGATCAAACACCCCCCAGAGAAGTGAAGGCACTCACCGGGTCCTGCTCAGCTGGGAGTGTCCCCTCCACCACAGGGTAATGTCGGCTCCTGCAGCCGCTGGCTTTCTGCAGAGCCTGTTGCCTCACTGCTTCGCTGCCAGCCCCCCCCCTTGCAGGGTCCCCACCGATGGGTCACGGGGCTCCCGCAGTGGCAGTGGCTGGGAAAAAGCCCTGAGTCAGCAGTGGCAGCCACTCATGCAGCGCCAGGCAGCACAAAGGCACCATTATCAGCCCAGGCAGAGCCAAGGGGCCCATGGCTGCCAAACCACCTTCTCAAACCCGCTGGGAAGGAATGTGAAGGGAGCCATGGCGCAGAGGCGTCTGCATCTCCTGCCTCAGTCTCCCTCCTCCCGCAGCCTGGGAGAGGCCAGACCTCCCTGCCCAGGTGCTGCAACCCACATTCACCATGGTCTACCCCAGCCATGAGCTCCCCAGCCTGTGGGCTGTGGTCCAGAGGGTCCCGGCCCTCCCAGGACACCCACCCAGACACAGGTCAGATGTTAAGAAATTATTTTTATGCTTATATTCCATTGCTGGCATCAGCTTAGCTAAAGGGGCTCGACAAAATTCATACAGCGAGTCACAGATCAGAAGCTCCAAGGTGAAAGTTCAGGCTCAGGCTGCAGAATTAGCTGGGAAAAGCCCCCTGGGATTGCCCAGGCTGAACACATGTGGCTGCTGTCTCCTCCATCCCAGCTAGTTACAAATGCTTCCTAAGCCTGGTTAATTTTAGCTAGGGTTGCTGGAGCAAAAAACAGTGAAGGTGCTGATAATCTCAAGTCGTTTCTGTTGTACATCACGTGGGGTTGCAGAGGAGCGGGTTGCATTGCAAGGAGATTAACCCGTGCCTCAGCTGGCTTCCCTGGCCACCTGCTGGGTTTAAACATAGCCAAGGAAAATCCCAACTCTGCTTCTCACCCCACTTCCCTCTGACAGCACCTCTCCTGCTTCCCAAGCTGAGCTGCTGCCTAGCTAGCTTCACCCCCAAGGCAAAGCTGCAAGCTGAGCAACCCCAGATCCATCATCCCAGTCACACCATCCAGGTCCCTGCTCCTGTCCTGACCTGTGCAAGCAGTAGGGGAGGAGACGCTGGCTAAGCTTTGAAATATTACACCATCGGCGATGGCAGGTGCACTGGAAACTGGCGATGGGCAATCATTAACTGTGGTGATGCTAAAGCCGTTGGGATTGGCACTGTCGTCCTTCTGCCAAATCTTCCCAGCACCAGAATGGCAGCAGGGAGCTGGCTAATGGGCAAAGATATCCCAGGCAGGATTAATTACCTCCTTCAATAACAAGGTCATGCCCTAAACATGCAGTGGCCATGCCTCCCTCCACCCCTCTCCTAATCAGTGTTGGAGAGTTTGGCCAACATGGCAAGGGGGGGCTAACAAAGTCTCTGCTGATAAAGGATTTCAGGGATGTTGAGCCCAAGGGACCATCCATGCCCAGGGGCCAGGGACCCTCACCCAAGAGAGAGGGGTGAAACTGCAAAATAGGCCTTCCCAGGGGAGCACCAAGCTCTCCCAAGTGGTGCAGAGGCCCCACACACCTCATGACACATGAGAGGGATGTCTCATGTGCTGGTGGGGAAAGGCTGACAGCCAGTATGCCCAGCTTTGGGCACGATGCTTGGGATGCCCATCTGAAAAGCAGCCTCAGCATCGCAAGGTGGTTAGATGTGGTTGAGCACAGATGCTGCTGGACCAGAGACCCAACGTCTCCCCTACTCCTTCAAGCACTGCGTCCCCTCATCCTGTTCTCCTCATTTCTCTCCCCCTTGTTTCTCTCCCCCTCCCCTTTTTCCCCCTAAATACTGAAAGTCAGGACTTGCTCTAGTGAGCTGTGACCAGCCTGGATGTAATGACAGCTATTAAATAAAGTCAAATGCAAACAAAATGATTAAGCCTGTGATTAATGATTAAGAGGCAGTAACATCTAATCCAGCTGAAAGCCTACCCAGTGCTCAGCAGCAGCAGGCTGTCCCCCTCCCTGGGAACGGGGAGAAGGGATCACATAGGATCTGGCCCATGCAGAGCCTTTGGCTCAAGGTCCCCAAAAAGGGACCTACCACCATCTCGGTGGTCCAGAATAAACTCCCCCCCCCCGCCTCCCCCTCATGCATGAGAGTCCTGTGGGCTGGTCACGTGCCAGATGTGGGGTGATGCAAAGCGGTGGGAAACCACAGTGTGTTGTCGCATGCCCTTGTTGGGAGTTGGGATCTGCGTCTTCTCCTGGGAACTGGTCCATGGCAAGGGCAAGATCTTCCTCTTCTTGTGCGGATGTTGAACACTGTAAAGATAGGCTGTGTACTGGAGCTCTGGCATAACCATTTTCTGGCAGGTTCTCAGAGTCATGTTGTCTAAGCCTTGTTTGATGTTGTACCCAAGGATACTTGCATCCCCTGACTGGAAAGGCAGGAAAGCTTTGTTCTTGATGTCATCCTTCCCCACTGCCTCCTGGTCCGAGAGACAGGTCTCCATGAGCTCCTTCTGTCTTGTTCGCAGGTGATTCACCTCCTTCTCCAGCTCCTTGAGTCCTATGGTCTCCTCAATTCTCCTCCAGAAGCTCTGGTTGAAGTGCAGGTAGAGCTTCCAGTCCAGCGAGCACCACACTTTTATCTGCTCCTCACTTTCTGGAGTCAAGGTCTGGACAGTGTCCTGGCTTCTGGAATTGAGCTTAAAGTAAATCACGTCATCCAGATCCCAGCACAAAGTGTGCTTCAAGAGGATCATGGACTCATCAAAGTAGTCTGATATCAAGATCAGATGGAAGTTCTGTTCAATCTCCTTCAAGACTGCCTGGATATACTTTTTGTTGTCCTCTGCATTGTTATCATAGCCAAAGTCAAACCACATGATATTCCTGGCATACATGTTTTTCTTGTAATCTGCCAGATGGTAATACTTCATGGGTGACACCAGGAACTCATTCACATCCTTGGAGATCCTGAAGGCAGGGACATTGTCCTTGTAGTAGACGTAGGAAGACTCCAGCAGACGAATGGGGTTCCTCAGGATGGAGAAGTAGAAGGTGTTTGCTGCCATCACCTTTTTCACCTGTTTGCGGGGAGGAAGAAGACAGGCTGTTAGTCCAGAGGCACTGCTTGTTCAACCAGGTTTCTCTGCAGGTGTCGTGGCTCTTTCTTACCTCTGAGGGGTTAAACCGCAGGTGGTTACACATGATGTTGTAGTTTTGTCCTATGGCTTCAAATTCCTCCACAAAGTGGGCCAGGAAGGTCTTCGGGTAGCCCAGGTGGACGAGCTGGTCAGCTGGGAGGGCAACAGTGAGGTTGTACCTCTCTGCAAACCTGAACATGATGTTCAGGACAGTGCTGCTGGCTGTCTTGTGGGTCTTGAGGAACATGACATTAGTTTTGGCGCGGCAAGTCTTGTAAGGTATCAGCAGCTCCTTGTGGCTCTTCGAGATTCTGCAGGAAGGCAACAGATGGGAAAAAGAGCATCTCCAGTGCTGTATCCCATTTCTGAGATCTGGCAAAGCCAAACCTGAGCAGGTTCTGATACCACACCTGCAGCTGGTGCAAGGCACCAACCCAAACAAGCCCCATCCCTCAGGCATAGGTGTTGGACAGTTTTCTGCTTCTCCTAAGGTCCTCACTTACCCAAAGGCTTCAGCTCAATCCTCTTTTCTTTTTTCATACAGCTGATTTTGACCCAAAGAGCTGCACTTTAGCTAATTTGGTCCCTTGCCTGCCCAAATGTGGATCTAGGACCTAACTTTGGGCCACTGCCCTTCCAGTATTAGCCTAAACCTCATGAGACTTAAATTGAGAGCATCACAGGTCAGATCCTTGCTGCCCTGGGCAGATGAAGTCACGCAACCTTGCTTCTGCTTCACTTACATGTAATTTTTATTCTTCACATGGAAGAATCCTGACAGGAAGATGAGTCCCAGGCAAAGGCAGAAAATGATGAAACATTTGATATGCCTGGAAAGAAAGAAGAGTTTCAGTGGATTTTTATCTGACAATCATTCCCCGAATGTGAACCATCAAACTTTGCATATTGCCCTTGGGAGTTTTTATCACTGGGAGCACAATTTTATGTCTTCGTGGTGCCACCCACCTTTGGCTCCCCGAGCTCTGTCAGCAGCTCTGGCATTAGAGGCAGAACAGTGAGAAATTGCACTTGCACTACCATTCCCCTAATTTTGGCCTTTGGCAAGACACAGCCTACTTCAGGCAGAGCCTAAGCTCTTACAACAGCCTCCCACTCCGCTGCCTTTTATTTTGCTTTTCTTTTGGTTTTCTGGGACTTTAGAGCTTATTCACTATTCAAATTTCTAGTTTGTTCACTAGAAAATGAGCCCTTTGTAGGGGTATAAGGATATTCTTAATAAGAAATCTGAGCAGCTCCTGTAAACACATCACTCCAGGAGATGGGGATCTCAAAGAACCACTAAACTGATTTTTTTCAATATAACAGATTTTTCAATACAGAAGAACCAATTAATAACCCAACAGCACCTGTAATGGACTAATTATGCCTGGCTTTCAAACAAGAGGACTGATTTCCCACTGCAACAGCTCCTCCTCCCAGCCCAGCTCCCACGCTCAGCCTTCTCCAGGTCTCCCTTTCATCCCATCTTCTCACCTTGGTCAGACTTTAAACCACTGAGCTCAGAGGCAGCCCTTTGGACCAAGCACCTCATCTATCTGTGCTTTGCCTGGATAATGATGAGGGGTCTTTTCCAGCACTAATTAGGCAACCACCATGTATCATCGCCAGTGCATTCTAGCTGAAACACGTATAGGATCTTTTGAAGGTTTGATGCCCACCAAAAAGAAACTTCTCATCACTAAGCTTGACCTGCCTTCCCCGATTCTAAAAGCTTTTTTAACTCAGTGTGAATTCCAGGTTTTCAGCTGCCATTTCCAAAATGCAGCAGATCTGGCTTGGGCTTTAAGTTGTTTTGAGAAGATATAGTCCTACTTTACAGCACAGGATGGTCACACTTGTGGTTCCCACTCTCCCAAGCCAGCAAGGAAGGCTCCAAGCCTGCCCAGTCTGAGTCGATGGGGGCAAATGGCTTGCTGTGGGCTGGACCTGGTGGTGCTTTCTACTGTCTTCTTGGGCAAGGGGTTCTCACACATAGTCCTGCTGCACAGGATGGTGGCTTTCATAGCCTCTAGCTTTGCACCATGTGAAAGACCCTGAACTGCTCCTTCCAGTTGGCCTTCTGAGAGTGCAAACATCAGCTTTATCTGGCATGGTCCACAACTTGCCACTGACTGGGCACAGTACAAGCCAGGCTGTGACAGCCTGGATCTGGCCATGGAAAACTGGAGAGAGTATGAGAGCAAAGTCCAATAGAACATGAAGAGTTGCACACGAAAACATAACCATCATAGCCAGCTGCGATTGGGGAGCCATGAACCAAACGTAAACACAGTGGAAGACCGGAGAGAGGCAGCAATGTCGCGACACTGTGATGGCACTACAGAAAAGTGTTTGACTTTGCCCGCCACGCAAACCTGCCTGAAACCACTTTTGCTTCAAGCTTTGCTTTGCACTGGAGTGCTTTCCTTGTCCAACGGCACCCCAGGCAAAGTGGGAAATCCTTGGGCAGAAGAGCACTTCCAAAGCCAGGGAAGACCCTCAGCCACAGCTGGTACCAACCACTGATATGAATTTGCAGCTCAGCTTCTGCATGAAGAGTTTCAAGACATAGCTAGAGGCAGTCTTTCATCAGTATTTCTTAATGTTTTGTCCCAGGCCTGTTAGGGAGACTGGGGTGAGAAAATCCCTTTTCTTTTTATCACTCTACATATGTAAGTAGAGATCAGACAGGAGAAGAAATGCAGAGGGGCCCACAGGCAGCAAGCAGGCTCACACATCTGTCAAATGCAGCCGCTGCCTATTTTCTTAGTCTTTCATTTAAATGGAAGCTGACATTGGTGTGGTGGTTTTCCAAAACATGTCACCCTGCCTGCCTGGAGGTCTTTCATAAGCTGGTGCAGTGACATCCTTCTTCTGCACCCTTTCTGTAGAGCTTAATGTGTGTGATAATGGTCCACGCATTTGTTTGGGTGGTGTCCTCAAAATAGCAACTCAGATTGATGTTTTATGGGGCAAATAAATCAGCATACACCTAAAACAATCCTGAAGATAGATCAGGATCACAATATGCTCCAGTATGATTACCAGTACCTTCTACTGCAAGAAGACAGCCTCTGCAGACCTCTGCATCTTACCACCTCAAGGCATCCCACCATATTTTAATAGTTGTTAAATAAGAGATTACATAGTGCCATCCTGCCTCCAAATCTTCAAACACATGCAGCATACCAAGCCCATCTCCACTGTAACTGGATGCTCCCAGCAGACCCATTTTGTCTGGACGTGCTTTGAAAGCCCCAAACAACAGCTGGCTTTTGCACCTGGAGACACAGGGAGGGATAACAGTCTGGATTATCTAGGCACGTAAAGCCTCAAACTGTTGCTGGTACAGCACCAGGGACTAGTACTGCAGTGCCAAACGTGCCCCGTGGGCAAGTTTTGGGCACAAGCGTGCCACCAGCGAGCCCCAAGGGCCTGTGCAGAGCTCGCCCTGCTCTTCATAGTACTGTCCCAAGGACAACGGCAACCTGCAGCTGAGTGATGTCCATGTTGTCGCTGTGAGTGGTGGCCGCCCAGCCGACATCAGGCTTGCCAAAACCAGGGCAGCTTCCTGGAACGGCCAGTTTTAAGGAGCAAGAGTGACCAATTTCTTAAGCATCTGGGCCACAGCGTTGCCAGTCCCCATGCAGAAACAATGGGCTTCTTGTCCCAGGGGTGCCAAACAATGCTACCCTGTGGCATGGTGTTTGTTCCCCTGCCTGGGGATATATGGGTGGAAAATGATCTGCTTTCCAGCTCAGAATGGAGCGAGCGGAGAGTGGGGACAGGAAGGGGACTGCAGCCACCTTCACCCTGCCACACCTCAACTCAGCAAAGGTGAGTGACAGAGGCATTCAGGGAAGGGCTGAGGACAGGAATCAAGATGATCCCCAGGGAGGAGGGCAGGAAAACTGAGACTGGGGCGCAGACGAGAGGAGGGGGTTGCAGGTACACAGGGTGCTGGTCGGTGCGCTCGTGCAGCTGAGTCCTGTGCCTGATCACTGGGTTCCCGTCCCCATTGCCCCCCCGGGCTTGGCCACTGGCAGTGGTACTCGCAGGGGCTGTCACTGGCTTCAGCATGTTCTACAAACCTGCACATGGGGTTTCACCACCCATTCTGCAGCCACTGCCCTGGCTCACCTCTGTGAGAGACAGCACCACTCTTATAGACGGTTCCCTTAGTGTCTCACACACACACAGAGCAAACTGCAATTCTCTGACCATGCCACTTCTAAATCTGTATGTCTTGGGCCAACAGATGCCATATTCAGTGTTGGCTAAAATATTTCCCATCCTTTAATCCCTTCAAGAAAGACAAGTCCCACTCGTCTGAGAGCTTTTTTTTTGCTGTTGACTGTCTCACACGCACAGGCTGAAGCTGAACCGGGCGAGTACGTGGCATTACAGAAGACAGTGCTGATCTTTTGTACAGTTACAGCCATAAGCAGAGGGATTTCGTAACCACCCGGAGTATCAATGGGAGCGTGGAGGGTATGACGCACAGCATCATGGCTGCAGCGATTTCTTCCTTCTGCACACCACAGCAAAGGAAGCATTTCACCTGGGGTGCGGGAAGCCTGACATAGCTGACAGTCGCAGGGTATGATCAGAGACCCCATCTACTTTTTTGCCCCATTAATATAGCCTTTTGCAAAGTTCAAGAGAAAAAGCCACTATTCAAACATTGCACAAGTCACCCAAGACATGCAACCAGCCTGGGAGCCTTTTGAGGAAGCATTTGGGAGCTGATTGCTAAGACACAAAATTCTTGTAAGAAACCAAAAATCTTGCAAAGCTATCAGTGGGGCTGGTGCCAGAGGTTCGACTTGCCTTTCTGACCTGTGCCGTGCCATCTGCCAACCAGGCAGAAAACATGGAAAACTACCTCTCAGGTCACACTTGGAGGTGCTGCTATGGATACTTTAAGGCTTGGGACAACCTTCTCATTCATTTGGCTTAAGCTGAAAATAACACACCTCCGTCAACCTAACAAGGCTCTTTCAAATTAAAAGACCTGGGATACAAGAAAGAAACATTCACAGCAAAATTAATCTCTACCCTGGAGCAAACTGTAACTAACTCCATAGGTTATTAACAACTTACAGCAATTACCTGAATCAGACTTTTCTACAAACCACGTCTTAATTCTGCACCCATAGCATTCACCTCCCTCTCCCCTTACCTTGAAGTGCACCCAGGGCTTTTCATGCTGCCTCACTGCCGCGAGCTAGAAAATATCTCCTTTGCAAATCGACTCCAATACTCCTTTCGTCTACGGGCTCCTCTGGCTCTTAGTGTACGCGTCTCTATTTCTAGCATCCCATTGCTGCTATAAATGGCTGGGATAGGTGAGGACAAAGGGAGTGGCTAGGTGTTCCCAGAGGTGGGTGGAAGTTAATTAATAAGCCATGAAAAGCACTGGTATGGCATGACATTAACACAGGTACAAAGAGCTGCCTCAGGAGATGGAGTTTGCAACAGTTTTGCAGGGAAGTAAGGGTTTAGCAGGGACCCCTTAGTGGGGACCCACTTCTCTCCTGGCTGCAGGAGGGACGTGTGGGGGGCTCAGGGCAGGATCCAGGCAGGGTGGCGAGAGGCTGGAGGAGGGCATCGTCGGCCCCTTCATCACCCTGCCCACCATCACCTTGCTTGTTCAGCGTCCCTTCCCTGCCCACCGCCACACCACTTGGTGCCATGGTCGGTGCCTGCTGTGCCTTTCCTCCACTTCTTGCTCAGTGGTTTAGGACTAGAATTCTCTGCCAGATGCATCTGGCAACAGGAAGTTAGGGACAACAGCAAAACAGGAACAGTGTTCACCTATTGGAAATTCCCTTTAAGACATTTAGACTTCAAACTCTTTCCCATTAAAAATGCAATTGTTGTAGCTGGAGATTAAGAGCTTAGAGACTTTGCTGTATCTTGGTCTTGGGAGAATGAGCTCCTGCCCTAAATGAGTGTTACTTTATGGTTTGTCTACAAAGTGACTTTCTGGTGTTATTAACAGCTTGCATTACACAGGAATTTGATGTTCCACAAAGGCCCCTATACACTAGCACTTCACAAACTGGATTTATGGTTGCAAATTGCCCTGGAAGAGCAGGATGTGTCCTGCAAGTCTGGAGGTGGGGTGACCTCCCCTGTTCCCCACAGCAGGGATGAAGTCGATGCTCTTCTCATTTGGGCAACAAAAAGTTTGCCCAAATCCCCCCAGCCTCGAACAGGGGATTACGCTGTTGCTTTTGGTCTCTTTCGGCCATGCCACTTCCCATGAACCTCCTGACGTGGTCCCCTTTCCCTGCCCACCTGTGGTGCCACCTTTCTAAACCTTGCACACTGGTGGCTGAACCTGCCACACCAAAAGCCGAGTCCTCAGCATTCTGGTATCCTTCACCTGTGTTGCTAAGTCTTCAAAGTGCCCAAATATACAGCATTTCTTTTTAAATCACAGCTTCCTCAGGCCAGCCCCAACTCCAGTGCTTATCAAGATTCACAGATTAGCAAGGTATAGAGTTGCTTTCCTTGAGTTTCTTGGTAGAATGTGAGCCAACGTGCTATTTTACGAAGAATTTCTAGGGTTACTCTTGGCACACTGTCAGCTGCTGCTGGCAGGGGGGTCATGTTTAATAGACTTCTTTCTCATGTTACATTACACACGTCAGCTGTGCGATTTCTTGCTCAGAAGCTGGTAGAGTTCGCTAATCACAAAAGTGCATTTTTTACACTCTTGCAATTGATTCATTGCTCTCTCCTAGGGTGTTGTACACGAACTGTCAGGTTTGGTTACGCAGAAAAATATGATGCCATGCAGAAATACATGGCTTCACGTGGGGCCAGGCTGCTCTGAGGCTGGAAGCAGTGAAGGGAAGCCAGCTGATGCAGAATTAGTTAGCTGGGGCAGCATGCTCAATTAATAGCTCTGCACTGCCTCCGCTTCATGCACCTGCTTGCTTAGGGGAGAGTGTTGTGGGTCAGCCCCCCGGGGCAGCTCAGCCCCACACAGCCACTCGCTCACACCCCTGTAGCAGGATGTGGAGGTTGAATTGGAAGGGTAAAGGTGCAAAAACTCGCAGACTGAGATAAAGGCAGTTTAAGAGGTAAAGCAAAAGCCAGGCATGCAAGCAAAGCAAAAGGAATTCATTCTCTACTTCCCATTGCAGGCAGGCGTTCAGCCATCCCTGGGAAAACATGGCTCCATCATGCATAACAGTGACTTGGGAAGACAGACGCCATTAACTCTGAATGCCCCTCTTCTTCCTTCTTCCCTTAGCTTTTATTGCCAAGCACAGCGTCATACGGAGTGGGATATCCCTTGGGTCAGTTGGGGTCAGCTGTGCCAGCTGCCTCCTCTCCCAGCTTCTTGCACAACCCCAGCCTGCTGACTAGTGGGGCAGGGTGAGAAGCAGAAAAGACCTTGATGCTGTGCAAGCACTGCTCAGCAACAGCTACAACATCCCTGTGCTATCAACACTGGTCACAGATTCAAAACACAGCACCACACCAGCTACTATGAACAAAATTAACTCTACCCCAGCCAAAAACCAGTAGAGAGAGCCAAGTGCGTCCTCACTGTGACAGAAGACCACTGCTTTGAAGTGTTGAGCATGTACATAATGCTAATATTTAAGTCTGTCCCATAAAAAATAGAATTTTGGACAAGAAATTCCTACCTTAATGATTCTTTATAAAAATACCACCCACACACATATATGTACCCACCCTGTCTCTCCCTCCTATATACAACAGTGAACCAATACCTGAAAGCAGCATTGAGAACATGGAACAGAAGGAGAATACTGGTGTTTAAGGTCTAGGAAAGATACTATAAAACAACCCTACAATAAGTCCTCCCTTCTATTCCCTCAGGGCAATTGCTCTATTGTTTAGCTGAAACGGTAAACTTACATTGAGCTTAAGGATCTTCATGTGTAAAGAAGATGGCTGAATGTAGCTGTGCCAGAACTTCCCTGGCCACAGAGCTAGGTTGTCAGTCAGCCCTGACTGCCTCCCTAGCACTCTCTCCATATGTAGCTGAAAAGCAGCAGTATGGAACGTTCCACTTCCCAAAAAGAACCATTCACATGTAAAGCCTGTATTTTAAACAATTATGGCCAGTGGTTTGGGGGAAAAAAAAAAAAAGAGAAAGAATGGCGTAGGAAAAAGGCAGAGAATACAAACAGCCTGATCCGGAAAGAACGAGCTGCATCAGCTTAACTTGGCAGAAAGCAAATCCTGTAAATTTCTTCTCTAGCAGTATCATGGACTTTTCATATTTTTGCATCACCTGATATACAAGCATCACAGGCTGACTGCATTTCACACTCTGTCTTCTCTTTGCTAATGACAGCATCGTTCACTCTGCTTAACCCCAGAAGATCAGCTCCTCTCTGAGCAGTCCTGAGGAATGAAGGGAGCGGTGGGGAGGACACCGATAGGGGAGAGAAAGAGGGAGTGGGAGGGAGGAGACCAGAGGGCAGGGCCTAGATATCAGCACTGCAGATTGCGTAACATATGGGGATATTTCTGCTAAAGCATCTGTGCAGCCAAGTTAAGAGTTATGACCCTAGAATTGTATTGTGAAGTGTGTCGCAACATGGTGCTGAGCGTAAGCCATCATCCTTAATGCAATTCAACAGCTTGCAGCCTTGCACAGACAGTGTTCTGGTTAAAAATAGAAGAAAAAAGACTGTAGGATGATATTTTTCCAAGAAAAAGGCTCTGGATGGAACATCTATTTCACTGCATGGTGGAAGAGCAGAAATCACTGAAAAGCAGCTAATAGAGAAGACAGCTACTGGGTAACACAACATTTCCTAGACTCACAGAGTCTGGTGAAGCCTCCCAAACCAGCAGACCTGAGTAAAACCCATCCATCACTACCCTCTGAGCACTGCCTGTGAGCCAGTTTCCTACGCATCTTGCAGCCCACCCATCTGGCCTGCACCTTGCCAGCTTGTCCAGAAGGCTGTGGGAAACCGTGTTGAACGCTTTGCTGGCATCCAGGCAAACAACATCCTCTGCTCTCCCCATGTTGGCAGAAAATGCTATTTTGTCGTAGAGGGTGGTCAGGTTAGTGACACAATTTACCTTTGGCAAATCCTGAGCTTCTTCCAATCACCTGCTTCATTTGGATACAGTAAAGCCTGTGTTAACAGAGTGACATGTATTGGTAAATATGGATGTGACTAGCAAATGCTGAGTAGACCAGATGACTCACTAGCAGATGGCTTGGCCTGCCCGCTGAGAACAGAAGGGTGACAATGTGGTTTTGTACACCAAACTGTAAATGGTAATGTCTCCTGTCATCTCAAGACATGAGACAGACTGTTGCCAAAAAAAAACAACAAATGAACAACCCATCTTAGAATAGTCCAGTTGGAAGGGAGCTACAACGATCATTTAGTCCAACTGATGAGTTGTCCACTTCAGGGCTGACCAAAAATTAAAGCATGTTATTAAGGGCATTGTCTAAATGCCTCTTAAACACTGACAGGTTTGGGGCATCGACCACTTCTCCACGAAGCCTGTTCCAGAGTTTGACCACCCTCTGGGTAACAAAATGTTTCTAAACGTCCAGTCTGAACCTCCCCTGGTGCAGCTTTGACCCATTCCCAGGTGTCCTGTCCCTGGATTCCCGGGAGAAGAGCTCAGCACCTCCCCCTCCACTTCCCCTCCTCAGGAAGCTGCAGAGTGCAACGAGGTCACCCCTCAGCCTCCTTTTCTCCAAACCAGACAAACCCACTCCTCATAGGACATTCCTTCCAGCCCTGCCAC
>JANZLQ010000089.1:13827018-13837542 GCA_026212715.1 Elanus axillaris | reverse complement strand
GCTGCCGGAGCGCCGGGCACTCCGCCACCGCCACCCCCGACAGAAGCACGCCTCTGCCGCCGTTAACACGCTCTCGTCAGTCTTTGTTCCCAAAAATACTTTATTTATAACAATATATCCATTATCTATATCGTGATCCAAAAATACAGATATACATTTTTAACTTTACATTCCTTTTTTTGTTTTGCTTTTCCTTAATAAAAAGATTTATATTCTCTTCCATTTACAAAAGGAACACAGATCTAATTCCTTTAAAAAATAGAACAATCAGGTTAAAGTCATTTCACCTCCAGTTTGGACGAGCTGCAATAAAGCTGAACCCTGCAGGGTATTCCGGGTGCTTTGACAATCTTTAGTGGAACATTCCTTTACATGTATCACAGTCTTGTTTACCCTTCTCCAGAAAAGTATATTTAACACTGTACATTCAAAATTCAGGAGAAAGATTTAAATCCTTTTGTAAGCAAAAATGAAGGCTAGCGGTATTTCTGTCTCTTTAGAAGTTTAAAAAAATCTCTAAAGCCAGCCATATGTGGCCAAAAGACACTCCTGAGCCTGTACAGGCCGAGAGGGACAGTTTATTGCTGGTTTTGAACGTCAGATGTTCTGACGTTAGAGACATTAGAGACATTACATCCTAAAGAAGAGGAGTATGCTGTACCTCACACTGTTTACGATTCCTCCAAAGTTATCTTTCTTTTTGAGGGCTGATGCTAACTTCCAGAGCTTGTTTTTTTTCTTTTTGCTTTGCTGGTTAAAACAGAAAAGGTCCGCCCTTCCAAGCCCCAGAAAGCACTAGCTAACAAAATGCATTTTGCTGTCCTACTCAACCATCTTTCCCTGAGCTGAGGGTGGTCAGCTTCATGCTCACTTATCTGCAGCTGCGCACTTCCATAAGGGCACATTTCCAGGAAGACCTTCAGAGAGGCGCAGTGGAATTTTGAGATTGTTTCAAATCAAATGCTTAATCTGTGGTGACACCACTACTAATAAAGCCTTAGCGGAAAAATAATAATAATAGTAATAAAAAAAGAAACAAACAAACAAGTCAGATACAATACCACTGGATGGAAGGGGAAAATAAAACCTGAAATGGCACTGACACTAGTCTTCAGGATGCAGTAACATTAACTCCTACATCAATCCAGTGTAGCAGGTCAATGAGGTACAGGTCTCACTTACTGGTTACTGAATTACAGTCTGGCTCATGAGGTATCATGATTAAATTTGCTCTCAAAAACAAGAGGCAAAAAGGAAAAAAAGGCTGACTGTATTTCTAAGTTCAGGTTTGCATGACTGTGCTTTCCTCCTCCTTCCCTCTCTGCTTTTAATTTGGCTGCCTGCTTTCCCTGTGCTATTACAATAGCAATAATAAGCATGCATCATCTTGTAAACATATCTATGGAAACTTCATATACAACACACGGAGTGATGTAACGTAGCAAAGACATGTGCAACATCACACTTTAAATGACAGGACTGGAGACAAGTATTTTTCTTTTTTTTCCCCCATAGCAGATGCAGTAAATCAAAATGTTCACAGAAAAGCTGTCTCAGTATCAGAGGTTTCTTTTATGTCAGTCTTGACATACCTGTGGCATTTACAAAGCCCAACAGACCAAAGCAGGGGAGGAAAACTGGCAAGAACCGTGTTCTACTTTCTTCCATTGCAAAACACAAGAGGGTCGGTATAACAGGGGAAAAAACTTTTTTCTTTGGGAAAGAGGTGCCAAAATCTAACTAGAAGTAGGTTGGGTTTTTTTGTTTGTTTTCTTTCTTTTTTTTCCCTTCTGTACTGCTTATTCAGATTGTTTTTACAGCAGAAAAAAAGCTTATCTGGAAGTTTCCTAATGTCTTACCAGCAGTCTATACCAAGAGCTCCAGCACAATGGTATGCAAAGTAGTACACAGCCCTGCACAGAGTTGCCATCAAAACACATCAGGGATCACAGCCAGCAAAGTTCATGAACCCTTGTGCCTCCCGCTACAGGGGGTTTTGGTTTGGGGCTTTTTTTTTTTTTTTTCCCCTCCACCAGCAGAGCCACCCTTCCCTAAAATATCTTTTACTGTGGGCGGGTAAACCCCATAATACAGGGTATATATATGAAGACAAGAATTCTGTCTGCTCTTCCCTCAACTTCTGCATCCACTATAACTCACAGGAAGGAAGAAAACAGAAAGATTTTTGTTTTCCTACACTCGATTTCCTTCTCTTCCTTCCACTGCAGCAACTGACACTGTGAGGACAGCAAGGATTCACATTCATAATCTGAAAGGCAGCTTAAAGTCAAGAACATGCAAATGTGCCCCCTCCCCCCGAAGAAGTCATTTTAAAGCATTCCTGCTGAATAGCCTTCTTCAATAGCAGTGCTTCATCCCAAATGCAATTTAAACCCACCCCCAAGCTACAACAAGGCCGCTTTTCAGCTTTGCCACACCATGAGGGGAACCTACACGCTTTTCAGCTTTGCCACACCATGAGGGGAACCTACACACCTCGTCTTTACAGAGCCTTCCCATAAAGCTTGTTCTCCTGATTTACCCAGGTGAAACAAAATCAACAAAAATCAGGCCTTCATCTTATTTTATGAACAAATCCAACCTGCCATCTCTGCAAGAATACTGCAGGTTTTACCTTCACAGTAATGTACTTAAAGGATCTTCAGAGAAATGGCAACAGCCAGCAAAGATAGCGCCCTCTCTCAATATTACTATGACTAAGAAACACTGCAAGACAATTCCTTTGCTATTAAAGGTTTTCTCCCAAACCTTTTCTACAAGGAGGTGAAAAGTCAAATGGTTTGCTTCTGTTACGGTTCATGTGAATGGGGGCAAGATGAAGTAAAATAAAGGCAGTGCAAAGGTAGACAGAAGAAATTCCCCCAAAGAGAAGGTACAATCATACCTCTCTACCACACCTGCCCTGTCAGAACTAAGCACAGTAGTTGGCTTGAGGAAACGGACACTGGGAACAGTTAACCAACTTTCCTGTTCCTTTCTGTACTACAAAGCTGAAGAACAAATAGACTTCACACCTAAACAACGGAGCTGACTTCTTTCACACAGGCTAAGTCGGAGAAAATTCCTTTTTCTCTGCCATGCCAAGCTCCAGGCCTAAACTATTTCCACAATGGCGATCCACCATGCTGAAGATACAGGTGGTTCATTCTCCTGCAATGCCTTACGTGGTTTCGCAGACTCCTATAAACTAGCAGAGACTACAGCTCCTGCATGCCCTAGCACTGCATAGTAACACCGATTTCAGTGCTGTGCAAGTGTAACATAAATAAAATCCCTGTGGCAAAGGGATTTGGGACTCCCTCCCAAAATAATTTTCTTGTGAAAGAACAGGAATTACAACTGGCCACCAGATAATTAAATAACATACCAGAAAAAGGAGAAGGGTAGGTTAAAAAAAACAAACAAAAACAATCAAAGATCATATTGCAACACCAATGAAAGAATATATTAAATTCTTCTTGCTTCAGAGGATGTATTCCCCTCTACTCCCTACTTTTTTTTTTTTCTTTCCTGAACACAACGAGGACAAAACCTACAAGGAAAAAGACACAGTAATTAGTTCCTGAAGTTAACACCACAAAGCCCAAGAACTCTTTTTAGTATTTGGGAATGAGTGGGTAGGAGGGTGGTCTAAAAGCAGCCAATTCAAGTAACTGCAACAGTTTTCATGACATGCAGGAAGCCTGGGCAAATGGGAAAGGAATTGTACCAACTCAGGTGGGCAGAAGTGACAGATAGCACTGGAAGGCTTCCAGGGCTCATCAGCACCTCACAGCTGTGATTCACCTTACTTCATTCACCTAGAAGTTACCCCAAGTAACTTCAAGTTTGTCACACAAGCTTCCTCTACAGGCAAAATTCCAGTTCATTCCTTCCTCTCCCTCCAATGATTGCAGTACACTTTCATTTAAGCCTGTTTCTAACAGGCATCTTGTTTATTAGATGAGAGCAGTCCATTAAACAGAAACCAAGTACAGAACAAGCCTATGACTCTTTCCAAGATAAGCATGTACATAAGCAAAACCTAGAGCGGTCTTCAAACTTTGCTTCCAGAAGTGAAAAAAAAACAAAACCACTTATCTCTTCTCAGTTTTAAGTACAGCCACAACTATGTGACAATACAGCAAATCTGAGATATTAATGCACACATTTATACAAGATCAGATACATGTTTACCCTCAGACCAAAAACTGCTCTGTTTATCATGCAATTTGGCATATGCCCTGCTCCTTGTTTTGATCCCACCAGAAACAAAGACTCCCGTGGAAGCAGACTTTAGGAAGAAGGTTCCCCTTGTACCTTCTATCTTCACACAAACACAATCCCAAACCACAGAGGATGCAAACCTTCCAATGACAAGCGCAAAGCTCCTCTGCCAGGAAGGGTCACAATGGGGTTTTAATTCTTATTGTGATTCTTGCTGAGGCAAATTGTAGCCTGATAAAAATCAAAAAGCTGTATGTTGTCATACTTACCATTTCCCTTTTGGTTTGGTGGTGAGGTCCACACAAGCAAAGTGGAACCATTCAATTGGGCACTGTGAAACAGAAAGGGAAAACCCACATAGGAGATGCTTAGTGTTTCAGAAACGCTACTTTCATTTTGTGTGATCTAATTGAGCAAGTACCCCCCCTTGGATTTCACAGTGTTGTGATGTAGCAAACATCTGAAAATAAATCATCAAGTGCTTACATCCTGGTTGTCACAGCCAATCATTTCTCCGTAGGACACCTGGTGACACAAGCAGTAGGTAGGTTCATTGGGGTCCACTGGCATGTCTAGGACATCTGAGGGATGCACCGACAGGATGGTATCAGCAAACTCAGATCTGGGGACAAGGACAGATTGAGGACAAAACACTTTTCAGTTGCAGGCAACACTGTTTCCAAGATCTAAATCCCACTTGGGAAAATCAGTTTTTTACAGTATCTTTCCTAAAACACACTGACCCTAGTTTAGCATTTAGATCACATTATCATATATTATCCAGTAACTAAAATCATAAGGTAGGTTTGATCAAACACAAAACACAAACTTGACTATAAATGATTAAGAGAATGATTTACAGATGCCATGACTACGAACAGAACACTTCTGCTTGTGGACAGAAGACTCTATTCCTGCCCCCTCCCCCCCCCCAATCTGTTTTAATATACATTCTTTTCTCATCATCAGGCATGAGCGAACACTCTTGCTTTGACAGGAATGTATTAAAAGTTGACATGTCAGTAAGTCAATGGAAACTATTTTTAGTTTTGTGCCCCTCCACTTAGCCAACTGAAAATATTAGAATTAACAGAGCCCCTTTAATATAAATCATATCACAGAGACGGGACATGCTTTTTGCCTTGCTTCACAAAACCAAATTAGATTATTCAAGACTATCTAGGACACGATTCTTTGAAATCCCTTGCCCCCCTGCCCCACAAAATTCTCAGATTCCTAGAACAACAATACAACGTCAGTTTTTGTCCTGATGGGCAAGTGTTTCTTTTTACAATCAAGACCACAAGCAACTGTTAAAAATAGCTGCGTGACTCCCAGCTTGCCAACAGCAACAGAGACACTCATCTTGTCCTTCCAGAGGGCATTCCAAGCATGCCGAGTTGCCACATGCCAACCAAGGAGTTAATTAACAAAGCTGACTTGTCCTAAGAAGGACACTAATGAAATATAGTAAGACCAGAACACTCTAATACTGCTCACCATCCAGACACGAGTCATAAATAGGGTAACATGAGCTTGCGGAAAATTCATGAAGGGTCACGGCAAAGTTGCCAGAGCTGTGACTGGGTATGCCTTACCCTCCTTTGAGTTTCTTTTTCTTTGGTGTATCTTCTTCAGATGTTCGCCTGCCTCGACCGCGAGAGCCTCTTTTGTCTTTCTGACTTCGTCCCTCTATAAAGGAAAAAACCCCATAATTTCAACCCACTTGAATACCAGAAACATCCCCAGACGTTTTTCTTTTGATGCATCTGTTGTTTTGAAATCCTTATTTAATATGTAACAGAGTATAAATACTGATTCGGAAATACATTTTTGCGCCACAAATATGCCAAATTGGCATGTAGTATGACTGAGCACCAAACTCCTGAATTCACAGTTTTGGCAATTAAATCACTGCAGTACAATGTCAGCCCGTATTGCTGCACAAGATATAAATAGCACCATATTTGATTAGACATGCTGTAATTTTTTTTATATCCCAGTATATTTTTAGACACTCAGCCAGTTAATTTGTTAGTCCATAACTAATCTAACTTTTATCTCTGCATCCCTGATATTACCCCTTATTTCATAGTTCAAAGGCATAAAGCTGTATTGCTGTAAGCCTTGCTCAAATTTCACTGTAATCATATAAGATTTCCAGTATACATTAACTGGTACAACCAGTATACAGAAACTGGTACCTTCCGTTAAATCCTAAATTTTCCTGCTGTTCTCAGCATGGTTAGTATTCAAATTCTGGTAAAAGGAGGAAAACAGGCAAATGAACTCTCCTCAACAAGAACTTAGAACTTACTCAGTAACAGATCAAGCCTGAAAGTAAGACTGTTACACTTGAGATCTCTTAAGAACATTAGTTCAGTTTTGTCAGTTAGTTGCCCCTTGGCCAATAAGCTGCTTACAACCAGTAACCGTGGGCCACCTCAGGGTGATCTGGCCAGCAGAGACAGCGAGTTAGATCCCAGCACTAGATCTTTCTTCATCTGTTTATTGCCCATCAGAACACTGTAAATATTTGACGAGCATTAAAAACAAGTAGAGAAGTACACTATGGTGTACTTCTTTTCTTCCTCCAGAAATAACAGTCTCCTTTATATTCTGGTTAGATACTGCTAGAAAAGGCTGTCAACCATATAAAATTTACACACTTTTCAGGCTTCGAGATCCAGGGTTTTCAAAGTCACTGCCTTCCAGTTTATCTTTCAGATCTGCTTCAAACCGTGCCAAGTCTGCATCCAGCCGGCGGATATGCTTATCCACCTGCACAGAAGAGGAAACCACAAACTGAATTTAAGAAAAACAAAAAAAAAATCCCCAAACGAAAACAGGAAGGTCTAACAACTTGGCCGTTATCAGCACTAACAGGAGTATACTACTTCAGAGCAAGGCATGAAAGGGGTACCAAACTGGAAAAAGGGAAACAGTACGCAAAAAGGGAATTGAGGTGGACAGAAAAAGAAAACAGGCAAAAACAAGAGGATGACTCCCTCTACGGACAAAGAGAAAGGAAGGAAAAGGGAGGTGGAGTAAAGGAGAGTCAAAGCAACTCAGACTAGTGGTTTGCAGAACAGGACAAGATAATGAGAGATATTAAAAATAACTGTTTTCTCCCTGCAAATTTCAAAATACATTCTTCAACTATTGTCCATGAAATGTGTTGAATAGATCAGTCTATTTTTTCTGGTATTCCACTGGCACACTATCAGAAGAAATTCAGTAATAAATACAGGTTTCTGCTATCTCTAATATCAAGCCAATACACATTAAGTACCTTGTACGACCCTGACTGCAATAATGTGGCTTCCAGAACAGAGATGTAGCAAAGGTGTTTTAAGCCACCTAGGTCCAGCTGGTATAGAGTTAATTTTCACAGGAACCTGGGAAGGGGCACAGCTGGGACAGCTGACGACCTGAACTAGCTGAGAAGCTGAACTAGCTGAGAAGCTATTCCATACCATGTGACATTATGCTCAGTATACAAATGGGGAGCGGGCTGGGGGGGAGCTCTCCATTTTCAGTGGGGGAAGTGGCAGTGTCGGGTTCGGGGTGGTAAGCAGTTGTACTGTGCATCACTCATTTTGTGTATTCTTTTATTAGTACCGTTGTTGTTGTAACTTCTCTTTTTGTGTCATCCCAGTAAATTGTCCTTATCTCAACCCTCAAGGTTCCAGGTTTTTTTGTTTGGTTCTTTTTTTTCTTTTCTCCTTTCTGATTCTCCCCCCCCTCCCACCAGAGGGGGGGGGGAGGAGGAGTGACCGAGCAGCTGCGTGGTCATTTGTTACCAGAAAGGCTGAAACCATGACACCCCCAGACTGTGTTCCTTCAATACCTGGTCCTCAAATTAGTTATCTAGGACACGTTTTAATTCTTGTGAAATAATTCCCTATTTGATGGCAATAAAATGTGCCGCAGATGTAGCGGAACCCAAAGCATCTCTAGAAGCTGGACAAAACACAGTAAATACAGTCAAAAGGATTCCCTTGGCTCAAGATTTTATCTAGTGGATAAAATGTACAGAGATCAGAATTATTCAAGGGACAGCTAAATGGACACAGGAGTAGGGGCAGAAGAAAAAAAGTGGAAAGCTGCTTCTTAAGAAACAAGATTTTCCTACCAGGTCCATTGAGGAAAGTCTGGTGTCCAATATACAACCAGAATGGTGGCACTGATGGGTCTGCTTTCTTTTGTCACTTGGTAACCAAGGCAACTGAGCAGATTTCCTTCTGTCCCTCCACAATATAGTACTGAAGTTGACTTAAAAAATGTTGCTTATGACTAAGACCAGCCTTAAGTAAATTACCGGGTAACAGGGGAGATGCTGGGGAGGAGGGAGAGGGGTAAATTTGCTGGTATTATTACACAGCAGATGGGTACTACCAATCAAGCAATCTCCAAGTGGGATAAATGGATTTAGTTCTTCACCAGAAGAGAAGTCTACTTGAGAAAGAACCTGGTGACACAAGAGGAAGCTTTTTGAGGAAAGGCAACAGTAAGAAAAATAAGCTTGAGGACTAATAATTTGCTTCAGTAAGATATTTAAGCAAAACCATAAATATGTCAGGGCAAACGGACGCCATGGAAGTGTCTTCCACGCCCACCCGCTGCCCCATTCCAGAGTATGGCCATTTTTACAAAAGTCTTGCTGGCTGTGATCCTCACCATCTCATACGTTTGCATAGCCAGCTGGACTTTATCATCGCTGTACTCTTTACATTTGCTGTAGGCACTCTGGATTTTCTTCAGGTGTTCCACTCGTTCTTCAGGTAACATGTTCTTCACTGATTCAATGTATTCTGCTGCAAGACTGTCAATTTCTGCTTTCTTATCTGAAAAGCAAAGTATATACACATGATAAAGCTGTCTGCCAAAGCAAGCATTTTTTTCTTCTACCTCTTCATGGTATTTAGAGGACCCTTTCTGACAGTTTTTGGACTCCCCCCGATTCCTTAATGTATTTACCTTTTTAAAAAAAAAAAACATATTAAGTTAAAGGTATTCACTATTCAACACTTGGGAAATCAGAATGACACCACAAGTGTTTTACAGTTAATTCAGAGGAGGGGCTCACGGTTAAGATCAGAAACCGAAACCATGGGTTCACAAACTTCAGCCTCTCTTCCCACAGGCAGAACACTGTATTTGCTGCACAGCTGTTTACCATTCTAATGGCTCAATCTGAAAATCACTAACATGCAAACAGATATCAACAACAACGTCAAAATAGAAAAAAAAAAATCAAGTCTTGCAAGACACACAGCAATCTACAACTCAGCTGATGTGGAACTACAGGCAAGTAAGGCCATCCAAGGGGCCATTGAGTACACCGATCACCCAGCTACAAATTAGCATGCAACTGCTGAAAAAAAATAAAATCTAGTCCTGTGAGCTGTAGCCCTCACAGAAAAGAAATAAACACCGCACAGCACCCAGGTCAAGAAAAGGAAAAGCGGTGGAGGGGAGACACATCCTCAAAAGCCAAGTCTCCACAGGACACTCTTCCCGTCCTTCAGGTTGAGGTTCTCTGTCAGACTTCGCTTACTAAAATACCTGAACACACCTTCTGTTCTCTGATCCAACTCCCGCATCAGCTGGAAGTTCCTTTGCAGCTCGCAAGGCAGGTTTTCAATACCTGGAACGTAAAGGCCAAGAAATACCACAGCCTGTTCTCCTCATAGTGGCCATCCCTCCTTTGACCCCGAAGGCCCACCGCGGGGCGTACACCGGCAGAGAGACGCAGAAGCCGTGTGCGGCCCCAGTCCCTGACCAGAAGCGCCCCGAGAACGAAGCCTACGCAACGGGAGGCCCGCACCCGAACACGCCTTTAGCTTTACGTACCCTGAACTGCCTGTACGCGTCAGGAGAGCTTCCGTGCAGCCACGCAGGCCTTCGCGGGACTCGCGCTCACCCAGCGGCCGCGTTACTCCCGCTGTTTATCAGCCAGCCGGTGGCGGACAGCCGGAGAGGACCCGAGCGGCACCGCTGCCCAGCGCAGCCCCCAGGCCTCGGCCGGCGGGCGCCTACCACCGCCGCTCCCGGCGGGACCCGCGCCCAGCGGGCCGGAGGGAGGCAGGGCGGCCTGCCGAGCGGGACCCGCAACACCGGCCATCGCCTCACAGCCTCACAGCCCCACTCCCCGGGCGCGCAGCGATGACGCGCGGCAGCGGCTGATGACGCGCGGCGACACCGCCCCTCCCCCGCCCCCGCCCAGCCCGTGGCGCAGCTTTAATTCCCGCGCCGCCGCCGCTGCCGCGCCGGCCGCCGCCGCCCCGAATCCCC
>JANZLQ010000089.1:13813301-13826916 GCA_026212715.1 Elanus axillaris | reverse complement strand
CCCGCCGCCGCCGCCGCTGCCGCCGCTTGCCGCCGCCTGCCGGGCCCGCATGACGAGGGCCAGGGCTCCGGCCTCATCCCATATTCATAGTCCGCCCGGCGCTCATTGGTCGCCGGGGACGCTGCCGCTGCATATTCATGAGGGGTAGGGCGGGGCCTATCTTTCGTGCCTCGCAGCCTCCCTGGAGGACCGCGGCGTCTCTGTGCCCTTCCGCCGCCTAGAGCGGTGCGGGAGGGGAGGGGGCGGTGCTGTCCGGGATTGGCCGGGCGGCGGCGGAAAAGGCGGGCGGAGCGCGCCCGCGCGCGCTATGGCGGGGCGGCGCGGCGCGCTGATTGTGCTGGAGGGGGTGGACCGCGCCGGGAAGAGCACGCAGAGCTGCCGGCTGGTGGAGGCGCTGCGGGCCGACGGCCATCGCGCCGACCTCCTCCGCTTCCCGGGTACGGGGCCTGCCGACGCCCGTAGGGAATGGGGGAGGAGGGAGGGAGGGAGGGAGGGAGTCCTGCTAGGCCAGGCCGCGGCGCCCGGTGTGCCCCCTCGTGGGGGTGCGGGGGCGCCCTCCGAGGGCTTTCGTGGTACCCCCAGCCCCTGACCTCCTCCCACTCGTGACGGATTGACTCCCACCCTCGGACAGACTGACCTCCTCCCACCCGTGACGGACAGATAGACCCCCACGCCAGACGGACTAACCTTGTCCCACCCGTGACTTACAGATAGAGCCCCACCAGGAACAGACCGATCTCATCCTACCTGTGACAGACAGATAGACTCCCACCCCAGACGGACCGATCTCCCCCCACCTGCAACAGCCAGACATACCTCCACCCCGGACAGACCGATCTCCCATCCGTGACAGGCAGATAGACCCCCAGACTGACATGCCCCCCAAGACAGGTGGGCACCCCTTTGGCAAGAGCAGCTTGGAGCAGCGTTTGCTCCTTCTCCCCCTCTTTCCTACAGAGAGAACAACAGAGATCGGGCGGCTGATCAGCTCCTACCTGGTGAAGGAGAAAAACCTGGAGGACCACGCCATTCACCTGCTCTTCTCCGCTAACCGCTGGGAACACGTGTAAAGACAATGTTTGTTAAGTTGTAAAAGAAAAACGCATGGTGCTGAGTCTTCCCAGGGTTTTAGCTTGCAGTGGGTACTGTAGATATGATCCTGTTTAGCAAGGGAAACATGTCTGGAAGCAATGTCTCAAGGACTCTTACAGCTTTGGATTTAATCTTAGATCAAATGCCACTGTTTGTTTTTTTTAAATCATTGGGTGTGATATTTTCAATCCCTGTGCTACACTAGATTCAAGAATTGGGGAGCTGGACAGTACCAGCCTAGACTGTGAATTTACTTTCTTTCCTGAATAAAAAGACCTTGCTTTGCAAGGAGTTCCATGTGAGTGACAGAGTGGTTAAGGACTTGTGTCCAAACTTCCCCTCCAGCTGAAGGCTGCATTCAGCTGTAAGTGGCTCTCCTTGCTTTTGGCCCCTGAGTCTTTGTGTGTAGAGCTAGGGAAATTGGTGTTGGAAATCTATATTGTAAAATGTTTTCATTTAAAAAGAGAGCTTCACTGATTCCACTGTAGTGGCGATGCCAAGCAAACTAGGAAAGCGTAATGCAGATGAGTGAGCTGTAATAAGTGTCATTGTTGTGCTTAAAGGATGCTTTTCTCTGACCGAGGCAGAGTGTATCACAAATCTGCTGCACCACTGTTGTGGTTTAACCCCAGCCAGCAACGAAGCACCATGCAGCTGCTCGCTCACTTCCCCCACATCCAGTGGGATGGGGGAGAGAATCGGGGTAAAAAAAAAAGTAAAACTTGTGGGTTGGGATAAAGACAGCTCAATAGGATAGAAAAGAAGACAATAATAATGATAATAATATTAATGACAATAATAAAAGAATTGGAATATACAAAACAAGTGATGCACAATGCACCTGCTCGCCACTCACTGACTGATGCCCACTTAGTTCCCGAGCAGTGATCCTGCCAGGCCAGCTCCCTCCAGTTTATATACTGGGCATGATGTCACATGGTAGAGCATACCCCTTTGGCCAGTTTGGGTCAGCTGCCCTGGCTGTGTCCCCTCCCAACTTCTTGTGCCCCTCCAGCCTTCTTGCTGGCTGGGCATGAGAAGCTGAAAAATCCTTGACTTAGTATAAAAACTACTTAGCAACAACTGAAAATGTCAGTGTGTTATCAACATTCTTCTCAGACTAAATCCAAAACATAACGCAATACCAGCTACTAGAAAGAAAACTAACTCTATCTCAGCTGAAACCATGACAGCCACTTAAAAGGGGAAGAGGACTTAAGCTGTTCATGTCTGAATAGAGTTAATCTGTGATCTTGCCTGTAAGCCATGGAGCTGCCTAGAGCAGTGCCTGGCACTGGGGGAACCTGAACTTGGGTGTCTTGAAAGGATAGTTGCTTAATGTCTGCTAGAGGACAGAATACAAATGGCTATCCACAATCAGCATCACAGATAACCCTGACACTGCTAACGATCACTGTTAATGATGACATACATTAACAGAGAAGCACTGGCCTCATGAGCTGTCTTTTAGATGAGCTCCTTTCATTTGTATCGCTATAAAGGAGTGTAACTTTATTATTTTTCTCCCACATGGTTTTCAGACCGTCGATGAGAGAGAAACTACATCAAGGGATCACACTCGTGGTTGACAGATACGCCTTTTCTGGAGTGGCCTTCACAAGTGCCAAAGAGGTGAGTGAGACCTACAGCAGCCCCTGTCCCTCTCTGTATTTGGGGAAGCAGTTACAGTTAGAGGCCTGATGTTGATGTAAGTGTGCATGGCTCAGCCTCCTCCCCTGGGGAAATGAGGATTGAAATCGAGGGATGGACATTCAAGCTCAGGTATTGACATGGTCTGTTTGCCCGGGTCTACTCCTTCCTCAGAAAGAGCAGAGAAACTCATTTGGTTACTTTTTGTAAATCTGGACAGACTCCTGGCTGTGGGGAAGCTGGCCTGTTTGACTCTGGAGAATGATTATGTGCATTTACTTGAGATTCTCCAGACTTGCTCTGGCTGCTGGCCCACCAATTTGCAAAGAATAACAGAACCACGTACGTTGGAAGTGACCTGTGGAAGTCGTGAAGGCCAGCTTCCTGCTCAAGAGTAGGTCTAATGTCAAGCAGGCTTCTTGGGACCACATCCAACCAAGGTTTGAGTATCTCCAGGGATGTAGATCCACAACCTTTCTGGGCTCTTCTTTCAGTGTTTGCTCACTGTCATGGTAAAAATTATTTTCTTCATTTAGCCTGAATTTCTCACATTCCCACTTGCGTCTTTTGGCCTGTATCTGCTTTCAAGACAAGTCAGCTCTGTCAGCCTCCCTTTGGTTCATTTTGTACAGCTGTAAGATCCTCCTGAGTGTTCTGCTCATTCTTGTACCCCAAGGGGGCTGTCCTGGAAGATCAACCACCTCTCCTGGGCCTTTTTGCCTTCCACATGAGTTTTCCAGGCCATCCTGTTAAGAGGTCCCTAATAAACAGAAGTCTACTGTCCTGCCACAATTTTGTTTGTCTTGCTGACTACTCTCCAGATTTTAAACCACTGTCTCATGTTCCCTGCAGCCAAGGCTACCCTTGACCTTTGTATCTTCAACCAGTTCTTTCTTGCTTGTGAGTAACAAATCCAGCAGGGCACTTCCCCTCGCTGGCTTATCAGTCACTGTGCCAAGAACCTCTTCAGCATGCTCCAGAAACCTGGATTGCTTGGGCCCAGCAGATAGGCAGGTGCTTGAGGTCCTCCATGAGTATGAGGACCTGCAGTTGTGATCCTTCTTCCAGCTGTCTAAAGAATGTTCATAAACTCCCTCTCTTTAACCAGGCAGTCTGTAGCAGGCCCCACCCCAACATCACTGGTGTTACTCTGCCCCAGTTGTCCTACTTTCAGGTGAGCTTTCATTATTGTATCTCCCCCAGCCATGTCCTCCTGGCATCCCACCTTCAGTTCTCTACAGATTGCCAGCTTTCCCCGACATACGTAGTTTGAAGGTCTCTTCACAGGCTTAGCAAGCCTCTTTGCATAGACACCGTTGTTGCATGCTATCAGAAGCATCCCATTCCTGCTCCGTAGCCATTGATCCTCAAAGAGTATCCTGTGGTCATAGAAGCTGAAGCCCTCCCTGCAACACCATCTGTGCAGCTGAGAGTTGACCCACATTCATTCTTGCCCAAGCCCTTTCCCACTTCCTGGAAGGACTGAGGAAATCCTGGGCCCCCGTGCCCTGCACCCTCACCTCCAGAGCCCTGCAGTCACTTTTGATACATTTAAAATCACCAAGATAGTATTGCTGGTGCCTGTGTGGATGAGCGGGAAGTGGACAAGCCTCTGTGGTCTCTCCACAAGATCATGGATTCACGTGCCCTGGTGGAAGTCTTCAAATCTCTCACCTAGATCTGGAAGTTGAAAGCTTTGTCCTTTTGTCTGGGCTGAAATTCCTGGGTAGGGTGGGTATTTGAAAAGGAGTCTCCATGGGCTCAGAAGGATTCACACTAAAGCTGTGTGGTGTTTGTATTTGGGAACAGCTTTATTTTGGACTGATCACAAGTTTTGGACTGATAGTGGCTGTATAGACACTCATAACATGACTTGGCATTTAGGTCTGAGGGGCTCCGCAGAAAAGATGTTAAAATCTTCATCTCTGTCCAACTTAAATGAGCACAAGAGGTGCACAGCACCTAGCAAAACCTGCCCCCCCCCAAATTAACAGGACTGAATTCCCACATGATAAGCTGAGATACCACCTTTTCAGTTTGTAGCCTGTGCTTAGTGTTTTGGGCTGCATCTCCTCTCTTTGGCTGTTCCTTTCCTGCCCCACTCTCCAGCTAACCTGTTCTTTCCCCTTAAACTTGCTTGTCTTTGTTTGGGACAGAACTTCTGCCTGGACTGGTGCAAACAGCCTGACATTGGACTCCCAAAGCCAGATCTGATTCTGTTTCTTCAGTTAAGCCCGGAAGAAGCAGCAGAACGAGGGAACTTTGGAAATGAACGTTATGAGAACAGCTCCTTCCAAGAGAAAGTTCTACATTCCTTCTATCATCTGATGAAGGACAAGACATTAAACTGGAAGGTGAGGAAATAACCCTAACAGGCCTGTCATAGACTAGGGTGGGGGTGTCTCATGAGAGCTCCCAAATTGTGCCCATCACATCCCTATGGTCCCCCCTCCTGCTTCTGGTCAGAGGGATGTGTTGGGAACCAGCCAAGTGCAGTGAGGTCTGTGGCAGAGGGCACTTCCCCGTTCCAGGACACCCTATGGGACCCTGTGGGGGTGGGGGGAAGAATTTTGTTTGGTTGATTTGTTTTCTAAAAGAGCTTTCTGGAAATCATTCTCTTAAAGATAAGCTGACAAACCTGGGTAAAAAGCAGTGGGACACACCCATGCTCTTCCCTGCCTGTTTCCTTGGCATCCTGCAGCATCTGTCAAGGATTCTGAAATAACTCCTGCAGCTTGTAGACACAATACTGATGATCACCTTCTTTCTCACATGGACAGTTTCCATCAGCATTTGCTGTCTTAGTGGTACCGGAAGTCTCTCCAAATACATGATCTTTTTTTGTTCCACAGTGCTGCATCACTTTTCCTTCTTGTTAATCCCTTGGAGCTGTTTGCAGAGGACTGCACAGTCAGCAGCCTTATCCCAGAAGAGGAAGCGTTCCCCATTTACCCCGTGTGTAGATCATCTAGGCTGAGGTTTTCTGGTGGGGGCATCCTTTTTACCATCCCCATCACCCTATCAGTGCTCGATCATGAGATATGGGCAGCATCTTCTGCTTATTCTGTAGCTTTCATGCAGACATAGGACGCAGGTTATGGATAAGTTACTAGTCACCAGAAGCTAGAGATGCATACAGCTTTGCCAAATGAGCAGACTGTGTAAGGTAAAAGTAATTCTTCACAGCCTGTTTCAGGTAAACATCATTCTCTTAACATGAAAGAGTTTTTGTGTACTATTAGAATCTGAAGGACCTAAATGTACAACAATCACCAAAGTAGGACTTTTATTCCAGTAAATGTTATGCTAAGAAATTACCTTCCCTACATCACAACAACTGGAAAAATAAGCTGACAGAAAACATGTACCATAGCACAAAACCCAAAATAATTCATTTAACAAAAATAAACATGCTGTCATATGAGATGATATAGAACTTGTGTATAGTCTGTAAACTGTGATTTTTCCGGAGATTCCAGCAGTGAACCACATTTCTCTTATTACTGTCTTCTGTTAACTTCTTTTGTTTTCTATCCATTGCTTGAAAGGAGTTTTCACTTAAAGCAACACATCTGCTTAAAATACCCCAAAGTGCACAACTATCAAACAGATAAGTATCAGAATAGATGATGAAGAGGTGTCCCTGAAATGAGTGTAGAAATCCAGTTTTAGTACACATTAAAGCTATAGAGCATTCTTGTCTCTCTGCCCCTCAGTATCAGACAGAATGACATCAAATATTGCCAAAGAACAGGTTAGTCCAAGGCATGAAATGCAGCTCATTACATCAGTTACACAAATAAACTGAGATCAAGCTGCTTGATGATACTGTGAGCACAGAGGTGGGGTGCTAGCTGTGCTATAATGAAAAGGCTTCCATTTCATCATGAAGTCTATTTATTGCATATCCTCACAGCCTGCTCTTTCTCAGCAGTGCTGTGTGGGCCAGCGTTGCATAGGTCACTGTGATAAATCTGCACCTCTCTGTATCTTCACCAAATGCTTCACCTTGGTTACTCCCTGAACCACACAGGAGCGATGCTGCTGTTCTTTAAACATCAGCCTAAGGATGACCAGCATCATATAGCTTACCACCACTACTGACCTCAGCTTGCAGTATTTAAAAAAAAAAACCCACCAACAAATCTGAAACTCGAACATCGTATGATGGATTTTTAGAGGTTCCTACTATCATGGGTGGAGTTTATTTTGAAGAACCACTGAAGGATCAATACACTGATGTTTCTGGGGAACTACAGTACAGAATGAAGAACATTTATGTGCCTTTATGTCACATGCCTCAAAGACTGTTAGCAAACTACAGGCACCAGCAGCAGGTTCTTCTGTTTCCCTTCATCCAGCCCCACTACTACTTCTTAAATGTCTATTCCTAAATAAAATAGATTTTTCCAATTCCACTCCAGAAGCAGTGTACAGGAGGTGCAATTAGCTCATTTTACTGCTCATGAATAGTAACAATACTGAGTAAGAGGGGGAGCAGGTAAAATAGCAAGGTGAGTTTTTCTCATTTGGTAGTGTTCAATAACACGTTTCTGTTTTTTTTTTTTTGTCTTGAGAACAGACAATGGATGCTTCAAAGAGCATAGAAGACTTGCACAGAGAAATCAAGACCATTGCAGAGGAAACCATGCAGGAGGTTCAGAGTAAACCTTTGGGAGAACTCTGGAAATAAAACTTTATACAGGTTATTCTTTTAGACCTAAGGAAAAACTCACCTCTTGGATATTCCTCACTTGGATGATTCCCCTACATCACCTTCCAGTAACTACAGCTTAGATCCCATGTATTGTTCTGGGTCCAGCACAGTGCTGATGTTCTTGTGATTTTATCTACTCCTCCCCTCCATCCTGCACAGTCCTTTCTGTATTTTATAAATGAACATGCAATGAGCATGTAACAAATTTCTCATAAAAACCTCCCAGCCTCAAGCAGGAGCTCTTGTTCTAGCCCCAGTCCTGTGATACAGATGTGGGCACGGAGCCCAGGGCTGCCCCTGGACACAGACAGCAGCAAGAGGCAGGTAACAGCCTTCCCAGTTTCAAGGAACTGCCATGTTTCTGATTCTTCTGCCTCTCTAGTAAAGGCATTCCCTGTGCTGAAACCAGTTTGTAGCAGACTTGCTAATAAATTACTCTTTTAAATGTGTTGCACAGGGCATTTTTTTCCCCAGTATGATCCTTTATACTCTAGATGTATGGCAGGTGAAGGTGCTGCAGTTCAGGCAGTAAATAAAGGGAGAACAGTTTGCTAGAGCTGTGAAATGAAAGGAGATGAATTCAAGCCTTCTCCCGAGCTGTCCAGTGAGAACAATATAAAAACTCAACTTCTATGAGCAGGTGAGTCTCTGAAATAGATGTATTAGCTCATAGCAAGGCCAGTTTGAAGGGTGAGTGGCACATAAATTATTTTAGACTGGTTGAATTACTCCTGTGGCCCAGATCAGAGGAGAAGCTATTTATTGCAATAAATAGTGCAATTTAAACAGCCTGGCACAGGCTGCCAAACCAGATCAGCTATGAATTGATCTAAGTCATCAGTAATGACCAGCAAACAACAATAAACTGGAATGTTAAACTGAATCATTTGCAAGGTGCCAAAGGAGAGTTAATGTCTCTATCTGCTGGACAGTGAACTCACCTTCTAGCAGTGTGTACTGGACCGATCTCCAAGCTGGCCGATACAGAGACTAAATACTGCTCTAACTCTTAGAGAGAGAGGCAGATTGAACTGATCCACTAGCAGGGAGAGGAAGGTAAATATTTAAAGCAAAATTGCTAATGCAAGCATCAACCAAAATGGAAAAAGCTGCTGCCTTCACTGTACAGCTACCTAGCACTTGGTAGCAGAAACACTCCTCATGAAGGAGGTAAGCACCTGTAACACTGGATCAGGCCCTTCCAGCAACACTGGAAGACAACAACACACAGAGAAGTCATTTAATACCTATTAGCTTTAGGCTCCTGACTAAAAAGCCAGAAATACCTGTTAAAGATCTAAGAAAGCTGAACTCATCTCTGTTACTGGGGTTGCATTAACACTTAGGTAAAATCTTGTCTGGCTGAGCTGTCCTTAACCATAAAAGCATAAACATGAAACAAGTAGTAACTCTTCTTGTGTACAAATCAAGAGGGAGATGCATCCCGAGTGACTAGCTCTCAACAAAAAAGGACCTGCCAATGACAACAGAGGGTATGGCCTTCCGATTCAAGCACTGTGTCCTGCCATTGCACAGCAAAATAGGAAAAATGGTTATTGAATTGACTATGCTTACTTCTGTAACTTTTGCTACTGCAGAGCTGGTATTTGAAAGGCTAGCTGGAAACTGATGCTATGAAAAGCTATCAGTTAAACAGTGGGCATACAATCTTGAAATAAGTTTCACTTTCCACCTACCAATGCAAAAACTTTTGAGCCTCTGCTTGGATCTTTCCCCTCTCCCTTAAAAGCACACATGGCAGAGTCTCACCAGAAAAGTATGTCCTGTCCTCTCTCTCTCTTAAAATTTAAGTAGCAGAATTGCTATGTGTTTTTTCCTTTTCTACCAGCATGTCTGCAGGTGCTTACTCTCTGGGGTAGGAACATTAACTTGGAAGTCCCAAGCAGCCAGCAGCTCTTCTATTAGATACACCAAAAGGAAGATAAAGTCACCATTGCACATAGTTTGACTTTTGCTCCCATCTGCCTTTGTTGCCCGAACAGGGTAAAAACTGCAATCATTTTGACAGCATTCCCAACCACACTGCAGGGTTACTAGATACCACCCATCACCACCTTCAATTCATGTGCAGGAACATTAGGACAGGCAAAGATTTTAGATCTGTTTATTCAGATACAAATCGAAAGCAGATGAATGGAGCACAGCCCCACTTCCTCTGCTGCCTCTTCCCCTAACTACAAGAGAGAAGAGAAGCAGGCAGAAAGCAGCAAATAATTTAGTGACAGAAGCATTGTGGTTCCCAGTTCAAACCTCTGCTTTTGGATAGCATAGGGACAGTGAGAGCATCAGTAGGTCAGTCACAGGGGAAACAGGTCATTTCTAGCCAGCTATCACCACCCTGGGGCACAAAAGCATCAACTGACAGGTTCCAATCCCAAATACAAAACCAAGCCTTGTAAACAGGTTTGCAGTCTGCAGCATGCATTAAGGAAACTACTTCAGCAACTTCTATTGCAGTTTGCATTATGGCAGCTCCCCTCCACGGTTTACATTTCTCTGAATTCTGCAGAGAAGGACCCCAGGCAGAGCTATCATCCTAAAGTAGCTACAATTTCCAGTATAATTGGACCTTCTCAAGGCATTGTCTTTACTGCCCTCATTGGAATAATTACTTGACATGGGTTTCTCCAGGTTAGCTCCTACAGTACATTTGTGCATACTCTGCAGGGAGGGGGAACTGGCAGAAGACAAAAGGAGAGGTACCGACACAGCTAGGAAGCCTACTCAACCTCCAGGCACCTCTTCCGATTTGGAAAGGGAATGTCTAACAGGAGTAGTTGGAGGAACTGCTGAACAACCCATTGAGAACACCTTGAGGAATTTTACAGCTCACATTTTTGGTACCAACAGGATTAATTCCTTAGATGCCATGCCAGCATGCTGGGGCACAGGCACAAGACTGGCAGATCTCAGTTGTCCTGGTTTCACCTCTCAGCTGTAGACTTTTTTTTTTCCCCCAGGGCTATGGAAACCAGTTTTCTGCTTGAAGCAGCTTTCCTGAAGATACTTGCTGTAGAGATTAATCCACTGTAGAAGCACAGTGCTTTACTGACTCACCAAGCAAGAACACGTACATTTTCTATTTTCCTTCCATTCTTTCTGCTGTAATTTAAACTGAGATAGATTGAGATGTTCCTTCCCAGCAGCCTGGGTCTGCTCCACACTTTCCCAGACCACCTTCTGCTTACTGAACTACCAGTCACTTCTAAGTTCCCTCAACTTCCTTTTCATGGGATGTGAGCAGGAGACAGTTACTACACCTGTGAGAAAGTGCTGTGTACTGCAAAGCATGAACAGAACTTGTACTGTAGGAAGCCCAGCCACCTGCACTCCAGGGGCTTCACAGCTGTCTTGTTGGGACATGTCTGCTGTTCATTTGCGTTGTGAGCTGCAGTCCAAGTTGGCCAGTGAGAAAAGAAGCTGCTAAGGGAATTAACTGTACATTTCACCTGCTAAATGATGGGTGGCTCTATTTAAGCTTCAGAGGGGAGTCCCCATGTAAGGATTTAGCACTCTAATGATTTCTATGCCTCCCCCAGAAGGCCAACTGACCTGCTGATGTAACAGATAGGCTTTGAACTCCTAAGCACCACTGCATCCACTTCCAGCAACAGTTTTCTGCTGAGAAATTCCGACTCCAGCCAGTAAGGCTATAACACCCACTTGGTTCTTCATCCCAATGCAGACAATGCGCGCTCCGCTCAGAGGCTGCACAGAATGCCAGGATGGACAAGAGGTGGGGATGGCAGCAAGCGCCTATGAAAACCGGTAGCCCCAGGCTCTCGAAGGAGCTTCCCTCCCCCCCTTCTCCCCACACAAAACACAAATTCGCAGAGTCAGTTTCCTGTTTGTTTTCAAAGAGATAGGATTTCAAAATCTTCATCTTCCGAGTCAAAGAACCTTTCCAATCTGTCGGCATCAGAGGAGTCTGCAAGAGAAAAACAAAACACTACCTCCGTGGGATGCATTGACTGCTCAGCATCAGTGAGACCAGCAGCTGGAGGGCAGCAAAATTTGAGTGTCAAGTGCCCGCAAGTTCCAAGAGACTCAGTGGCATACCTGAACGAAGTCTCTGAGGAGGGATGAGAACATGTAGCGGAAAACGCACTGAAGAGGTGCACATGGTGCGCAGAAGGTGCACTGCGTTTCACAGATCCCAAATGCAGCCCTGGTGCAGTGCAACTCTGTGCTGTGACTGTTTTGTACAACCTTCTTGTGCAGCAGCGCTCTATTAGCAGGAGACCATTCTGCCTCAAGAGGCTCAAAATAGGAGAACTTGCCCAGGTCTGGACTAATATCCATGAAGATTTCTGGTCCAATGAAGTGATACGGAAACATTTTCCCCCCCCCCATGTATTAGAGACTTTCTGCTATAGTTGCCTTTGATCCAACTACTGGGTAATGTAATTACACAACATGCACCCTCCCAAAAGCAATTAGTACAGTCCATTTTGTAAGGAAAAAGTAATGTAATTGATCCCTCCTGTTCATCCTTCCAACCCTATGGTGAGGAGGAAGCACATACCTAAAGGGGAAGCAACTTTACCATAGGGGAAATTCAGGTGAGAATGTATGGGCAAACTGGGGAAGTAAAGGAGAAACCTCCATTAACTCGGGCTTCAAGAGAGCACTCACTGGACTTGGCAGAACAGCCAGCCGAAAGCTAAACTGATGGCTTGGGACAGAGAAGTGCAAAGCTGCAAGACCCTCCCCCCAAACATTTTGTGACAAACTTTAATCCCACAGTAGAGTGTGCAAATGCCTACTGTCACTGCTTTTGATCAAACCACAGTGCCCGTGAGTGCTGGCAGCACAACTTCCAGAGGTGGTCCTCAGAGGAGCAGCTCCCTTCACTTAAGTAACACAGCAGAGAACCCAACCAGCTGGGGAAATTAAGGACAAGGGGCTGGACAGTCATGAAAGTACAATTACTCCTTCTAGTGAGGTGTGGGACTGTAAGAGAAACAGAATGGCCATAGCAGATGGGAGATGCTCTACAAGCTAGGGAGGAAGGAGAAGGGCAAGTAGCCCATCATAAAAATATTTTTAAGAGTAAGAAAGGCAGCAAATAGGGACAATTTAATACAGGCAAGTATCAACTGACAGTTTAAGGGAATCAAGCATTCTTACAGAAAAGGACAGTGAGGTAAGAAAGGCTTCGCAAGTTCACGCTAAGGGAGAGAGAGCAAGCAACGCAACACAGGGTGCAGGATGCAAGTGACAGGACAGAGTCCAATGCCTGGTGACAGGGTAAGCTTGTCCACACATACTCAGTCCTCTTGGCAGAAGCTGTCAGTGGCTCTATCTCCTGCAATGTTTGTGCACATTATTGACACGATAAGCAGAGCCTGACAGCCAAGATACTGCCCAGCACTTGTTCCTTTTTGCAATGGTAGTGGTGCATGCACAGGGAAGGAGTGCCTTACACTGGAACTAAGTTTGACCAGCCCTGTCTGTGACAATTTTCATTACCTAGAAAGTTCTCAACCTTTTCAGTGGACCCTTTTGATTCCTCCAAGCATCCCTTTACAAATCATAGATTCACATTGTTGTAATGGCTATGAACTTGTTTTTTTCTTGCTCTCAGTCACCATCACGATTCACAGACTCATTCTAAAAATAATCCTGAGGCACTGTGGGCTCTGCAAACCACTAGTTGAAAGCCAAAGAACTAGACCAATTGACCCAAGAGCTCCAGATCAAACTCCAGGCAGAACAGGAACATACTAGAAGTCACCATGCAGTTCCACACAATTTCCAGAAAACCAAAGGGACCAGCTCACCCTTAGCTGTAGCTCCCTGTGTAGCCTCACCTGGTGTGAGATTCAGGACATCGGAGTTGGAGAAATGTGATGGCTGGCGTTCCACCAGTTCGAACATTGGCAGCACTCCTCTTACCAGGGACAGCTGTGGAGCAAGAGTAAAGCCATGTGTCGTGGTTTCAGCCCAGCCAGTAACAAAGGACCACGCAGCCGCTCACTCACTCCCCCCGCCACCCTCCGGTGGGATGGGGAGGAGAACCAGAAAGGGAAAAAAAAAGAAACAAACCCGGAACCTTGAGGGTTGAGATAAGGACAATTTACTGGGGCAACACAAAAAGAGAAGTTAGAACAATAACAATACAAATAAGAGAAT
>JANZLQ010000089.1:13794199-13813201 GCA_026212715.1 Elanus axillaris | reverse complement strand
GGTCAGCTGCCCCGGCTATGCCCCCTCCCAGGTCCCTGTGAAAATTAACTCTATCCCAGCTGAACCCAGGACACCATGAGAACCAACAACTTTGTTCTCATGGTGCTCTGGGTCTTTAAGGGGTAATAACAATCTGTTGGGACTTCATTACAGCTGAAAAAACATTTCTCAAGTCTTTGAGTCGCATCAATCGACAGAATTTCAGAGCTATGCTCTTTTTGGTAGTTTAATTATTAAATTATTTTCATATGCTTTAAAATGGTATCGTGCTGCAGAGAACATGGTGTCTGTGCAGCAGTTTGGAAACAAGACAATACCCTGTATTCCTTTCCCAGTGATATAAACACAAACCTTTTTGATTTGCTGGCACCAATTGTTAAAATCCTCCTCTGTGTTGCAGAAAAAGCCCTAAAAAAAAAAAAAAGGAATTTATCTTTATATATTGTAGATGGATCATTTCAGTCTTAAGGCCTTGTATTAACACCAAGCAACATGACCAGGACTACAAGCAGTTAGAACACCTAACTGCCTTGCTTTTAAACTGTGGCTTACACTGCCCCGTTAAACTGAACACTCCCCATACTCTTGATGTGAGCAGACTACCCAAGTGCTGGAATCGTCAATGTAATGGTCTGCTGAGTTGCAGAAGGAACACTGGACAGAAAATAACCCACATGGAAACAAAGGGCAGGCATCTCAGATACAACAGAAAACAAACCACACTGAATCATAATACAGATTCAGGAGTGGATTCAGATCTGCCCATCAAAAGGCTGGAATCAAAAGCCCAGACTAAACCTGAGAGAAGGACACTGCCCCATGAGGAATGGCATTTAATTGCCATGCAAGGGGAACCTCCCTGTACCAAACTGCTTCGTGCACGAGGACCTGCTTTACCAAAGTTACTGAAACCCACAGCAGCACTTGCTCAGAGCACAGTATGCCTGTAGAGTACCTAACCCATCGCACTGCCTTTGCCAGTTCCCTGGGGAAAGGGACAGCTGTGAAACACAGGGACCACAACACTGCTCCTTCAGGTGATCAGAAACAAGCAGCAGGAACGCACCACCGCAATGGAGGGGTCGAGCTCGGCAATGCTCATTCTGCAGGGAGGGTGCTGGCAGTGGAAGCTTTCATCGGGGAGACAGCCGCTGTCATTGGGCTCCACTGCAGGCTGCGTAGTGTGGGGATCCAGGTAAATGAGTTCCTCACCTGGACAGACAGGCAAGGAGACATCAACAGGAAGAACCATGCCAGAAGCTGGTCTTCTGAGAAGCAAATGGTAAGATAGAAAGAGGAGGAAGAGCAGTGACAGAGCCAGCTCTTGTAACCCACAGAGGAGCCCACGTTCTAGGGACAACTTGCTTTCAGCCACTTTCCCAAATGCTTCTCATCCAGGCAAAGAGCCAGCTGCCAGCAGAACCACAGTGGCCACTCCACAGTGACACACTGGGATCAAGGCACAGGCACTATTTGGATACTGTTCCTGCACATGCCTTCCAGGGTACTGTATAAACTCAAGTAGGCCCCAGAAATCCAAAGCACAACCAGCCTGAGGTCTCAGGCAGAGACAGAGAAATCAAAGGGAAGGAGGACAGTAAAAGGACAACAGTTTGTAGGATTTCAGGAAGGGGACAACTACAGGACAGTTAAATCCAGCCAGGCCCCTAAAGGGAGGTCAGCTCTGAATGTAGGAAGAAGTCTCTATCTACACCTCTCTGCAGACAGGATTTAGCATTATGCAGTGGAAGTTTATGGCGCATACTATGCCCACTGTTCAAAGCTACATCACTCAGGTTCTCACAAAGAGGTTCAGTCTGCAGCAACCTTTGATGCTTCCAGCAGAAGAACCCTGCAGCATGCACCACAGGCCAAGCAGGAGAGCTGTACTGCTCCACGAGCATTTTTTAGCTGGGAGGAGATGCTTGGAAAGTCTTTCAGTACTCTGGGCACTCACCTACATAGCCAATGAAGTAGTGAGCACTGTTTGGTTTCCCTCCGATCACTCCCAGGGACTGAGGCATCATGAAGCAGTGCTGGAAAAGCAATACAGAAAACAGACAGCTGACAGACAGTGAGACAACAGGTGGCAATAAAGGCATACATCCAAAAATGCAGTGGAAAAGTAACATGGGGACACTGAAAATCAGCAACTCTAGCAGCAGAAACAGCCATTTCTGGAGAGAAGGTCCATCAGGAAGGCTGAAAGCTGCAATGCAGGGCCTTCAAGGAACACAGAAGCAGCTCAAAACCACTTTTAACTGCTGACAGGAACACACAGGCAGACCAAATGGAAGCAGCAGCACTATTCCAGGATCCAGTCTGGGCAAGTCCTAGCTTTGCTGCAGTTAGTGACAAGATCCCCTGAAGCCGTCATCAGGTTGCAACAGTGCTCTCAGGAGGGAATGATCATTCAGGAAACAGTTTAAGCTCCTTATCCAGCTGCACTATCCAGCCACCATGGCAAATAACCTTGCATGAATTTGGAGCTCTCTTACCTGTGCAGCTCAGAGCTTGCTAGCATTAGGACAGCCATGACAATATGCACCCTGACTTGTGCGTGTACTCCGCACACCCTAAATTCTGCAGCCTCCCAATACTCCAGCCTGCAACCGTCTGCTGGCTTCTAGCCTCAGTCTGCAGTACAAGCTCCAGCATCAGAGCCACAAGGAGTTTACAACACTACATTCAGTAATGCTCAGGTTGCCTCCAAGCACAGTACAGCTGGGCTGAACAAATGCTTCAGCAGGCTGGTATGATCTAAACACAAATAGGGACTAAGATTAAGTTGTGAGGTAAGATCCTCAAAAAACCCCCCCCAAAACCCCCAACAAACCCCAAAACCCCATCAACCAAAAAAGCCCCAACTCCCCACTCCCCATTTTCCTGACAATAGCCTGCAAGAACCCATATCCTGACCTCTGCAAGGATTGTCTCTAAACACATTTTTCTTTTGCAAATAGGACAATCGCTTCCAAGTATTTTTGCCCCAAAACCAAATTCTAGAAATTACTTAATTCACAGCAGCGTCCTTAAGCATCAGAACACGACAGCTCCAGATCCCCTACCTTTAGTGTTTCAATATAGGCTTCATTGATCTCTGTGAGCCCAAGGCGGAGAGGTATCAGCAGCACCAATGGTTTCCACAGTGAGAGCCTATCTCTAACCCCTGCTTCCTCTGGGTACCCGTTATAGAGTACGTCTGACTCCACAGCAGGGCATGCTGCAGCTCCAGCACACAGGAAGTTGGACTGGCACAACCGCCCTACAGAAAGGGAACATGAGCAGAAAGCATCAGAAATAACCTCCATTTCTAGACCTTGAGTAATTCTATTCAAGCTCTCACCAACGATTGCTATTCACTAAAAGTCTACAGCACTTAATAAAAAGAAAAGCTTAAAGAGGTCCAGTGGTGGGATCATGTGATGTGTGTACTCCCTGCAGGGCTTCTGGTAGGGCTCAGCATTTCATCTAAGCTTACATCAAGATTATGCCAAAGCACGCTGTACTCACAGCCACCATCTATCTGGTGGGATGTTAAAATGCAAATTCATCCAGCAGGTGAGCAGCTAAGCAACCACCTGTGCCAACAAGGTTGAGCAAGTTGATTAGGAGGTCACGCAAGAGTCCTGAATTCAGAGAGTGTGTAGGCAGAGAAAAATCTGGCATGTTCAACTCCAGAGGAGTTCATGGCAGATACGAAGACAGTTGAACTGTATGAGGAAAGCGTTATAGCTTAACACAGGAAATATTTTCCTGTAATTGGCACTGTAACAAGATACAAATATAGTGCCTGTCTAGAGTAGTTGTAATTTTCCTAAAGTTTGCTAAAGCCTTCATAAATCCTAATCGGGAATCATTCAGAAGCTACTTTATAGACCAAAATTAGGATGATCATTAAACTCTACAATTTCAGTAGAAGCTTTGCCTGTACGATATGGGGCAGCAAAACTCCTTGGGGCATAAGCATGACATAAGCACTATGCATCCTCATTCTACAGGCTTGACAAACACACAGCCAGGCTGTCATGCAACCAGATTATGTAAATTCTGGTACACAAACATCTCCAAGCCTACCTGTCTCACTGGCCAGTTTCATTACTCGCTGGGCACGTGAAGTAAAAACCCAAACCCCAAAGAAACGCAGAGCACTTTAATCATGAAGCCAAGGCAGTTAGACAAAATGCCAGAGACTCATTTAATTTATTCCTGGTGTAACCTGAATGCCAGGACACTCTAGCAGGTAGGACACCATGTAAACAAACACCTTCATCACCAGCCATTTCAGCAGGGTGTTTGCTCACTACTAAGAGCTTCGAACCCAGCTGAACAAGGAGAACATTATACCCAAGGTTAGAAGAAATAAGACTTTGATCTAAAGCCTCAGTATGAGAGACAACCTGCAATTAAGAGGTTGCAGTTGCTCCCTATACTGTCCCTCCTCTCATCCACAGACATAGTTACCAGACGTCCTGAGAAAACTGAAAGTCATTATTCATAGTGATTTATCCTGTTCAAACAGTAAAATCACGTGTTTCGTCATTGCAGTAGCCTGCCTGTTCTGATGATCTGAAGTAAGCTGCCAAGTCAGGGCTGTTGCTGAATAGGGTGTCATTGCAGACTTCTTCATCAGGCAAAGCAACTGGCAATCCTGCACTGTGATATGAACATATTTAACCCAAGTTTAAGCAGTAGGGAGCTCGGCACAGACTAAGTTCACCTTGCTTCTTTGGCAGGCTTTGCAGTGCTGTGGTGCCACAGCACAGCAGAACCTGCCTAAAGCTTCCTGGGTAGATCCAAACCATCTCCTGCAAACACATTCCGACAGATTTTATGCAACATCTTTCCTGCTGCAGCTGCTGCTGCTACTGTCTCGTCACCTTTCTGATGAACAGGATCCTCCAATGCCCCGCTAAGAGCCCCTTTCTGATACAACAGACTGACTCAGAAGGGATAAAGATGGACATTTCTTCACTGCTGTAGCAAAAGGCATTTCCTATGAACCTTAGGCTGAACAGTATTAGTGACCAAATTTAACAGAAGTATGAAACAGCATTAACTTCTGAATGCTTCAGTATCAACAGATGTTTGGGGCACAAGATAAGTAACATGTACCTACAGACATGTAACACATCAGACCCACTCGTACAGTGACTTTCAGGTGCTGGACAGGTACATTACCATTCACATTTGAGGAAAATAAACAAACACCCCCTGCACATTACAAGCTGTATGGACATGTTAACTTGAAGCGGTAACAGTGCTGAACAGTCAGTGCCACAGAGACAAGAGCCGGCAGCATACCCAAGCCTTGCAACCAGCATGCTTCAGTTCTAGAAGTAATGTTTTCAGGCTAAAGATGAAAGATAATCCAATTTCTGCTTTCATGCTGGCCCTTGTTTAAGCCAAGGGCATCAGCACATACTTTCATAGGACTACGTGTACCTAAGGTTAGACGGGTACTTCTCAGTCAGATCCCACATTTTTTTGCCTCTCAACTGAGACTACCTGATAAGAGATGTGACTTTGTAAAGTGACTGTCCTGCACTCTAGGGACAAATTGGCTGTTAATTGATTCTGGCTCTGTGGCAGCCGAAGCCAGCCTAACTGATGCCTGCCACAATCTCACCTGTAATCTTGCACCAGCTCCAGCACTCACTGGACTGTTCTATGTGTCGTTTCAGAAGACTAACCTGGCAGAAATGTTGCATGGTTTTGTGCTATGCAAGCGCACTGCCTCATGAGTCTAAAGCAAGTGAGGGGAAGGCTTGTGCAGCCAGGACCATGCAGGACTGCAGCAACCAGCAATGCAGGCATTCAGCTTTGGTTACTGTGCCACTGCAGCCTGAGAAAGCGTGCTAGGGATGAACACGCTGCACAGCTGCTCAGCCTCCAGCACCATCCTATTCTCAGGATATACCAAAACAGAAAGGAACAAAAAAAAAGAAAAAAAAAGAAACAACCAGTGAGCACTCCTTAAAAGATGAGATCCACTCCAGAGGTGGATTCCTTTCTTCTTCCCCTCTCCCCTACCAATTTGGTTGATTTTCCTCTTCAGCAATCTGTTCTATTTTTCTTACTCTGCCTAATAGCAGAAACATTCCTACCCCATTATATGAGAGGAAGCAGCCATTTACTGCTTGCTCCCTGTGGCCATAAACAAGTTTGATGCTGCCTTCCAAGTGGCTCCCACGTATTGTCTGAAGGTCAGCAGACCTTCTCTCCAGATCCTGAGGCTACAGAACCAAGTCAGAGGCTTTATCTGATGAAGCAAACGTCAAGCAAGGGGCTTCCTTGCCCTAGAATAGAAATTCTCATCTGGTTTTAGCACACTTGGCCACAGTTTTAAGACAGAACATTTACTTCATGCTTGTTGTGTTGTACTACTATATGCTCTCCTTTGTTTTCTGGCTTCTTGGTGCCAGAGGATATACCACATTCTACCTCCATGTGATACTTACGGATTTCCTCCATCACTACTGTGTTGTCCATGGCTATATGTACTGCCAGTGAACTCCATGTATCAAAAGTTGCAAGTTTTCTATAGGAAAATTAAAAAAAAAAAGCAAGCAAGGATTAGTTACAACTAGAAGAGAAAGATGGTGGCGTATCAGAGAGGGGAAACTGGATTAGGAGAGATTGGTTTTCATCAATTATGTTGTAAAGTATGCTTTTATACTTGTATCAGAGTTGTAGACTTCATTGCCACTAGTAATTATGGCCAGAAGAATAAACAAGATTGCAAATGGGACCACATCTAGGAATTTGTCCCTCAGCAGCTAGTAAGTACAAAAGCCCCGATATAATCTCCAACTCAAATCCCATAACTGCTGGTTACCAGAAAGTAAGACAGCATAAAAAAGAAATAATAATAAAATCTGAAAAAAGTCACATTTACTTTCTGTATGGATCTCCTGATCACCTATACCAGACCCTGGGCTAATTCGGCCTATAGTGTGACCTGGGAAAGCTGCTTTTAGGCAATCCGAGCCTATTCCAGGGAGCTACCTGCTCATCTAGTCAAAGCGAGGGAAGAATGGTGACAGGAGAGAGGACGTTTCTCCAAATACATTCTGTCCCAGTTATTAAAGGCAGTCCATGCTCCAGCACTGCTCTGATCCTCTGCCTGTCACCATGGAACCCAGAGAGCAAAAATTAATGCTTTCCTCTGCTAATGCATTAGTGACTTGATGGCTCACTGGCAGCTTTTTTGTAATGACGACACTGTTGTCAGGTCAGCAGAGACAACTTGGAGGCTAGTAGAGATCCAAACAATGGCAATGATCATCTACTCTGACACTTGCTTCTGGTCTGCTGCAGAGTATTACACTTAGTTCTAGTGGCAAGCACATTACTTGTGGGATGTGGAGGGAGATTTTTGGGGGCTGTCCTCAACTTCAAATCTGTTTTCTCTCACATCCTGCCAGCATCTGGATGACAGAAGGGCTCCTTTCAAGTTCCTGCCCAAACAGGTCCATAAGGCCAAGTAGGTGGTCTGCTAACAGCTTTAAAACATACAGTTGCACTTCAGTCAATAGGCAGAAACCTGTAAGCTAGGAAGTACTACAAACCAAATGACCCCACTGTGTAGTTCAAAAGGAAAAACACAGCACTTACTTGAGTACTTGTGCGACTGTGTTTGGTCCATACCACTGACCTATGGATTTTCCCTCTCCAACTCCCATCTGGGCTGTATCACATGAAAAAAACAAAATAGTTTATCAAACAATTTCACCTGTACTGTGTCTCTTCCTAATCAGAGTTTGTATTTAATAGGGAAGAAATCTCACTTGGAAACATTTCTGAGTCGGCAGAATCTACCCTTTCATGGGGTATCTTAGTGTAGATGGGAACAAGAAGCACATCCTGAAGGACTGTAAAGCAAATCCTTTCCCCAAAATGCAATAATGCAGAAGTTCAAAAGGCAATGTTACCTCAGAAGAAATTTTACTTAGTTTGATTACCAGACCACCCCTGTAATCTGCAGTTCTGTTCACTGAAGCTATAGGTGCCTTAACACCCTATAGGAAAAACTGGAACAGGCTGCTTCTATTTGTCAGGGAAGTTTATATCAAAGTGAGATCCTTCCTTAGCCCATTTGCTACTTCTGAGAATTTCTTCATTCAGCAATCTTCTCATATTACAAGATCTTAGTGAGAACAGCAACCTTATGTGTTCCTCTCACCTTAGCTAGCATATGGAGAGTGATGCTGAATATAACCTAAAGCATTAGGCAAACATGATGACCTTAATGGAGTCAAAACCAAAAATCCATCATAATCCATAATAAAGAGTGGTAGTTTTACATCATGTCAGAAAACAAGCAGCATAGTTGGGGATTTTTTTGGCTAAGCTGGTAAAACAAACACAGAGTGATGTTCCAGACTCGTGGGAAACCCAGACTGAATAACTCCACACTCTTCAGCACCCAGACTCTTACCTATCTGATGAATGGAGTAGTAGCTGTCTTTTTTGTCAATGAAGGCATTAAGAACGTTGAAGTAATTATCCATCTGCCTCTTCCCTTTCATCCACCTCCAGTCTAAGGCAGACAAGGAGATATATGAAACAAAACATGGTATTTATTAGCAACTAGAGGCTGCAAGCTACAATTTTTTCCCTGCGCGTCAGTCAACTAACCCAATTTTCGTGTCACTATATTGCCACTAGGCATCTGAGGCATTCCCAACAGTAAAGTATTAATTTTGAAAGAAAAGTAAGCATTCTCACAGCTGGGATAAAGGAATATCACCCACAGAAAGCAAATAAACAAGCAAACAAAAAAGTCAGAAAACACAAATTGTAACTCTGTCCCACAGATGGGAAATAGGATTACAAATTCTCATTGACAGGCGTGAGCTACATATTCTGGGGAAAAAACAGGTGACCTCACTACAAAAATCATCCTCCACAAATTCAAAGGCCATAAACAACTGTTGAAAAAACACTCCAGTATATCTGCTTACAAACCAAGCACAGGTCAAGCACAAGAACAGAAGTATTCAGGGAGAGGAGACTACATGCAGTAAGTGAGGGCTTTGTGACAAATCTGAACTATAAGTAAGAATCAACCTACTAACTTGTTTTAAACTTCAGCTACACAAAAAAAACCCTTCAAGAAAAATCTAGTACATGCTTGGCTTCAGTGGATTTAACTAGCATGTTACAGGACTCTGCTTTGTTTTAAGGCTTGGACAACTATATCTATTTATGTAGAATTGTAGACAGCAGGGAAAAACCTGCTGTAGGGTTTCCAGCAGACTGTTCTCTCAACAGCCCTGAAATTGAGGAGACTGAAGAAAAAGTTATAAGAGCCCTCAGCAATTACTAGCTGTGCCCTTGTTATCTGCTGTCCTTATAAGTACTACATTTGTGGGAGCACATGGCCCTGGAAGTTAGTACAGGCTGTGCACTGTTTTACCTCTTCCCAAATGCCTGCAGACCAAGGCCTGAGCAAAGATCATCTGGCCACACCGCAACATACAGCCCCAGCCAGTATCAGATGTGGGACCAGTTCCTCCTGTAAATGAGGACAGAATATAAATATGTAACGAATAGTAAAACAGTGCCAAGAGGGAGAAGAAATGAAAGCACTCTAAGTCTGCACGGGTAGCAGGTTCACCCAAGAAATCAAGCAAGGAATAAGGACTACCTTAGATCACATACCCAAGGCTGAGAAACAAAAAAGTAGTTATCAGTGAGTAACTTAATGGCATCCCTTAAAAACAAACAAAACCCTCTAACACTAACTGAAAGGGGAAAAAAAACTTCAAAGGGAAATCCAAACAACTCAACTAGAAAGAGAGCTGAATTTCTCAAGAGCACAACAGCTCTTGAGCCTAGCTGCAGACTCCCAGCCCAATTCAGAGACACATTTCTACAGAGAGGTGCTTGTTACAGGTGACTTCTTGTAATCCTGATCTTGAGAAGGCAACTCATCATGCAAAACAAATCAGTCCCAAGGAATTCCCACATCGTAAGCACCTATGACTGGATGAGATTCCAAAGTAAGCATCATAGTTAGGCCAAAAAAACCCTCCACAGCAACAAAAAAACACATCCTACATAATACTGGAGAATAAGCTGGATATTAGCTCATGCTGGAAAGTCTAATACAAAGGCCTCAATGCTGGAAGCACTTCCCTGACAGAACTTCAAAAGGAATGTGCTGCTTCTCCACTGAAGCTCTGGCTATTATTACAAGCTTCATAGATAAAATGTTTAGTGTGACCACAGCAAGTGAGCTGTCTTACAAGCATGCAGTCAGCTGCATCTTCGCACAGCTGGTAGAAGTAGTTTCTTTGTACTGCTGCTTTCTTCTTTCAATCCTATACAATTACTCTGTGCGAAAAGCACAGGGAGAAAAATCACCCCAGAGAACTATTTAATCAACTTCTGGATGGTCAGCAGCTATCTTCTGTAATTTTGCCAGCAATTTTAACATACACAACATCCAAAACTGATAATGTGTTAACAAAATCAGCATAAGACATTCCCCTTACCCTCTGAAGAGCTTACAATGTTTAAGTGGGCAAGCACAGAGAGGGAAGTGGCCAACAACAAAAGGGATGACTGGGAGAAGAAAGACTGAAAAAGGAAAAGGTTTACTGTATGACATGCAAACTGTATCTATACCGTAAATGGGAAATTACTCAGAAAATGGGATTTCTTTTTGCCCCCCTGCCCTTTAATAACTCACATAGAAATCCCAATTGTGTTTGTGAGCCATAGTTAAACACATGCTAACCCTTCAATTTCAAATGCATGTTTAACTATGGCTTGCAAATAGGAATTTAAAGGGATTAAACTGCATCCAAGATGTCTCATAGCTTGTTAGGCAAAGGGTTTCCCAGTAGTGAAACAGAACAAGCCAGAAAGACCAGCTATCAAAAAGTGTTTTCCAAATCTGAGCCATTTTCCCCATTGACCGCTGGGGATGATGTTGACACTGGGGACACGGATGGGTCTTAGAATTCCATTTACCTGCTCTTGGATCTCCTGATATACCTTCCACCCAGTACACAAAACCAAACCACAGAAGAGACCATGCAGAATATTGTAAGGGATGAAGACATCCTCCTTCAAGTTCACTGAGAAATGTTCCCCACATTACTACAGTTGCCGTGTGTAATGGCCACTTCAGGCATTTCAAACCCCCACACACAAACAAACCCACACATCGTTTACAGCAGATGTACAAACGCAGTAGTTTCTGTATCACATCTCTAGCTTTCATCATTTTAATCTACTTCAAGCCCAAGACCATCATTAAATAATATTTCACATTAGACTTATGTAGGACCTAATGAACATGAAGTACAAAAATCTTCCCATGCTGCTCAAAGAAAGGATGTTTCTAGGTAGGCTTCCCAAACTCATTCTCATGTCCTTTTTAAAATCACTGTTACCCCTCATACCCAAGAGGATGAGGCATTCTCATTATTGGATAAACAAAAAGTCTATCCTATCAATTAAATGAAGTGCATTTCAGATTCTTATAAATGGAAGTGCAGTAATGTTATGTTTGTGGGGACTGTTTTATTAGGTAGAGATAACTGGATTATCATCATTTCCAGGATGTACTTAGACTCATCCACAGTACGTACCAATAGCAGGGAAGTTCTTTCTGTAGGTGAACCAAAGCCGAGAGGTCACATCCAACAGAATCTCTTCTTTCTCTGAAAAATTTTCAGAATCAAAAGGCATGCACATGAGGGTAGCACCAAACACAGCTAAATCCATCTCCCACTCACCTTCCCTAAAGACATCAGCATTCTGCTCCTCATACAGTCTGCATCCCCAGAGAGGCAAAATCAGGCTGATCAACAGGACAGTGCCGCTGTGCAGAAGAAACTTTCTTTTTCTGCCCAAATAGGTGCAATCAACCCAAAGACACTATGGCCATAGGCAAATTATGAAGCAGTAAACCATCTTCTTGCCTTTCCCCTGACCTATCCCCTTGCTCAACCATCCTGGCCTCATGACACAAGTCCCAATAACTACTATATGGTAACTTTCTGCACAAAAACATTCCAGAGCCTGCAGAGATGGCCAGATAGAAGCATGGCAGTTACAGTATGGATGCTCTGCCAGCAGATGGACAGACTCTGCAGTGTGTTTATAAGGTTTGCAGTCACCTTGCTGCTCAGAAAGCAAAGTGCAACACTAACAAAGTCCTCTGGAGCATTAGAGAACGCTGCATTGTGCATGCAAAATACCTGTAAAAACACTGTATTTCCGGCCAAGGATCCAAACGGGTTCTTTGGTCTCAGGGAAGTCTTCATATTCAAACCTGAGAGTGTCATAGGTAAGAGTAGCTAGAAAGAGAAAGAAGAAATTGTATACCTTTTCCTTGTGTTTTAAAAATCATACAAAACTACAGAATAAGAGCTGCTGTGGCCCAGTAACTTACACACCCAGAGCACCTAGCTCTAGCTGGCAAGAAAGGGTACAGCCCCCCTTGCAGCCACCAACTCTGGAGAGTAGAGAGAGCTGATGTAGCCCTGGCTCACTCCTGGCTGCTCCACAAGCAAAAAAGCAGAGGGATTTCCAGGTTAGGTGAGCTCCATGTTCTGCCCAGTGCAGAAAACGGTCAAAAATAACCATCTAGGACTTCAGCTGGCAGCTGCACTCTGTTTTCCAGAACATCATGCCTGTCATCATCAATGATACCGAGGTCCTCTTTTCAAGTGAGCAAAGTGATTAAAATCCTTCTTCCAGAGAATATAATTTTTGGTGGTGGAACACAAAAAGCACAGATTGCATTAAGATGGGGACTAAACTTTGCTCTGCCAGTCAGTCCCTCCTCGAAAGGCAATGAATCCAGCAGTAGTTATCACCTGCACTGAAACCAGCCTGCAGCTTGAGGAGCAGCACTGCCTTTACAGATATCACACTAAAATCTTAGGAACACAGAGCTGCACAAAGATGTACTTGTTCACAGGTGATAGACAAACCTTATGCCTATTTTACTGGCTCCCTTCACAGCACAGCATCCATCAGTGCCTAGGTATCCATCCTCTTACACAACCACTACAGAACAACTCAGCAGCACAGGCTGCCCTTGGATCAGGGTAGCTTAAGCTTTTGTGCAAAAGGCACAGGAAATGGGGAGGGGGAAAAAAGGAGAGCTAGGCCTGTATTTGGAAATAAGGCACTTTAAAGTGGTCTGGGAACCCTGGAAACAAACCATCTAATTTTGAAGGTGTCAATTCTTTAACAAACCACCTATAAAATTTAAAGTAGAACTAAGCCAGACTGTTCTGTAACTGTTGAAGTGGCTATTGAAAATATCTCTCACAGCAAATGCAATAAAATCTGTGGTAATGTGACTTGAGTTTAAAACAGGGCAATGGACTAAATGACCACAAGCTCCTCTCAGCCCCACTTGCTGTGAAAGCCACCACCCTCCGTAGTGCAGGCCTCGCTTTTTGCTTCCCAGGAGTCACCTGCTGCCTTTCTCCAGTGCTGCCTACATAGCAGACCTCACCCTTCTCACGAGTAGAAGATGTTTGTAGATGAGCTTTCCTCCCAATCACTCCCTGCTTAGCTTTCCAAAGCATTATCTGGTGCACCAGTAAATAACAACTTGGCAGATTTGCATCAACGATAGCTCCAGAAAGTCACCACAAAATTCTGCTCCCCCTCCTTCCAGACATCTAGTATACCCCACATTGTGCTTGGGCAAACAAGCTACACAAGACATTTTGGCCTCCCATAGGTACCTCATCAGCCTTCTGCCCCTGGGCACTCTGATGTGGAAGTCCAATTCCAAATGTCAAAGAAAATACTTAATTAGCAGCAGCAAGACACCATCACTAAGACCAGCTACTCTTTAAGCAGGAACCCTGGCAATATCAATAAAAATAGGCTCCGAAATCAAATTCTGAATTAGACTCTGGCCCTAACCATAGCCCAACAGATTTAAAGCATGTTCCTTTTGTGAATTAGTCTACAGACTGTTTCAGGCACATTTAGGATAGCACAGCCCACATGTTCCCATCCCGTCCTGTGATGTGACTTCTCAACAGCCAGCTAAGCAAAGAAATTCTGCTTGCACAGAAAAGTTCCAGCAAATAAATTAGTGCAGTCTGTTCCTCTAACAAGCTTTAGCAGGGAAATTAAGAATTTCTTTACCATACACTAGCCAAACTTTATGAATCCCCAGCAATCCATGTTTTCTGTATCTATCTTCACTTAATAGCTTAGCTTGCTTTGCCCCCCTTGTGCTCAATGTTGGAGATTTCTTTCCAGGGGAGGAAGCAACTTGACTTCTGCAGATGTTTTCAAGTGTGCATCACTTTCTCCTTTCTCCCTTAATTTTCAGAAGTTCCCCTTTGGGATGAGACATTACAAATTTATTCTAACAGCTCAAAGGAAGGCTAGTTGTTAGGATTTTTTAAGATTCAGTGTGTTACCCAATACAATCTTAACATAAAAACTGAAATTCTCAGATAGGTTTTAAAGCTGCAAGAAATAATTTGTGGTTTATTTTGTCAGTTCTCAACCTTGCTGCGAATCCAGTTCTCTGTCAAAAGAGCCTCAAATACCTTAAATAAAATGACTGAAACAAGGATGCTTCGTAGAAATTATCAAGCTACCCATCAACCCTCTTTCTCCTTCCTAGCAACATTTACTCGCCTTCTCAAATGTCACACCCTGTGTGGCTCCACATTTTGCAGGGCACCAGGTCCTTAGCAAGCAGAGGATTTGCAACTGGCAGCCTCACAGCAAGGATTTGCTGGAAAGGGGCTGCTGGAGTCTTTCCCCTTCAATCAAAGCTAGGAGAGGAAGGGGTCAGCAGGCAGGAGGGATTCCCAGGCTGCCTGCTGGACCAGCTGCATATTCAAGGAGCACAATGCATACAAACTGCAAGTGCCATGACACTGCACATTCGGGAGGAGAGTCCCAGACTTGCAGTCTTTCAGCTGAATGCCCAGCATCTGGGCTCTGTGCAAAGGTCCTGCAGGTCAGCTGCGTACACGAAAGATGCGGTCAGACATTAGTGTGCATGTTGGTTTTTTGGAAGAAAATACTTGCCACCATCTGAAAAGGCCCAACTGTTAAATGCAGGAGTTGAGGTTTCACCTTCACAGGGAGGAAAATTCAAGAGATTGCTCCTCATTAGTATCTATGGCATTGTAATGGGAGCAGTAAACTCCCCACAAGGCTCGAAGCCACCGTTTCCTTTACAAACATCTACCTTCATATGTTCTGGCACTTTTTCAAAACTATTTCCATTGTGCTATCGCCCAGATGAGCTAAACGTGAGCCAGTGGGACCCAAACAATTCAGGCAGGGGTACAAAGAGTGTCACAGCTTGCACAGAAGCCTTTCTCTCCCTCTTACAGTTAGAGGCAAAGGGTCTGCAAACAAATAAAACTGAAAATTCACCAAGCAGAAATCCTATTCAAAGATGCTCCTTGCAGAGCTGCAAAAGTCAGGTGAGATCAGCATATTTCTCAGGCAGCACTCCAAAACTTCACCTTCAAGAAGCCCTCAATCTATTTTAAATACCAACCTCTGAGCACCCAGGACAGTAGAGCGCAGCCTCTGCAGAAAATCTGAGCACACATCAAATACAACAGTTCAACTTCTCTCCCTGCACAGTGGACTCATAGTTAAAAATCCAAGAGTTTCAGCCCTGCAAAGCACACCCTCAGAGAGGCAGCTTTGCTTTCCAGGAGCCTCGGACATGCTGTGAATGATGTGAGGTTGGCTAGATTTCTGCCCCATGGGCACACCTTCCATGGGGTCTGCTGCAGTGTCCCAGAACACTTCCTCATCCCACACTCTACCAAGAAAGCCTCAGCAGAAAAGGCAAAGCTTTGTATGTGCCACTACAGAAAACACCTACATTAAACAACCTAGGTAAAGGCAGTCAAACCAAAACCACACTAAGCACTAGCATTAAACTTGAACATTTGACTTCTCTTCCACTTTTGTGCATGTGGTTAGATCTACTCAGTTATAAGACAGAAGGCCACATCACAAAAACCTGCCTTGTATGAAGTGCAGGGAACCAACCCTTGACACACCCAGTACATGCCTGCAGTATCAGACTTTCAGTATCAGTTTACTAAACATGAGTCCCTGAAAGGTTACTGAAAAGCTATAGAGCATCATCTTGACATAGACCAAGAAAAACTGTCTCAATACAAAGAATTAGGGTAGAAGGTGAAATCTTGCCTCCCTTCTTATATTCTTAAGCTGTACAGTGAAAAAGCCAAGCTAAAAACATTATCCCAACTTGTAATAAGCTCCCACATAAACAAACAAAGAAGCAGACCCTGACTGGTGATGTCAGTTTGCAGATGTGCTGAAGGCAAGATACGGGCTTAAGGCAAATATCAAGTCCTTGAGAGCCACTAACTTTATCTGCTTTACCAAAAGCAAAGCTATTTGTTTTTCTATCAACTTTTGAAAACAAATAACAAGTCAAAACTTTGATGGCTCAAATAGAAATACAGTAAGTGATTTTCCCAGTGGTCCACACATCGAAATGGCTGATATTCACTTCAGCATCAATCATCCTGGATACAGTTTGCCAGCACAGCTTGGGCGTTTTGTCAAAAACCTTTTTATACAAAATACTGAAGCAAACATTACACTGAAGGAAAAAGAGGCTTTGCAATACCCCCCTTCCCAAACTGCTTCTTGGGCCTCCCCTGGTCTCTGGAGAGGCCCTTCCCTCTGACACTATAATGCTCCTCAGGCAGCACCCGTAATGGCTTATAGACATTTTCCTCAAGTCCTTCAGCCTCCAGTTAACACCACCATTAAAGAATGAGAAATAGGGTGGAAAATCATCTCCCTCAGCTGATAAAGGTACATCACCTGAGACAGAGCAGAGAGGAGGAAAGAATGTAGGATGTTTCAAAAGACAAGAAGAACAGGTAAATTTACTGTGTTAGTAAAGCTTATTGTTGAAAAACGCCTAGAAAACAGATACCCAAAGAACAGCCTAAATTATTTCTGGCCTTTGCAGAAGCTAAGCTCTTTCAAACAAGACAAATCCTGATTATCTAAGCAACAAGGAGTTGAGAGACAGCCAGGGAGGAAAGTCAGTTAACTGGAGCGTGGCACCTTCCTGAAGGCCCAGAGCAAACAGCTCAAAGTCTGCCTGTCAGGTCTCCAACTGTCTCAGGAGCAGGGCTGGATGCAAAGGGGCTTGAGCTCTCATTGCTCCAAAGCAATGAGACCCCCCCTCCTCTTTGTATAGAGGAGATCCAGCCCTACTGTCTATGCCAGAAAAGTTCTCCTTCCCTTGAGAAGCCCTGCAATGCTTACACAAAGGGAAAGCAAACATATCTCCCAGCTCATGTTGTGTTAGTTCACTTGCTGGAATGTATTTTGTTCCCAGGAGTGAGGGACTGGATGCAACGACGTGCAAGGACGCACCAGGCAGAAAGTTGGGATGCTATCAACGGGACTACACTGACAACAGCAGCGCCTGCACCAAGGACAAAAACAAGTCAAAACACCAGTCTGGAGGAATGAGAACTACAGATTACCTCCACATACACACGCTCGCCCAACGCAGAGGAGGAGCCCACGTGGCACAGGAAAACATTCGTTATTATGGAATAACACTTATCTCTGCAGAGGGTGGATGAAAGCTGTTACTATGCGAAGGCTAGAAGGAAGTCCCAAGCCAAATGCCAACATGCTTCCTTTTATCTCCCCCTGTATGAAAACAAAATTTCTATCGCAAACGGCCTTGCCGGCACTCTCGGTAAGGGTGACGAGCAGTCACGACGCGCGGCCGAGCTGCCTTTACCCCTTGACGCAGCAGAAGGCGGCCACAGCGCCTGGGGAGCGGAGCACAGTGCAAGGACACCCGCCCCGCCACCGCTTCGGGAGCCAAGCGCAGCCCCGGGACACCTGCCTCGCCACCGCCCGGGCCCTCCGGTTCGCTTCCCGGGCAGCCCCGTCCAGGCCACATCGCCAAACAACGCGGAAGGGCTCAAGGCTTTTTAGGAACGACGGCGAAAGACGGGCTGGGAAGGGTAGGAAAGATTCACCCCCCCCACCCCCCCGACCCCCGCGCTGAGCGGGCTCGCTCTCGGCTCTGGCCTGCAGCGGCGGGCACCGGCGGTACCGGAGCCACCGCCTTCCCCCGCAGGGGAGGCGGCCTGGCCCCACAAGGCCCCATAGGGCTGGGGACGCCGTTTCCACGGCTGTGCCCGGGGGCGGCGATCGGGCCGGGGACCTGTGACTTCTCCCGCCACCGGCTGGGCAGGGACAGCGCCTCAGAGGCGCCGGGGGGAGGCCGCGCCGCTCCGGGCCGGGCCGCCCGAGCCTGGGCCGCCCCGGGAAGCCACAGACCTCAAAGGGCCGCCGGGCCGCGGGCTACCTGAGGGGAAAAGAAACCGCCCTCCCCTCGGTCGCGGCGCGGGAAGGGGCCGCCCCCGCCACCCACCTGCGTCCATGGCGGCGGCCCCGCCGAGGGCTGCGGCCGTTGCCGTCCCCACCGACACATACGCCCCGGCGCAGCCTTGCGCGGCTGCTGCCGCGAGCGCAGCGCCCACCCAATGGGAACGCCGCTCGCCGCCGGTCTCCGCGGTGGTTGGCTGCCGGCGGAGCTCGTCACGGTTCGGTGCGCCGCGCCGTTTCTGCCGCGCACTGGGGGCTGCCATGTTGCCGTACGGAGGGGCGGCGCTGAGAGGGGAGAGGCACCGGGTTGGCAGCGGAGCCGGGGCTGGGGGAGGCAGCGTGGCAGCGAGTAAAGGCTCCGCTCGCTCCACGCGGCGCCGGTGGGAGCGGCTGGTGATACGTGCACCCGGGGAAATTCCGCCAAACGGGCGCGACCATGGTGTTGTACGCAGCCGGCCGAGCCCCGCCCTCTTTGCCCGGGAAGGGGGGGGGGGGGTAATTCCCCACGCCCGCTCCTCTCGGAGACTCCTTTGACGGCTCGGCCGCCGCGGACCGAGCGGCTCGTCAGGAGGCGGACTCCCTGCGGCACCGAGGAGGCAAGCGAGCAGTGCCGGGAGCGATACCCCC
>JANZLQ010000089.1:13774233-13793653 GCA_026212715.1 Elanus axillaris | reverse complement strand
GGGCGGCAGCGGCCGCCCTTTGTTTCCCTCCGCGCCGGGGACCGCCTTTGGGCTCCTTAACGCCTCCAGAAATCGGCTTGGCAGCCGCGGGGCCTGGTCCCCAGGCTCACGCCACGGCCTGGCGTGTGTCCCCCCGCCCCTGCCCGCAGCAGGGGCCTCGCCGGGGATGCTGCCATCGGTGAGTCCCCAAGGGAAGGTCGTTACCTCGGGCGACCGATGCCAGCCCATTTGGAAAAGGCGCCTCGTCCACCTTCTCGGGGTCCGCGGCGTTTTTACATTTTATTTTAATACACCCGGCATAAGCATCAACAGGGTCGCGGAGACAGGGGATGGACAACATGTTGGCCGAGCTGGGGGTTGGGGGTGTTTCAGGGTTCGTCGCATCCCCGTTCCTTGTGGACAGGCTACAGGTTGTGGCATTCGTCCGAGGATGGACAGGCAGCTGAATTAGTGGGACCGGTGCTGATCGAAAGAGAAATAACGCTTTCAAGTTCTGTGCTGCTGGTGAAGTGGAGCTGTTAACAGAGGGAACAAATGCTGAGTGTTTCGGCCCAAAGGGAAATAATCCTCAAACGAGTGTAACCTCTTAAAACACAGCTTTTGTGAGAATTTCCTAAACCGAAGAGTAGCAACCCTTCTGATTTCCAAAATGCAACTTAACTTTTCATGTGTTTTGTCTGTTTGGTTTTTTAGATTCCCTCTGAAGGATTCAAAGCGTCTGATTCAGTGGCTAAAAGCTGTTCAGAGAGACAACTGGACTCCCACCAAGTATTCCTTTCTTTGCAGCGAGCACTTCACCAAAGACAGTTTTTCTAAGCGGCTGGAAGACCAGCACCGGTTGCTGAAGCCCACTGCTGTCCCTACTATCTTCCAGCTTGTAGAGAAAAAACACGACAACCTGGATTATGTCAGAAGCAGAAGAAAAATAGCAAACCAGGTGCCACTGCAGGATGGAGAAGACCCAAGGGAAGGAGGCTGTGAGGTAGTTCAGAGGACCTCATCTTCTGGCCAGGACTTCATGGTGATGCAAGGGACGAAAGAGATGGAGGAGGATACTTTGCAAGCAGAAATTGGATCGATGTCTGAGGAGGAAGAGAACCCCTGCAGCCAGCTGGATGGCCCTCAGAGAAGGACGTTAGGTGATAATTTGGTTGCTAAGCCTAGACCTCAGAAAAAGCCTGAGAGATCTTCTGTGGAGGACTGTCCTAAAGCCACCTGGACAGGGAGCTGGGTAGCAGACAGAAGTGGTGTGTCAGTTGATGACTTCACGCCTCCTGCCTCTGGTGCTTGCAAGTTCATCGGCTCTCTTCATTCTTACAGCTTTTCTTCTAAGCATGCCAGAGAGAGGCCATCTTTCCCAAAAGAGCAGCTAGAAAGGAAAAGGCCAAAGAGAGACGTGGAACCAAGCTGCAGCAGCCATCTTATGGGACATGATAAGGCCATAGCAGAAAGCTCCCCTACTTCATCCCTCACTGCAACCCCTCAGAAACCTTCCCAGGGTTTGTCGGCGTCCCCAGCAGACCTTACCCCTCAGCCTGCCGCTGAGGCTGTGGAGGGGCGGAAGGGTGACACAGATGCCAACCCCATGTCAATCAACGAGGTCATCATGTCAGCCTCAGGAGCTTGCAAGCTCATCGACTCCCTCCACTCGTACTGTTTCTCCTCCAGGCAGAGCAAAAGTCAGGTGTGCTGCTTGCGTGAGCAGGTAGAAAAGAAGAACGGAGAGTTGAAACTTTTGAGGCAGAGGATCAGTCGCTCTGACAGTCAAGTCAGGAAGCTGAAGGAGAAGCTAGATGAGCTGAAGAGGATCAGTTTCCCTTACTTGAACAGCCTGCTATCCCAGGACTGTGGTCAGTATTCCCAGTGGCTTTGCGTTGAGGCAGAATTCACCGTTTTCTTAGCAGTAAGAGGCTGTTTAAGTTAGGGGTCGTAAAGATGTGATGGGTAAAATATATGAGGAAGGTATGTTTTTTTGGAGGGAGTAGTAGCTTGCATTAGACCAACAGAGGTAAAATAATTAAGGTTTTGGGCACATGAGCTATTTCTTATATCCCAAAAGTTTCCGAAGTGATTCCTGGTGCAGCATGGGAGGTTAGGTCGCGGTGTTGCAGACAACTCTGTTGATTAATATATTTTTTTTTCTTCTTCTTGGATTATTTCAACTTGTTTGTGACTCAGTAGCACCTGTTAGGATTTGCCTTCCTTTGGAGCGTGCCTGTGAATTTTTTTGGTGTGTTAATGAGCTGTCATGGGCAGCAGGTATCTGGGAAAGCTGTCGTAGTCTTCTATAGTGATGCAAGAAGTACTTCTGATCTTGGATTTCATATACTGCACTCAGTACTCAGGATATATGAAATATAAGTCAGGTGGTAGGTATCCAATATGACAGTGTCGTGATAACACAGCGAGGTCACTTTTCATGATTGAATGTCTGTGTGTAGCTTGATCATTTCCTCCCTTGGAAAGCAGAAAAAGTCAGGAAATGGATAATAAAGTGGGCAGACATGGAGAATGACTTCTCTACTAACTAAAAAAACCTGAGACACTGGAAAGTGTAAGGGAACTTGGCAAGGGATGAGGTCATGTAAAAAGGTTGTTGCAGAGAAGTCGAATCGGGCTGTAATCCTTTCTCTTGCAAGAAAAGGAGTTCTTTAATATACAGCTGATAAAACTTTTGCGTGACTCTAGTTGCAAGATACAATTCAGGGGAAGAGTTTAGGAGCATCTAATGGTCTTTGTGTGGCTGCTGAGAAAATGTTGGGTTGCCTTGTGAAGCATGCGTGACTTGGGGCTTTCTTGAAGAAGTCACCGATAGGTGGTTAGGCATCCCCTGATGGTAATTCTTGCATCTCTTCTTTAGGAGAAGAAACCTCATGGCTTCTTCTAAAGCTTTGTAGTATTAGACATGGTCAGAAACATGATACTGGCATAGTCAGACAAGTTCTCTTGACTATTATAGCATGGCCTATTTCCTCACTCAAGTGCAAGAAAATGAACCCTGACAAAATTCTTGAAGGTCAATACTCAATGCTACTTTTCCCATGTGTTTTTGATTTTCCAAAGTATGGGAAAATTCATGCTTTGATTTGGGTAGAGGGGTGGGGAAAGAATTCTTTTCCCCCACGGGAAATCAACGTAGTCGTATTTGTACCTTCTGGTCTCTATATATGATTTTAGGGTTCCATAATTGTCCATCATATATATATATGAAAAAAGGCTGTCTAGCTTTGTTGGAATATTTTCAGTGAGATACTAATTACAAAAAGAGTGTCCTGAAGGATGTTTTTCTTTATTCTAGCAAGCGCTATGATTTTTCTTTTATTTCCTGAAACGTATGTTCTTACACATATATCTTTGAGAATGTGAGAGTTACATATTAAGAATATCTTCTATAAGAACGTAAGAATTACATATTCTATTTTCTAAGGGAAAATGTAATTTTTAAAAAACGAATTACTAACTCATTACCTGTTCTGCTGTCTCTTATCAACAAAACTGGAGATCAGTATGTGAAAATGAACCATTTTGGTGATTGTAGCTTGGTGCGATGGGAAGTTCTGATGGAACCCTTTGGCTGGTGACTTTTTTAAAGGGTTTGTTGTTGGCTGGCTGGCTTTTTTTTTCTTTCTTCTTTTTTAGCTTAATCTTGGTGTTCTTCTGCCTTACATTGCTTTTTGTGTGCTCATAGTAACAGTTTATGGTGGTCAAAATACCTGATGAAGTGCAGCTGACTGCTGCTTGGCAGAGTCTAGTTTATGCTAGACACAAGTTTTACTGTAATACAAAACTGAATTGAAGAAAGGCTTTTTGGTATTCATAAAGATACAGTCAGGTAACATATTAGGTTAATAATAATTATAGTCTTTGTTAGTAGCTACATTTCATTTGTCCTCAATCATCTGATGTGTAGTCGAGGTGATATTATTAGCTGTGAACCTGGGCCTGCGTATTTCTTTCTTCCAAAGGCAGTGCCTTGGGGATGGGGAGTGTAAGTAAAGTAACCGACTGGACTGACCATGCAAGTTGTTACGTGTCTGCATCCCAACTCCACAGGCTGTGGGACCTCTCTTTGCTGCTGCCTGACTTTCAGCTGCTTCCACAAAGTTGTGAGCAGAAAAACGAGCTTTGGGCCCACACCCATTAAGCAGACCTTCATATTGGTACTAGTCCTCGACTGATAATTTCCTCCAATGAGACAAGTAAATTTCTGCTGGCTGTATCCAAACTACAACCCGCTGGAAAGAGCGGGTTTCTGCAAAACTGCTGCACACACAGTCCCTGCCAGCCACACTTGAGGATCAGTGACTCAGTCTGGGTGAGTTTGGCTTACAGCGTGCTCGAACTGTCACGATGCGCTCAAGCAGTGTTTCCCAACCTGTCTTAACAGGGGGATCGACTAACTGGTTTTGGGAGAAGCCCTGGGCTGTGGCCTGCACAGCTGCCACAGTGACCTTTTCCATGTAAATTTTTAATTTGCTCACTTGTTTGGTAGAAAAATGGTGTCCTTCTGTTTTGTGGGCTGCTTCTGAGGTCTGTTGACCGAAGGTAGAGGAATACTGCTAGCAGAGGAGCATGGTTAGGCACAGTGCACCAGGCAGAACGAGGTTAGGTGCATCGTCTGGAGAACAACAGGATGCACTGGGAGAAAGTGCTTGCTTCTCACTGGGGAGAGCCAGTGAGCAAATATGGATCCAGTGTCCAGGGGAAGGGGAAACTATTCTAACGGCACTGTCCTCTGATACACAAGTGCTATCTGACCATCTTGTTCTGCTTGAAGGTTTCGCAGCTCTGCTGCATCATACTCCCCCAGTGCTAGTACAGACAGGAGATCTGAGATGGTCCTTTTACAAGATCACCTTGTCTTAACGTGCTGAAGTTTTGTCCTTTTTTAAAACTACGTCTCCCAGCAGGCACTGGGATAACTGTCTTACCTAATCATGAGATCACTTCCCTTATAGCCATCTTACCAACCCTGTGCAAAACACCTTCTGGTGAGCAAAGGTGGTTAGAGAGCTAGACCAAGCTATAGAAAAATAACTCTGCAAACTATGGCTGGCAATGGAGCAAACGCAGGTATGATTCAATGCGATTGAAGGGTCTATATTTATCAGAGAGGTAAAGCTGTTAGAATTCAGCTGTTTGAGCGTGTGTGGAACCTTTTCCACACTGCATGTCTGCTTTCATGAAGGTCATATTAAAGGCAGGAGAGTTTGTAAAATGTGTCCATGTGAAAAACAGTTAGAATTTTGCTAGGAATCTGTAGGAAATCATATATCCTTCCGGCTTAGATTTGTCTTTAACTATTTGTACAAAGCCAGCGTAGAAGTTGGGTCATTTATAATACTTTTTACATGTGAATGAAGCATAGTTGGCAAACTTTGGGGATGAGCAGAAAGACTTGAACATTAAATGTCTGGTTTTGTGCCGAGATGGAGTCCTGATGCCTGGTCTGTGCAGCTGAGGTGGTGTTTCCTATCAACGTGGCAACAGGTTTTTGTTCGTGTTGCAGGAAACAAATAGCAAAATCATGTTTCTCAGTGGGAGTGAGAAGTGGGGTTGTGCAAGGATGCAAGATGCTGTACTTTCATCTCTCTGAGCAGGACTTGAACAGCAACAGGTCCCTGTTGAGTTTGGCTTGAAAATTAAATGCTTATAATGTATCACAAAGGTGTGCTGTCAGAAAAATTGCCTCTACCACGGCAGGCACTGCTAACTTGGCAGCTGCATATTAACTTGGAGCCAGATTTTGGAAGAAAAATGCTTTTATTCTGAGATGGCAGGTGCTGCTTGTGATTTTTTTTTTTTCTGCCTTGTGTGGGATGGGAACAGCTAGGGTAGAAGACTGGTCAGTAGAGTAAGCAGGTGTTACAAAGAACAAGGGAGCTGTTAAAGTAAGCTAAGAGCGACGTAAAGAGTAGGAATATATATGCATAAGTTAAGAGCAGGGCTAAATGTGTGGCAGAAGGCATCACAAGAGAGGCTAGCGAGACTTCACAGCACCTATGGCCTGAGCACATGCAGCACTGACCTGACATGGAGCAGCTTTGGGATCTCAGCTGAGCAGGGAGATGGCTCTTTCACTGTCACCTTGGAGAGAAAGGTGGTTGGAGGGGGGGAAACAAGACTTTTTTGCTCTGCTGTTGCTTCCCTTCCCTCTCCACCCCACCCCACCCCCGCCCACTGGAATGGTCGTGTTTTTTCTAGGTTTTTTCCCTAATAGCCTATACAGCTTGTGCATTAAGCATTTAATTCTGCAGTGAGTTGGCAATGACTCACAACAAAAAAACAGCTTGCAACTAGGAAGTACTGAAAACACTCTCTAAGGAAAAGTCGAGAGAAAGTAAAACATATTGAGGTAAGCTCAGGTAGGATGTTCATGTTTCTTATAGTAGTGTATAATTTAAAAAATGTTTTCTCTGTGTTTTGTTATGCAGGAGAACTCTGGCAGTGACTACAGGCACTGGGACATTTTACCACATAGGTTAGAAACAGGCAGTAACACATTGGTGCTTGGTCATGAAATTAGTTACTAAGATAGGTCATAAGATGAAAATTTGTGAATGTAAACCATGTTCCTAGCTTTTAGAGCAGAGATGGAGCTAGAGCTTGTTAGTGCTAGGAATGGTTTACTAGGGGAGCATCAGCAAAGTGTGTAAAGGGGTGCAACAGTCAGGGAAGTGCAGTGGAGTATAAAGCCACCTTCTGTACTTAAATATCAAAAAAGTATGCTGAACAAGGCTGCTCCTTAATTACCAGAACCTTGATGATGATTTAAATCTAGTAAGCAACTCAGCTGAAGAAAGGACTGCAGGAGGCTGTCCAGCTGTTGCTGTAGATCCAGTACTTTGAAGACTGAGAAGGTGCTGTGTGAGTTGGGGTTTTTTTGTTGTTTGGGTTTTTTTGGTTGGTTGGTTGGGTTTTTTTCTTAAGTTTCCTGCAGCAAGTATTCCCCAGCTTAGGGGAAATACATTAGCTGCCTTATTAGCAACCAGCTGGCTGCTTATGCCACAGTTTTACTGATAAAGCTGTGTTGGAATTTGTGCCAGCATGGCTTTCTGTGCCAATGATCCCACTTGAGAGCCACACTGGCTGAAGCCTGTGTAGACATGGCCTGAGGGGGTTGTCCAGCTGCTTTGTCTGGTTTGTCTCATGGCAGGGAGAGCATGCTGTCTCCCACTGCAAAGCATGGGCAGCCAGTTACAGTCTGACTTTGTTACAGTGCAGGGAGGGATTTGACTTCTAAACCCTCTGTGAATGTGAAAGATGTGGAAACAGTCCATCTGTAAGTTTGGAGGGATGAAGTGGTGGGGTCAGATGGTGAAATAGAGCTGACTCTTGTGCCCAGGGCCATGGCAGTTTTGGCCTGAGTGGTTTCCTGAAGAAAGGGATCTAGGTGATCAGGTTGCTTATGTGCCTCTGTTTTTTGTCTCCCAAGCTGTTGGAATTTGCAAGCGTCATGGCTACTTTCAGTCAAATTTCATTGAGGAGCGGAGGTCTTGAAGATGCTGGGTCCATAACGGCTTCAAGGAGGTATATGATCTGGTAGGGGAAAGTGACTCCAGGAATGTCCTTGTCGAGAAAGAGGCTGTAGTGTGACCTTCCCTGATATTAGATAAAAGAGAAACTCTGCATGTGAATGCAAGACAACCAGCATTAAGAGGACCCCATCTGAGTCTGAAGCTTTAAACATGCAGAAGGGTGGCTGGTGTCTCTTGCACTGCAAATTCTTAGATGTGGTTCATATTCTTGATAACATCACGCACTTACTTTTTAAGCCATAGTAGCAGGTTGTTTGTAAAAGTGATGTGTCAAGAGTTTAGATCTTTAAAAAGGGAAGGAAGTACACTCTCCCTATTACAAGCACTCTGACAGAAAGTATCTGCTCCTAGGTTTTGTTGTCACCTCCCGATCCAGGAGAGGGCAGCAGCAGCCCAGGCTGTAGTCTCTTCTAGCCTTGCCAAAGCTTTGCTCTTCCCTTCCATGGTGAGAGTTTGAGCCTGCAAAAAGCTTGGAAAGAAATGCATTGAATGCAGTAGGAAGTGAAAGGCAAATGCCACCTGGACAGGGTAGTGATACTCTCTTTTCTTGCAAAAACTGCACGCTCTCAACATGAAGTAGAAAGGGAAACTGGTTCCTAAGAAGCAGTGTAGAAGTAGGGGGTTTCTTGTGGCAATAATTTTGGACTTCTGTTAAAAGTCATCACTGTGTTAAGGTCTTTGCTGCACCAGAAAATAATGTTCTGTTGCTTTGGTTGCTCACAGTACAGGTGGAAGGTAAGTACAATGAAATACTCTCTGGTACACTAACACTGCTGTATGGATTGTAGGAACCCCTTCTTAACACCTTGGTAAGCTGGTGGTGAATGCACAGGCTGGCAGGATAGTCTCTACAAAGGCTGACTCTGATGCCATAGATTTTTATCACCTATTTCACAGTGATCTCATGTTTTCTCATGTCGCTTCACTTGCAAAATACTTCAGGATAAAGAAGAGCAATTAGCAGCATCTTGCTGACATGCCAGCTGGCTCTCTAAACCTGCTATCTGTGGGAGAACAAATAACTAAAATAGTAATTTTCTTTTACTCTGGAAAGTTTCTGTTCTCCCTCTGGCATTCCAGGTATGGACTCTCTGTTATTCCTCCTTGCTCAGTCTTTTTAGCCTGACATTTGGGACTGAGCACAGTGAAACTCAGACTGATCAAGCACATTTTTACCCACAGCATCACCTTTTTAGGTCATAATTTCTCCCTGCAGCTGTTTCTGTGCCTTTGAGACCAGCTGTACAGGTAGCTTATTCTTGTATTGGGCAATATCACTAGGTGTGGAAAACAATCCCCTTCAACTCCCACCCTGCCAGTATGAGTCATTTATCAAGCTAGTGGGAGGAAGACATGCTTTAAGTATACTTCAGTCATACTTGTCTGTATAACATATCTAATCTAGAGTAGGGGCCACTTCATTTCTATTGGTATTGGTCTTTCCTGAGATCATGTGGGTGCCATACCACTTTCCCTGCTTACACCTTAGGAGTAGAACTGCTTTGCTGTTCACATGGCTTTAAATTGTCTGTCTCCATTTCTCTTGATTTAATTTTTTTTCAGGTTACACCCTGTGAAATCACAGCAAAATGCAGAACTGTTGTTTATCAAAGCTTTTCTAAAATGATTTATTAAAGAAGTTTTAATTTTGTGAAACAGACTTTGGTTGCTTCTTAATAAATGCAATGACAGAGGGAAGTAGCTTTCTCTTCCATTTATGCTTTAACTTGCAGGCACCCTAGTCTTTAAAACATTTTACTTAGCCTTAGTTCAGAGCCTAAGCAGAACAACTTCTGAATGATCCCTGTCTCTTTGTACAAGTGCAGGTCTCTGTTAACCTCTTCAAAAAAATTACAGCCAAACTTTGATCTTGAATACGTATGCAGCCTGATTTTCTTTTCCTTCTGAAGTGAGGACTCATTTCCTTGGTCTCTGAAACAAACAGGCACAGGACATACTTGGTGCTTGAGAAAAATTAGGCCAGAGCATTAGAGATTTAATTATCATTTAGCAATAATTCTTTATGCTGAGATTTCAGTCTTTTTCTGCCTTGCGTGTAGACAAGAGGGGGCTTTCTCTTCAGATCAAGCTACAGAGAGGAGTCAGAAATGGACCACTGGGAAGAGTGCTCTATGTAAGGCCAAAAGCAGGTTTGAAAACAGACCTACTTTCCGTGACTGTTTGTTGTTCCCAGTCTCCCCTTGCACCTTGGAGCTGATGCTGCTCTAAAGAGGAGCATTGCTGCTGCATTAGACTGTTTCTGAGGTGTTTTGTGTTCACCTCCACCCAGCTGTAAGCAGCTCACAGCAAGCTGTAGAGCACAGATCCCTGAATTTTCTTTCTTCATTCTTTCTTCTTCCTCCACAGAGACTCCCCAGCTGAATCCTGTGATGGAACCCCTGTCCTGGATGCTGGGCACCTGGCTCTCAGACCCGCCAGGAGATGGCTCCTTCCCTACAATGAAGCCCTTCCAGTACCTGGAAGAAGTGCACATCTCTCACGTGGGGCAACCCATGCTCAACTTCTCGTAAGTCTAGGGGTTATCTGTGTTGGCAGCAACTTTTGGATTGGAGCAGGCATGGCTCCAGTGAGATTTGTTTGTTGTGTTTCTCTTCCAGTGGCAAAGTAAACAAGTTTTCACCTACCAAATGAGACAATGAGACCACCTTTATTTAGAGACAAAGCCAAACAGGAGGAGTAATTTGTGTATTTGTACCCAGAGGACACTGGGGAGCCAGAAGCAGCTGCAAGGCACCCAGACTCCTCCCTAACTGTATGCCTTAGCTGTGCCCCGCCTTCTCTGTTTCCAGTTCTTTGAAGCCCACAGGTTTCTTATACCATATGTAAGGGTGCCCTGTGCTACACCTTGTGCTGCTGGTCTTCTAGGAAATGTTGACTCTGCATGATTCATTATATTTTACTTCAGATAGGAAACAGTTGCTTTGGACTTTTCAGCTCTCAGTGCTTCTTTAATAAATAACTGCTCCTGCTTGCCTTGTGCCAGCATCTGGACAAGCCCCTTGGTCACATTCTTCTTGCACACTTGCCCTATTACCGTTGGGTGGCAGCTGACAATACAGCATATCCCCAGTCCCAGGACAGGTCACAGTGGCCAAGGTGGGTGGTGTTGGCTGTTTCCACCAGCCTCACAGGAGAGGCATGTGTGGAAATTGCTGTTGCATGAGGGAGTTCTGGGTGCAGATTTAACAGCAGCAGCTCCGAGGTTTCTTCTGTCTCCTTTCCTGTAGAAGGGTGCAGAGTGGGAAATTTTTTGAAAAACACTGTGAAAAGAAAGAGATTCGTCTAGAATAAAGAAACACCAATAGGATAGTCTGCTACATTATATGGATACCTAGCTTACTATTGTGTTTAAGCTGCTGTGTAATTCAGTTACCTGTGGAGTCTCAGGAATGCTGTAGTATATGAACATGCATGATGTATATAATCACTCACATTACGGGTGACCAAACATACAGCTCTCAGGCCTCATGAAGAATAAATAAGAATCTGAGCTGAACTTTTTTTCTTTTTGAAGGGGATGGTAGGAGAAAGAAGTCTGCTCTGTTACTGCCTGCAACAAGTAATATACAAAAAACCCAACTTGCTAGGTTTAAAAGCTAAATAACGACGATATTGTAATTCCAGATATTTGTTTGAGAAAAGGAAATATTTGAGAGAGAGTATGTCTGACTTCCTGAGAGAGTTTCTGAGCTAGGTCTTAGAAAGACCCAGGAGCTGTGGAAAATCTGAAGCTTGAACTTAAATAACTAACTCCAGCTCTAACAAATCCCTGTGCCTGTAATGTAACTGTATTTTTACATGTTTGCATCTCCCAACCGTGAAGTGTTGTCAATCTTTTACTCTTGAAATAATACTGCAGGCAATTATGCGGTTAAATAAAATACCATTTCCTCCGAGATTAAACCAGGCCAAACATTGTATTTTCGCGCAACAAACAGCAGCTTTTGTATTCTGATTTCCCCTCAGGTTCAATGCCTTCCATCCAGACACCAGGAAGCCCATGCACCGAGAATGTGGATTCATCCGCCTCAAGCCTGACACTAATAAGGTGGCCTTCATCAGTGCCCAGAACACAGGTACACACCTGATATCCACACTGGGGTAAAGAAGAGGTCCTTACCCTGCTGTGCCATTTCATCACTTTTCCAGAAAATTATTGCACCTCTCACAGTCTCATATGATTTGTTTTCATTGTCGGTTCAGTGCCAAAGAGCAGCATTGAACTGATGGCGCTGAACCCACAGTGAAAGCAAATTAATAAATGAGCTTGTGTCAAAAGCAGTGAGTTTCCAGGACTGGCTATGTGCCTTTGCCCAGCAGTGTGTCTTTCTAGCTTTCTGTGACAGGAAAGGCCTGCAAGTTGAAATACCACTCATGCAGGAAGCTCGAGGGATATCCATTCTTCAGATGGTATGTTGGTATTTTCAGACAAAGCTTTATAAACCAAAAGAACCCTTGCCTCTTCATGAGAATTGCAGTCTGAACCTTAATAATGGCAGGTGATAAGTGGCCAGTGACATTCTTGATGCCTTTGTAGCATCCTAGTCTTTTTTTTGTGGGGAGGCAGGGGTAATGTGTACAGATAAGATGCTTCATTCCCACTGCTTCTGTGAGTTGGCCACAGTTGACCCTGTGGGAGAAATAGACGTGCACGCCTTAGTTTATGAGCTCCTGGGTCTAGTGTCATATTTGGTCAGCTGCTCCTCCTAAGCAGAGTCAGGTTTCACATCCCACTTAAGCTGTTGTTACCAATGTCAACACTTGCCATATTTGATTCTGTGGTGCAGGGTAAGGTAAGGTAAGCCCTGGCAAAGTGGGGCTGTGGTGGTTTTAAACCCCCTTTGTAGCCTCTCCATCCAGGAGTGTTTGGTGTGACCTGTATAGCAGGTTCCCTATTAGAGACTGTGCCCAGGCTGTGGCACTACCAAGAGCCTCCACGGCACTGTAGCAGGAGAGCTTCTTTCCCACTGTTCCCTTAACAATCTTGGAGAGTAACCTCAGTGCAGTCTTCTTGGCTCCTAAACTAGGAGAATCTCCCACTCTCTGTATGTAGTGTCTTGGTACTTGTTACACGCCTTACAGGGACTGAATGAGAGAGAGAACCACATCTAAAATATTGTACATGAAAGTCTTAAAACCCAGTTGATGCTTAAAGTTGCAGCCAGAACTTAGAGCAGGTGCTGAAGGGAAAACTGCCAGTTGCAATGCGATACTCATCCCACACCGTATGAGTAAATTTGGCTAGACTTTTCTAAGTATCACTGCATGTCTGAGGTTGTGTGGATCTGTAGTCATCGATATGTGCTAGGTCAAATGAAACTTCTTCAGAGAGAGTGGTGGTCTATTATGTAGCCTAACAAGTGTGACGTTGTTAAGTAACCCTTGTAGCCTAATAATTATACGACCTTGCTTCTCTCTAGGTCTGGTGGAGGTGGAGGAAGGGGAGGTGAATGGACAAGAGCTGTCTATAGCTTCTCACTCCATAGCCAGGATCTCCTTTGCCAAGAAGCCCCATGTAGAGCAGGTGAGTGCACACATGGTGAACAATTCACATAGTGTTGCTAGCCCCAGAACGTGTCTAGCTGAAAGGATATGTTGATTGGCATGCTTTAATTACAGATTGCCATCAGGAGTTCTTGGAAATATTGCATGGCATCCTGGCTTATCCTATTTGTAACAGCCTTCAGAAGATATTTTGTACATTACAAGACCCAGAGGGATTGTTAAGAAAAGAACCAATGGTGCTGAATCAGACCAGCCAGCCCAGAATCCTGTCGCCAGTAGTGGCCAGTAGCAGGTCCTTAGGGAAGAGAACAGGAAAGTCTTGTCTAAATGCCCTTGTACAGCAGCAGTGTTACTTCTTAATGCTGGTCTTCTGGGTTAATCACAGTATGAGGGTGCACACATAAGGTATGTCCAGTATTGGGCCTCATCAGGGTATTTTAGGAACACCTGCCTTTCACTGGAGCTCCACCTTGTCTTTGCAAATCTTGCTTGCTTTTCAGGACATTCATAAGTTGCTGTGGGCTCTCTTCCCATCTGTGGCTGCTTGGCAGGGTTGGCACTTGCTGTCAGTTCCAGTCCTGGTTGAATGCTTCTTGGTTTTTGACTTTTTTGTGTGTGTGTGTAGCAGTGGTTTGTTGTTAATGCAGCTGGATGGGGTACAGCCAGCTGCAAGTAAGATGGCACTGCTGGAGTTAGTGTGGCATTCTGAGGTCACCACTGGAATCCTGTCACATCTGAAGTTGTCTTGGCTGACTAGCAGCTAAGAAAGACAGCAAGGTTGAACAAGCTCTCACAAAGTGTAGGTACTGGAGTGTCCTTGCATCTGCTTTGTTTTCTCTAATAACATGTGAACCAAGTGACTGCAATTTTTGAAGGGTGATAAGTGGGGTGTGACTCTCAGGAGACACTATTTTGATTGATTGCAGCAAATACTGTATTGTCTTATTCTGGACTTTAAGGCTTAATTTTGCAACATAGTTTTTATGCGCTATAAAACCAACCAATACCTAACTGAGAGCACAAGTTTGTGGAGCTGCAGCCAGTGTCATAAGAGCGCTCCCTAAATTCGCTGACATGCCAAAAGTTGTATGTGCCTACACAAACAATGTCCTAACTCCGGAAAGGCAGTCTTAAAACAAGCATCTGAAGGTAGGAGAGTTAAGTTGTTGGGTTTTGTCCTTTCCCAGGAGCAGCTGTATTGCCTCCTTTCTATAGCCTGAGAAATGAAGCCATTAAATACTATGGATATCATCAAGGCAGCAGAGCTCTTAATTACAAACATTTAAATAAAATGGACTGCCCTCTCAGAGTCACTGCCTGAAATGTGAGCAGATGGACTGGCAGGAGGAGAGGGGGAAAGCAACAGAAAGACAGCAAATGTTTTACTGGTTGAGGGCTCCAAGGCTGGCTTTGGCTGAAGGCTGGAAGAGGGAACCTCCCAAGCTGTGAAGGTCCATGCTCACCTGGCACCTGAGGGCAGCTCAGGCCCAGGTACTGGTCATAGTGAGTTTTTGGGAGGCCCTTGCTGTTGAAGGAAGATGTGGAATGAGAGGGTATGGCTGGTAACCAGCTTCCAAGTGTTCTTCTTGACCAAGAACAGCATAAATTGCCTGTGGAAATGAAGAGACCCCAGGTGTTGTGAGAAGGGGTCATGTGCTGCTGCTTTAGTTGCTCATTTTGAGAAAACTTCACCATAATGTTGTGTTCCCACCAAAAAGTGATTTGGGACGGCTGTGGCTTGGCCAAGCCGTAATTCAGGCAGGAAGACCCGTTCCCTCAGCCAGGGCTGCATTGCAGGTGCTTGCTGTGCCGAGCACCCCGCATGGACAGAGAGGAGCAGTCCCTGGGAGACTGTCTCCGCTAGAGGCGATGCTGATGGGACGTAAGGCACAACTGCAGCATTTTATGCTCTTCCTGCCTCTCTGAGGAGTGAGTGGCTCTCAGCTCCCACCCTGTCTGTATAGATAAGAGATGCTCTGCAGGGAGCAGAGGAGCAATCTTAGGCTGGTTTTGTTTCCAGACTCTCTGCTCATGTTCCCCTGCGACTGTCTGGAGAACAGGCATGCTTTCAAATATTTTTAGACTTCAGGACTATCCTCACAGTATGTGGGTACTGAGGGAACTGGCTGATGTGCCTGCAAGGCTGCTGTGTTAATCTTGGAAAGGTGATGGAGATCAGTGGAGTTTCCCCATGGCTGGAGACCCATGGCACATGCATTACCCATCTTCAGAAAGCACCTGAAGGTCAACCTGGAGAGCTACAAGCTGGTCAGCCTCACTTCAGCCCCTGGATATTTCTGCACATGTGAAGGAGGTGATTGGGCACAGTCAGTATGGTTTTACCGTCAGTAAATGGTGCCTGACTGAGCTGGTTGTCTTCTGTGATAAAATGACTGGATTTGTGGACGAGGGGAGAGCAATGGCTGTCGCTTATGTTGAATTCGGTGATTTCCCATGGCCCTTTCCCAGTGCTTCATGTTTCCTCTCCTGTGTGGGAAGTAGCAGTCTCCCTGTGCATCTCAAGTCTACATGGAGCTTGCCCTCCCACAGTCCCATCAGCCAGCCTTTGATTGAAGCTTGCTTTTAAGAGAGAATCCTCCTCTTCTCTTTTGCTCAGTTCATTTAATTTCCTCCTTTTGGCATTCAGACTTAGTTGTCCAAGCTGCTGTGGTCCATTCAGAAAAAAATGTTCGGGAACCCTGAGCTAAGGTCACACGTTATGAGATAATTTGTTGTTAAAGATGAGCATCTTTTGTATTCCTTTTAATTGCCTTTTCCTGCTTAGGGTATTTGAGGAACACTGTCATGCATTACAAAGAAAGCCCCATCTGATCAGCAAACATTCATCAAAACATCATTTGCATATGACCCTGTTCCTGCTGTCACCCTCATGAATGTCAGAACAGCGGTGTGTCCTCCACAGCCCTGGGTAGCCTTGCTCTCAGCTGGCAATAACCTTCTAGGAGGACATGTTGGACACTGGCATTAAGGGCACACTGTGGACATAGGAATGGATGTGTTAATAGAGAGGACACTGTCTCTGAGCATGCAGACTGGCGATACCCCATGGACATGCCCTTGAGTGACCTTCACTGGAAATTAATACATTTGCAAAAGCCTCTGCATTTTAGGAATTTCTAAATGGGGCTAGTTTAAGTGATTGCAAATAAATCATGCTTGCAGGTTATCCTGCTGTCCCCAGGACTTTGTTTCTGTTCACCCCTGGGATCATGTTTGGCATGGGAAGCAGCAAGTGTCCACTAGGCAGTACAAACAGCTCTTCTGGATGATGTGGAATGAATCTGTGCTGAAATCATGTGAAGGGCCAAAGTGGTGGGTGTGTGGGGTCCGTGCCAAGCTGCCTCCTTACAGCAGCGCTCACTCAGGGAGCTGCCGTGCCCTGGTGTCATCCGCACAGTTACATGGCCCTTCTACTGGGCTGGGCAGCTGGAGTGATGCACTCCAGAGTATTATTCTGGAACAGGAGCTGAGGTTCAAAAAGGATGATCCCACTTCTCTCCTTTATTTCAGCAACACCTAGGAGCAGACCTAAAACCTGTGCTGAGCACTGTGAATGCTTGGCTGCTCCCTCCTCCAGTTTGGAATCTGTTGAAGCCTGGGTTCAAGCATCTGCTTGCATGGGTCCTAAGTGGTCAAGGTCCACGGGGCAAGCCCAAATTGCCTCTCTTGAGGTTTGGTGTGGCACAGGCAGACTCACAGCCTGGGGACAATGTTGCCTGTTGAGCCCTCCCAGTGGATGGCAGCGCTCTTCCCTCCTGCTCCAGGGCTGAACGCCAGCCTGGCTGCAGGTGCAGACCGAGGCTTGGCGCTTCTATCTCCCTGCATAGCATGAGCAATGCCTTACTGTGGTATGGTGTGGTGACCGGCAGAGAGCCCAAGTGGTTTTGAACGGTGCCTTGGAGATGTCATCTAATGCAGAGCATCTCCCTGAGCCGCCAGCTGGGAGCTGCTATTCTGGTGGAGGGAGGGATGGTGGCCTGTCTGTACTGAGGTGTTGTCAGTAGTAGTGCCAGCATACTGTGTTGCTCTGTGGATAATGGTCTTGGGTTTTGGAACTGGTGTTTTGGAAAGGACTGCCTTCTCTAGGAGAGAAAACTTCTTGTTTACTCACATAGCTGTAGTGAGCATATCCTTCCATCTGTGGTGCATTGACAGCAAACACAAGGATGGTAAAGGGAAGGTAAAAAGTGCAGGTAAGGAATTTAGCCTGTGGATGCTGTTTGCTTGATTCCGTTATTTCTTTTCTTACCCCCTTTTTAGATTACCAGAAAATTCAGGCTCAATTCTGATGGGAAACTTGAACAAACTGTCTCGATGGCAACCACTACGCAGCCCATGACTCAGCACCTCCATATTACCTACAAAAAGGTGACACCCTGATTCTGGGAGGGCTGGGTCTCCCCACTGAGCGCGAGGAGTGGGGTGTCGTGCACCAAGAGCAGTGGCAGCTCAGGAGCATGCCATGGCAGACCCTGGAGCTAGCTGCCCGCGCTTGCCCTCAGGGCTGCGGAGCTGCCCGTCCTGTTGAGAATGTTACTCAGATGTTTCTGTAATGGTATATTAAAAAAAAAATAAAAAGCTTTTATTTTTTTGGCTGTGTCTTTGGGCATGATTTCAGAGCAGTCTGCGCGTCCCTCTGCTCTGGCAGTGGTTACAGAGGGGCTTTTGATGCCTGTTCATTAGTAGGTGTTGGGTTGCATATCCAACCTCCTGGACCTTTTTCTGCAATCTGAGTAATGCCACAGAAGCAGCAGGGCCAGGAATGGATTTGCACTGCAGAGACAGACCCTGAGAGCGCCAGCTCCTGCCTAATGAAACTCAGCTTAAATATTCAGAGGGAGCACCTACATCTTGCTGTGGGATGAGGAGAACTGTCACAGGACCTGATCCTGATGGTGCCATCCAGCTGACTTGAATGGACTTGGGGCAGTCCTGGAAGTCAGGACCAGACCTCACCAGCTTCAGTGCAGAATATCACAAGAGGTTGGGTGTCAACTGAGAGCCAACAGGCAGCAAGAGAAACTGTGAACAGTGGGGATCAATCTCAGCAGTTATTTTTTCTAACTTGGCAGTCATGATGCAGCCTTTGACCTTCATGAAGTGTGTCACCGAGTCCCTCAGCAGTGAGGGAGGCAAAGGTCTAGCATTGCTTCTGGTCTACAGCAGAGGTAGGAGAGACAGTTCTGGCTGTGTTTCTCCATCAATGGTCTCCAAAGGCTTTCTGTGGTGGGTGTGCAGCTCTAGAGAAGGCCTTGGTGGTGGACATTTCTTTCTCACAAGCTTTCTGATGATAGCCATTGTGTGTGAGGGTATGATGGGTCTGGTTTGCACCTGTAGCTTCCTTCAGGACTCGGGATCCCTCTTGGCCAAAGGGATTTAAAACCTTCGTGTTTTTTTGAAATGTCTGTTCTGATGGCTCACCAAGCTTCTCTGAGCTTTGTGGTGGTGTCCTCAGTGTATTTGCAGGGAGCACAAAATGATTCAGATAGGTGGTTTCAGCACGTAGTGCTACAACGGTATTTTTGGGAAAAGTGCAGGAGGTAGCTTGAAGATGAAAATGCTAACTGAGGCCAATAAATGGTAGCCCAGAAACTTCTCATGGTTCTGGAGACAGCAGAATGCTTGGGGGAGGCAGAACTTTGCAAATAGTCTCTGACCTGTGGAGAAGGGATTTTGAATGTTGATGGTCTAGGTCTTTAAGGAGAGGGTGTGGATCAATGGCATGCAGCCTAGATGGAGGCTGATTATTAGTGGTGTACCCCAGGGGTCAATACTGGGTCTGATCCTCTTCACTAGTAGCCTGGATGATGGGATACAGTGCATTTTTGGCAACTTTGGGAGGAGTCCTGAGACACCAGGAGATCGTGCTACCACCCAGAGGGACCTTGACAGGCTGGAGAAATGGGCTGACGGGAACCTCCTGAACTTCAGCCAAGGGACTCACAAAATCCTGCCCCTGGGGAGGAACAGCCCCAGGCACCAGGACACGCTGGGGGTGCCTGGCTGGAAAGCAGCTCTGCAGAGAAGGTCCTGGTGGACACCATACTGAAGTTGAGCCAGCAAAGACCAGCGGTGTCCTGGGCTGCACAGGGAGGAGCATTGCCAGCAGGTTGAGGGAGGGGAATCGGCACTGTTCAGGCCACCCCTGGAGTGTTGTGTCTGGTGCTGGGCTCCTCAGCACAAGAAAGACGGGGACAGACAGGAGAGAGTCCAGTGAAGGGCCACCAAGATGGGGAAGGGACTGGAACATCTCTCCAGTGAGGAGGGGCTGAGAGAGATGGGACTGTTCAGCCTGGAGAAGAGAAGGCTGGGGGGAATCTTCTCCATATATATCA
>JANZLQ010000089.1:13748233-13774133 GCA_026212715.1 Elanus axillaris | reverse complement strand
CCCCCTGCTCCCCTGTGAACGATTTGGCTCCTGCCTGTACTGTCAAATGTGACGCCAGGAGGCACATGGGGTCAGTGGCTGCTTCAAACCTAGTTCCAATGTAAACCTCATGAGCAATGTCTTTCTGGGGTGACTTGTGGATGCAGCATCACAACAGGGTTATGTGTCCAACTTCCTGAGGGCTGCTGATGTGCATGGGCTCTGGTGGTCCCGAGTGTCTCCAGGAGGTGGAGAGGTGGGTGGTTGGGGGCCTGAGCAAACCTGGCAGCTTGGAATTCCCAAAGCTGGGAAGAAACAAGGAGCTCTTCTTGCTTGGTTTTGTACTGCTAGTCACTGACTTGTGGTTTTTCTGTTTTTGCTTCTTGCAGAAGAGCAGAGATGAAATCACGGCATGATGAAATCCGAAGAAAATATGGTACAGTGATGCAAGAAACTCAAACTAAGCTTTAGATTAAGCAGCCTCAGTAACTGTGCTCCTTGCTATGGTTACAGCTGCAGAGCAGACCTGGCCAGCAGGGAAAACACAGTGTCTGCTTCCCTGTCTCAATGAATTGCTCTCTCGCCCTCTGGGAGCAAGTGGAGAGATGCTTGTGTCATGGCATATGACTCCACGCAAGTGCTGCTTCTCTTGGGCAGGGATGAGGGAGTGTTTAGCACTCCCTGGACCTGTGTCCTCCAAACTCACCACGTGGGAGAAGCTGCTGGGGCTTGACTGGAGGGGAGAAGCAGAAGGTGGTAGGTGCAGCACCACCCATAATGCTGCTGCCCTTCAGGCATGGCCCTCTGGCAGCCCTTTGGTCAGTGAGCAGGTGGGGGGCCAGGCAGGAGCCCAGGTGCCCACAGCTGCAGGAGCACAGAGCAGGTGCCAGCCTGGCCGCAGAGCTGGTCCTCTGTACAGGCAGCAGTTCCCTGGGAGATGGCTCAGTCCCCTCGTACTGGGAGTGCACAGCCCCCCTCCTGGGGCTGGGTTGTCCTTCAGGTGAGTCCCACCACCCCGGGGCAGGTGGGGACTTGTCTGAGGGGGACAGCAGCTTGGAAGGAAGCGGGGAGCAGCCAGTTGCTCAGAGCTGGTGGAGGGGTCTCTCCTGCCTGCCCATTTGGGCTGCTGGGTGCTCTTGCAGGGTGGCCATGGAGCAGGGAGGAGTTGTGTTCATGCACACTGAGTGGGGTGGTCTCTGGCTTTGGGGGGGTTGCTGTAGGGAAAGCTGGAGACCCTTCCTCTGCCTGCAGCTGCTGCCTGCTGCAGGTCCAGGTTGGTCAGGAGATCCAGGGGCCTCTGGCTGGGCTGGTTTCTCTGGGGGAGGAAGAGCAGGCAAGGTTGTGCCTGAAGGAGGTCTTTGTGGGTGAAGTATGTGCTTGTGGAAGTGGAAGAGCTGTGTGTGCTCCAGGACTGTCTTGCTATGCCAGGGCTCTGTCTTGGTGCAGCCTGACTGCAGAGTTTGCAATCTTGTCCTTTCTGACTGTTCCTCCTCAGAAGTGTTGGGCTAGGGCTGGGAAAGCAGCCAACAGAGTGGCATGGGGGCTTGTCACTGGCCCAGAAGTCAGCCCCATACTCTGCCTTGCAGTCTCCCAGTTTGTGGATGTAGGAGCAGAGGAGCAAGTCTAAGTACAGTTCTAATTTAATTTGGGTCTGGGCACTCTGCTTCCAAGTCCAGTCCAACAGAAGGAGCGTGCAGAAGGGGTGCTCTAGAAGTTGTGCTGCTTTACCTGGACTTTATATGGGCTGCCTGGGAGAGGAGTTTGCTATCAGGTTGAGCTTTGTAATGGATCTCTCCTCCTGTGCAGAGGAGGAGGGTGAAACAGTGCTGAGCTGCTTGCACGGCTCGAGTAAGAGCAGGCCTTTCAGAAGGACTGCGGGACAGGAAGCTGAATGAAGCACAAATGACAAAAGAGTTGTTACCAAGAAATAGGTTTCTTGCTGGCTGTGACTGGTATGGCAGCTGCTGTCTGAATGAATCTGTCTTCTCTTCTAGGCCTGTTCAAGGAAGAGAACCCTTATGCAAAATTTGAGAATTAGCATATCTGGACTTGCCCACCCTGGTGAATGGTGCCTTCCTGCAAAACTGCAGGACTCCATGCTTCCCCTGCCATGAGGAGAGCACCATGGTGCCACTTCCCACTTCAGCTGCCACAGAAGATAAGCCAAATGCTTGGTGGAACCTTTGTTCCCATTCCATATGCTCAGTTTGCTCCAGAGCTTTGCTCTTGCTCTGCTGATGCAGGAAAACATGGTGGCAATACCAGAGGATGACACATTTCTTCTCACTCACCCCTGGGGTGGTAATGGAGTCCGAAGCAATGTAAATAACAGTCCTTGTGCCTGGCCAAGGGCAAAACCAACCTTATGCATATTTCTTGCTCCTGCCTCACCAAATACACTTCTACACACACAGAGCCAGGCTCTTCTGTCCCCCCCCCTTTCTTTTTTTTTCTTTTTTGTTTTAGTACAGACAAAAGCCAGCAAGAGTTTCTTGACTCATTGGTCAGCAGGGGGCCTTGGCTGTTACTCCAGGTGCCTGTACTTGTCCCAGCACACTAGCATTCCTTTCACAAAGCACAAGTTTCTGGTTATCTTGAGCCTCCAGGAGGAAGGTCCCCTGTGCACGTTCTCACTTGCAACTAATCTGGGGACATGCCCCAACTCTCCTACCTCTCTGTGCCTTTCTAGAAGGGTGGTCTCCTGGGCTTGATGGCCGTGGCTCATAGCAATACTGTAGGATTCAGATGCATTTACAATGTGTTGACTATATATTAAACTGATTAGATTACTATCCTAGTCTGAAACAGTTTAATTCTGCTTCCTCACCAGGTATGGGTTGGCAGCGGTGGGTGATGGAGTTGTCACTGTTACGTGGCCCTGGCTTGTCAGGCCCTGATGGGGTAGCTGAGGGAGGCAGAAGCGAGGCCTCCTTGAAGTCTTGCTGGGCTGGAAAGGAGGAATCTGTTCATGGTGATGGTCAGTTGTTAGGAAAAGCTGGGTGTTGAGAGTAAGGCTGCTCTCTAAGAAAGGAGCTAGGTCTTTCTGCAAGAGCTTGGCCTGTGTCTCCTAGCTCCCCTGAAAGCCCTTGTCTGAGCACGCCGGCCTGGGGGCTCAGGCAGTGTTGGGTGCAGATTAAACCCTGTGCCGTGCTACCTGCATAAGGGGCCCTGGGGTGGGGAAAGAAGGATGGGAGCTGACTGCTCTTATGTGGTCCTATACTTGACTGAAATTGGCTTTGTAGTATGAAGGAGCCTTGCATGCAAGCAATACATCTACCTTGATAGTTTTGTCTAAGAAAGCTGACTTGCCTTCTGCCAGGTGGTGTGATGCTTCGGGCTGCACATGATAGCATTTCTGTGGGCTTGCATAAACTTCATTTGCATTGCCAGGCTTATGGCCCTTGGACACAAACTGCTTGAGCTGAACTTCTGAAGCTAAACCCGCTGTGAAACCTTGCTGCTGCCCAGGCTGTGTGCTCGCTGCCAGAACCTGGCTGGCTTTTGCCAGGATAGTCAGTGATGCAAGACTTGCAGGTGACTTTTCATCTAGGCTGTCTCTGGCTACTTACTGCCAGAAGATACTTGGCATCAGGTGGTAGGAACAAAGTGAATGACTCTGCCAATGCTGAATAAGCACCTGGTCTGTAACCTGGGCTCCTGTTAAGTGTGAACTAGGCTGCAGTGCTGGGAGGAGGGTTGAAAGAGTAGGGTTGGGTTGCCAAGCTCTTATGGGTGCTCTCCTATGATCTGTCCTCGTCTGTTGGACTGGCTGGGCAGGGGCTGTATCCTGATGCTCCCAGTCAAGATCTGTGGAAGGTGGCGATAGCATTGTACCCAGCTGTGTGTGGCTGGGAGATGATGCTTTAAAGAAATCCCCAATGCCCTGCATTTGGTTTGGAGCTCCTTGCACAAACTGCCCTGTGTGCAGGGGAAACAAAGCATGGAGCCCTGTAAGGAGAAGTGAAAATGTTGATAAAGATCCTGGTTGTGCCCTGTGCTTTACTGGGTACGCTGGCCTGGAGGGGCTGTGGTCCTCCTGCTAGCCAAAGATGAGGGGGACCATGTGGGAGCTTTGTTTAAGAAAAGCAATGTATGGGGGAAGCTGGTGCTAAACTGCAAAGCTGTTACAGCTGCCTTTACCCCTCCTGGGCTACTGATGGGCTCTGAGTCCCATCCTGCCCTGGGGACTGGGACCAGTATAATCCCTTTGGGCTATCTGAGCACTTCCACTGGTTCTGCTCCCAGCAGTAAGGGGTGGTGCCTCCAAAACATTCAGGGATGGGGGACCCATGCAAGCAGGTTCCCCTTGCTGGGACCCTACTCGTTACAGGCTCTGTCCTCTGTTGAACCAGGGCAGCAGAGGGACCTGCTCCACCTGGGCAACTGGGTCCCTGCCTGGATGGAGCATAATCGTGCCCTGGGGACAAGCAGAGGGCATGCTGTGCCGCCAGGGCAGCACCAGTTATTGCTGGGCAGAAGCACTGCATCCTCTGCTTGTATCTGTGGCCTGGAGGCTGCCTTCCATAGCTTGTGATGGAACTTCTGCTAATTTTTCTAATTACATCTGTGAAGGTTGCTGTGTGCAGGTATCATGTGTCTGATGGACTGCAAAGCTGTCGATCCCTTTGGCTCTGCTGGCCTGTGGTAAGGAGGTGAAGCTGGGTCCTTGGGTGGCTGAGATGCCTGCCCAGGTCTGGGAAGAAACATGTCTGCACTGCAAGTGAGAGCTGAGCCTGACATCTAAAAAGACCCTTCATGATGATTAATTAGTCCTTTGTGAGGCCACTGCACTGGGAAGGCAGCCCTGCTTGGGGTGGGGGAGAGCAGATGGTGACAGGGACAGCATGGCTGAGCAGTGGGACAGTCAGTGTGCCTCACTGCCCATGGGGTGCATGGCCAAAGACAACGGGTCCTCGGAGGACGCATGAGGGTATTTGGAAGGCATTAATGGGGTGTAAAGGGGAGCTTGGCTGTGAGTCGCAGGACAGTTGCACATGCAGGGTGCTGTGACTGTGGGACAACCCTGCACAAAAAGGCTGGACAAAGCTGGTGCTGGGCCCATTCCTAGGGCAGGGCATGGCTGCCTACTGCTGTGTAATAGGAAAGGTGGGACAAACGGCCAACACCCTGAGGGAGATGAAATCCCTGGGTAAAGACTGAGCTGTGAGCAGAGGCCTCCTGCCTGCGGGTGGAGGATGGCCGTGGTGGGGTGGCCCTGTGTCCCCACGACTGATTCCATCCCTACGTGGGGCCGTGGCAGGGGCAGCGACGCAGCCTCCCATGCCCTGCCAGCATCTCCGGAGGGACCGTGACGGGTACAGCCGGCTCCGCTACCCTCCAGTGAACACCGAAGACTCGTCATGGCTGCGGAGGCTCCGGGAGGAAGAGCCAGGCTCAGGGGATCACGCACGCCACCTCCCCTGGCTCTGCTTCTGAGCGGGGTGGCCGGAGCCCCCCTGAAATAAAAACACCGGGGATGCTGAGAGGAGCCATGCCTGGTTTCTTCCATGCTGCTTTGCTCATTGCTGCAGAACTGGGGGAGCAGGAGGGATATGGCCCTGGGAACTGGGGGAGAGGGATGCACCCCCAGAAGGGGAAGAGGAAGGGAGAGTCCGCTGGGACTCTTCTAAGCAGATCCCCAAAGGGGCCAGTGCCTGCCCTCCTGAAGGTCAGGGCGAGGAAAGAAGCCGAGATGGAGGTTTGGGGGAGACGCTCCTCTCCTTTCCTGGTCCCGCACACCCCGTGCTGCGGAGGGCTGTGATCCCATGGGGAGGCTGTCCGGGCTGGGGGAGGCAGCCCTGGAAGGGCAGCTGCCTATACTGTCTGTCCATGGGGCAAGCATCTCCAGCCAGGATATGCCTTGTATTTTGGAAGTCTCCAGGGTAACCCGGAGCCCCCCCTACTCCAGGGCCTCCCCAAGAGCCGGGCAGTGGGACTGTGCCTCAAAGGGTGCCAGGCCCTCGCTGCCGCCCCGCTCTGTCCCCTCACACAGCCCGGGTGGCTGGGGAGCTCCAGGTGTTGGGGCTGAGCTGCTGCCCACACCTGCCTGCCACCTTGGCAGACACCATGACCAGGCTCAGCACAGAACAGGGCCATTCTCTGCTGGCCCAAGGAGTGGGATGAGGCTTGGAGCTGAGCCGCTGTCTCCAGGACTCATGCTGGCAATGCTGTGAGGGGCTGTGCCTGGTTTCTTACACACTGGTTTGCTCGCCCCTGTGGGCACACACCCCTGGCCCTGCCCGGGGAAGGGCTGGTGGACACGGTGCCGCCACCACAGATGCCCACTTCCTCCCAGCCAGTCCTCTGTCTCCAACGGGCAAGAGGCATTGCTTCAGAAAGGAGGCATCCTTCACAGGAACTCCTTGGAGAAAAGAGCCCAAAGGATGCCTTTGGGGTGCAGTTCACAAACATCAATCTGGCTGAATTTGACCTGAAGCATGGGACGTGTTCGGACACAGTCCCCCGATAGTGACCAGAGTCCTTCATGCTCTTACCTTGTTCCTCCCACTGTCACAAATGGATGTTAACTTGCCAGGATTTGCTTTCAGTCTTGCTGGGTTTTAGCTGGGCTTTTAGGAGGAGCAGGAATTGCCCCACCGCACTGGCTCCATGCAGGTCCCACTGGGCCACAGTGGTTTTGGCATATGCAAAAGTGAAATAAAAGCCACGCTCTCCAGAGAGCTAGCCAGCTGAGAGCGGATGAACGCTCACATTAATGTGTAATTAATGCGCAGTTCTGGCTTCAGTTCTTTTGGCAGTGCAGAGTTAATTACAACTGAACTGTAAAGCATTGCACATGGATTTTATTTACTGCCTTATTACTGGCATCTGTTCTCCCAGCAAAATGTCTCAGCAGTTTGCTCTTGTTCAAGGAAACCAGAAGAACTCATTGCATGGATGGCCCATGCTAACTTCTATACTTTGGCTGGAAAGCAAGATGAAGGACATGATTGCACCACCATGTTTTCCATTGAACCCTACTTGTTTGTTTAATGCATTGCCCCAGCCCCTGAGCCTATTGCAACGTGAAGGGGGGCACAGGGCTTCAGCCCCAGACCTGAAGGACATGCCTGCATTTGAGAACCAGCAACATCTCCCTTCCCAGCTGTCTCCCAGCACTGCCCCATGATGTTTTACAGTCTTCTCCAGCAAGAGCAATCAGGGATGGCTGGGGCCCAGTGCTGCAGGACCCTCAGCTCACTCTGAGCCAGTTGCCCAAGCTGCCGGGTGTACTTGCCGCAGAGCCACAGCAGGCCAAATTGGTTGCTGCTGCAGTGTCCATTGCCTTGGCTGCCTTCCTGGCCTGGCTTTGCTGCTTAGCACATTTCCTGAGGAAGACGAATGCTGGTTTTGTTAAGCGAATCTTGTGTCAAATGCAAGGCTGCAAATCCAGCAGAAAAGCCAGTTCATTTAGGGCATGGAGCATAATGGGAGGAGGAGAGCATCTGAAACAGGGAGGTGGGAAGCACCAGCTGAAAGGCATTTGGTCCCTGTGGTGTGACAGTGAGGTTCCTCACCCAGGGCTTGTGTTATGAACATTGACACCTGGCCCGTGCCAACTGAGGAGAGAGGCTGGGACGCAAAGCATAGAGTTACAAGGGTAAATATGTATTCATGAGCATGATGTGTCCCAGCCAAATCAGGGCACCTGAATGTGGGTTTACATGGGGTTCTTATACCCTTCAAACGCTCAGGTACAACATGACTTGACTAATCACTAACAGCCATGCCACCAATTGCTAATCACAGTCAAACTTTGCAAAGCCACTCTTTATGCAGCATTCTTGCCACTTTTCTATTGACCCCGGCATCCCTGGAGTCAGTCTTGCTCGAGTTACTGACTTGTGATGCCAGACGATGCTGGGAGGGTTTCAAAGTCGTGTCAGAAGGGCTGGGATGCTGGGGTTACTGTGGTTGACTGGGATACCCTTTATCCTTTAGGGACAGCTCTGAGCTTCCACAAAGCAAAGTCCTTCTTTACAGGGCCGGGATGTCCTTTACTCGTTTTACTTCAGCCTGAACAATACCAGAGCCTCCAGGCAAATTCCACTACCTCATCACATTACAGTGTATAACTAAAATATATATATAGTGTATATATATATATATATAAAGTTAATACACTTTCATACTATAAAGACTGATTGAAATTGATAAGGAAGAGATTTTTCATCACATTTGCCAAGCCAGCGATGCACCCAAGTCTCCATCAGAGCCGCCAGGCTGCTGCTTCTTTCTGGCAGCATCCTTGTGCCCCTGCTCATGACATCTGCCAAGAGGGGCTTGGGCATGAGCATCTTGCCCCATGTGGGGCTGAGGGCAGCGGCAAGCTGTGTGCTTGGAGGCTGCGGATGGAAATTGCTGCTGCGGGCAGTGAGGAGCATGACTCAGCCACTCACTCGAGCAAACTCAGGGCTTGCCTAGGCTCTGCAGCTTCTCGGCAGGGACTGCTTCCGCAGCCTGATTTGCTGGGAGGCTGCCAGCCGCCCTTGCCATCTCCTCCTCTCTGCAGACAGCTCGCAGGCAGCTCTGCCCTATTCTCCGCTCATCGTCTGTATCTCCAGTGACAAAATGACCCGCCGGAGGAGAGGGACACAGGGCTGAATCCCTGTGACAGGCACAAAGCAGAGGAGCTGGTGATGCTGGCAGAGGATGCTGCAGGGAAGGTACGGGTTATGCCGATGGAGGGGCTGGGGGGTGGGCATGTTTCATAGGCAGAGTTCAGTGCCTATGGTCAGGGCTTTGCACCCTTGTCCCAACGGGTGCCATGACCACCCTGTGCAGCCGAGAGGTGACCTGACCCTGGGCGTGAGGGTCCCTGTGCTGCCTGCAGTGGGGCAGGCTGCCAGGCCCCTCAGGGGTGCAGCCCCCCTCCCACGGTGCTTGCCGAGCTCTGGGCAGGGGACAGGGACCCATGCTGCGGGAGAAGGTCTGCCCTTGGCCCCGGAGCCCTCGGGTGCCCATGGAGGACCCCATGTGAGAGGCCTTCTGCATGGGCTTAGGAGATGCTTGTAGCCATGCCCCAAACCCCCACTGGCCTGCCCACCCTGAGGAGCCAGGAAGAAGAATTAAGGGTATGTTTGACCTTATTTAGACAGATCTTTCTCAAGCAATTAAATCTGCCATGGGTCGTGCTGATGCAGAAAGCCAGTCTGCCAAAATCTGGCTCCTAAGACCAGTGGGGCTGCATACTTCCCAGAGGGACCCTGCCAGGGAGGCTGACAAAAAAGCTTTTCCTCGCTGCTCCCTGCCTGCAGCAGCACAGAGCCTGTGGGAAGGAGATGTGAAGGAAATAAAGTGGTAGCCATAATTTTGCTCCTCCACACCATGTCCCCCCTAAGGGCTTTCCACGTGTGATGCAGAGTTTGCCTTGCAGAAAAGCAGCCAAAATCCTCCTTAAACACAGGCCTGCTGACCCCACAGCTTTGCCAGTGCCTTACCTGAGTACTGTGCTTCCTCCATTACCTAATCACATCTTCCCTGAGAGGGCACCATTCTCCTTTGGGGTTCAGAGACACCCAGCAACCTTTCCATCCTTGCTCCAGCAGCTCTCCAGTCTCAGCAGTTTAGAAGCTCAGCAATGGGGGCTGTGGGCGCTGGGGAGGGCTCAGTAGTTTTGCAGCCCCTGCTATGCAGAATGCCTGTGTGCACCTCGGTTTTAGCTCTGGGCTCTCAGGGGATCTTTGCAGGGCGCATGAGACCCTTGCCTCTACGGAGGAATTCCCCGTCTCTGCAGCTAGCACGTTGATACAGATTTTCCATGCAAGGCCATGCCTGGGCTGCTCACCCAAGAGACCTGGTTTCTCCTCTCCCTGCTGCCAGAAATATCCCAGCTGCCTGTAGTGGAGAGCAAGGGAGGAGAGCTGCGGAGTGGTGGACGGCCAGGCAGCGGAGCAGGCAGGCCAGCAGCTGTGCTGGCAGGCAGAGCGTGGTGGGATCAATTTGTGGAGGCTGGTGGGCTTCCCTAGGGTAGCGTGGTGCATGCTGAGGCTGGTTCACCACCCATGTGGGCCCAGTGTCAGGACCGTGGCAAGGGTCCAGCAGGTTTCCTGTGGACATCTCTCTAACCAGTGAATGATGGACAGGATGCCCCAGTGCTTTAAGTCCATGGGTATCCTTTTCTGCTGTGCTCAGGATGGAGATATTCCAGACCTTCCAGCCTAGGAACAGAAGAGAGAAGGCCAAGCAGAACAAGACACAGCAGCCATGGCTGTGCGTGGCCGGTGCACCAAGGTGCTCCCCTCCGAACTGAACAAGGTGTGCCCCGAGAGAGGAGACGACCCCGCCACACACCCCAGGAAGATGAGTGACTTTGAGGTGGTCCCCAACCTCCAGCAGAGCAGTAGCAGTGTCTCGAAGACCAGGCGGAAGGCACATTTCCCTATGGGCAGCAATGAAAAGGCAAGTTCAGGAGGTGTTGGAAGAGGAGGTGATTTGCCACACACAACAGAAAAGCGTTAATGAGTTGTCCGGTGACTCATTAACGGGAGTATTAATAACAGATCACTTTAGTTTTAGGGACAGACAGAAAAAAACCCAAACATCTGAGGTACGTGTCCAGCAGTCATATCTCCTCTCCTTGGAGTACATCTCGCTTTGTCCTTGCAGATAGCTATGGAGCTTTCTTCCTTCATGTCAAAAGAAGCACCCAGATATGCGCCAAGCACCAGGGTGTTTGGCCCCTGGCATAACTTCTGGCCCTTTGCAGAAACCTTGACCCCTTGCTACTTTTCCTGCTCCCTCAGGAAAATCTCATCTCATGGATTCCTGAAAACATCCGGAAGAAAGAGTGCACCTACTTTGTTGAAAGCTCCCAAACATCAGATTCTGGGTAAGTCAAACAGTCCTTCATTCCCTTCCCCTGCCAGGAAAGCAGAGGGGTGTTTGGTGACAAAGCTACAGCATCAGAAAATCCCACCTTTCTGTCAAGGAAGCTGGTGTCAAGGGGATTCACAAATTCCTATTTACCTGGTTCTTCACCCTGCTGTGTGTCACCACATGCCTGATATCCCATGTCACAGTGAGGAACGTTTCTGATGCTTTTGCATGCAGTCATTTTCATCCATGCTTCATCCACAGCAACCCTAATATTTCTGTCCTAAACCCCTGCAGGCAGAAATACCAATTTTTGCTAAATTCTCCCCCAAGCAATGCCTTTGTTTCTGCACACATTCTTAGCCGGAGGATGAGCTGGGTGGCAGATGCCGGTGCATGCGGTGTTCTTAATGAGAACACCAACCACCACCTGGCAGGTGGGCCAGCTGGGCTTTGCCTTTTGGGTTTAGCTTGGTTTTGGCGAAGTTGGTGGTGTGTGTTTCAGGAGGGTTGTGTGCAAGTGCGGCTATCTCAGGGAACAGCACCTGGAAGATGCTGCCAAACCTCCCATCTTCCTGGGGAAGGAATGGGACCCCAGCAGGCATATCCAGGAAATGCCAACAGATGCCTTTGGTGATATCCACTTCACGGGCCTGGGACAGAAGATAGGGAAGGTGATCCTTTTTCCTGTCTGTGGTGCATGGGGAGCCAGTGTTCAGGTCTTGCCATGGCAGATGAAATGCCAGTATTTCCCTCCTGAACGAGAGGAGGTTAGGAAGGTGTGGAAATGCCCCAAAGCAGAGGAGGGGGTGGGACAGGATCTCTCCTCTCTCCCAGCCTTGGTACCCAGTCCCTTTGTGAAACCATGAGACTGATCTTCATGCTGCGAGGGCCATGCTTCAAAGAGTGGCTGTTTACTGTATTTGTCCTTAGGTATATAAAGTGGGGGGAGTTGGAGGGGAGGGATTGCTGCTCAGAAACTAACTGGGCATCAGTCGGTGGGTGGTGAGCAGTTGCACTGTGCATCACTTGTTTTGTATACTTCTTCTTCTGTATGGGGGCAACTGATACTGGTGTGTGTTGGTTCACTGGTTCAGCTGCAGTGCCTGTCATGGGGATTGGAGTGGCTGCAGTGCCTGTCATCTTGTTAGATCCAGAGACCTTCTCTTCCCCTTAAGAGTACTGAATAGTGTTCAACTACCCCCAGTTTATATACTGGGCATGACATCACATAATCAGAAGGGGGCTTTGGCCAGCTGGGGTCAGCTGCCCTGGCTGTGTTCCCTCCCAACATCTTGTGACCCTCCAGCCTTCTTGCTGGCTGGGCACGAGAAGCTGAAAAATCCTTGACTTAGTATAAACACTACTTGCTAACAACTGAAAACATCAGTGTGTTATCAACATTCTTCTCATACTGAACCCAAAACATAGCCCCATACCAGCTACTAGGAAGACAATTAACTCTATCCCAGCCAAACCCAGGACAACCCTATTGGTTTTACCCAAAATGTGTATATGCTCCCTTCTTTGCAGTATGTGCGCGTTTCCTCAGATACACCTCCACGGGTCATCTACCACCTCATGACACAGCACTGGGGCCTTGATGCACCCAACCTGCTCATCTCAGTCACCGGAGGAGCCAAAAACTTCATCATGAAGCCAAGGCTGAAGAACATCTTCCGGCAAGGGCTAGTCAAAGTGGCCCAGACCACTGGTAAGAGATGCAGAGGCTCTCCCTGCAATTGTAGCAGGAGAGGGACCTGTCTTCTGGCCATGCCAGGTTTAATGAGTTGTGCTGCTGTGGAGATGATGAGCTGGCCCAGGAGGCCTGAAGGTCCCTGTCTGGACTACGACCACCAGGGATGGACAATTCCTGCTCAGTCGCTACAAACAGGCTCATAGGGAGCTGGACTGAGAGATGTGACACTGTGCTGAAGAAGGCATCTCCTGTGCTGTCAGGGCTTGATGTAGTGTGCAGGGAAGACATCTTCTGGGGGATGGAGCACCTCTGAGGACCAGGTGTTCCTGCAGTCATATAGGGGGATGCTAGATTGCTATGAGCAGAGCATCTCCCTTCCCAAGCCTTTCTCTGACCCCCCAGGGGCCTGGATCATCACAGGGGGGTCCCACACTGGTGTGATGAAGCAGGTGGGAGAGGCAGTGCGTGACTTCATCCTGAGCTGCAGTCACAAGGAGAGCGAGATTGTCACCATTGGCATAGCCACCTGGGGGACCGTGTACAACCGGGAGAGCCTCATCTGCCCCATGGTGAGCCAGGCAGAGTTGGAGATTTGGAGTTGGAGGCATTTACTTTGCCTGTGTCTGGACTGCCAGGGAAGTCCTGCCAAGGATTGTGGTGCGAAAGGGTACTTCAAGATGTGCCCATGGCTGGCAGCCATGGTAAAACCCAGCCACACCAGAAGGAGTGATGGTCCTGGGCTGACATTTGCTGAGAACCCCTCTACCCTACCCAGTGTCTTGCATAGGTGCTGTGCTTCTCCTGGGAGGACTCTTGTGGGTGTAAGGGCAGGTGGAGCAGAGACAGAGGAGCATGGGGCAAGGCTGATGTGAGGACAGCAGGGTGGGCAGGGATGGCTGTTTGGCCAGTCTGTCCCCACGTGCTGGCCTGTTCCTGTCCCACATGCTGGTTGGTTTGGGCATCTGGTGCTCCTCCACAGCCCTGCCAGGCTTTTCCCAGAGCCTCTCCTCCTCTTACAGGGTGGCTTTCCAGCTGAGTACATACTGGATGAGGAGAATCAAGGCAGCCTGTCATGCCTGGACAGCAATCACTCCCACTTCATCCTGGTGGATGATGGGACCCACGGAAGGTATGGGGTGGAAATCCCCCTGAGGACCAGACTGGAGAAGTTCATTTCAGAGCAGACCAAGGTGAAAGGAGGTAACAGCAACACATAGCCAGGCCTGAGGCAGGGCAGGGCACAAGACAGGATAGGCCATCCATTGCTAAGGGGTGCCCATCCTGGCCTCTGGGGAAGGGGGGAGGCTGTGGCTTCCTTGGAGGATCCAGGCAAGGGGTTCAAGAGGATTGTCATGATAAATGTGGAACCTGGTTCCTCAGTAACATAAATCAAAGATCCTTTCTCTATCAGCTACTTGACTTACGGGGTCACGAATGGGGTCACCAAACCTTGTGATGCTGAGCTGATCAGGGGGAGTCGTTTCTCTCAAAGGGCCAGGCCTCCAAGGGGGCTTCCAGATGGTATCTTCTCACTGTGCAAATGATCTTCTATTCTAACATATACACACACATGCTCCAGCAGCATGACTGTCAGGAGATCATCTCCCCTCTCTCTTGGCGCCTGGCATGTGAGGGGCAGTGCTCCCACCTTGCCTTTCACACCCCACGGCTCAGAGTGGACCACATTCAGCTGCATGGAGGGGTGGAGGTGGGTTGCTGCTCCACAGGGAGGTGACCCTGGGCTCTGCTTCCCTGCAGGTGTCGCCATCAAGATCCCCATCGTGTGTGTGGTGCTGGAAGGAGGCCCTGGGACACTCGATGTAAGGAACTCCTCCTGCAGAGGAGGGGCTGGTGGGAGGAGGCAGCTCTTTGCCTGGGGTGCGGCTCTCCAGTGTTGGTGTGAGCATGGTGCCACCCTAGCTGAAATGCAGCCGGACAGGAGTGCTGTGGAGCAGTGGTGTGGGTCTCGGGCTCAGAGAGGGTCTGCTGGACTCTGGGCGGGATTAGGACCAGCCTCCCTGCTTTGTTGCAGACTATCTACAATGCCATCACCAATGGGACCCCCTGTGTGATTGTCGAAGGGTCTGGGCGTGTGGCCGATGTCATCGCACAGGTGGCCAGCCTGCCTGTGCCCAAGATAACCATTGCCTTGATCCAGAAGAAGCTGAGTGTGTTCTTCCATGACACCTATGAGTTCTTCACTGAGGGCAAGCTGGTGGAGTGGACCAAGAAGGTGAGCCTCTTGCAGGCAGACAGCTCCTCTCGCTGAGCTTGTGGCAACCAAGGGGGTCCCCAGGGCTCCTTGCCCATCAGCAGCAAGGCTCCCAGGGTGAAGTTTAAGGCTCATCTTCCAGCAATTATCCATCTCCCCCCAGCCATGCTTAGCATTGTCCTGGTGGGCACCCCAAAGGCTCAAGCTCTGCTCCTCCACTGCCTGCTCCCTTTGGGCAGAGAGGTACCATTTGGGACCAAACCCATCCAGGCTGGGAGACACAGCACAGGTGGTCTGCAGGCAAACCAAGGGGAACAAGGAATTGCCTCACACAGGACAGGAGGCTGCAGGAAGTGGCAGGGAGGAGGTGCTGATGATGATTGCTTGCCCATGGCTCTCTTTGTAGATCCAAGACATAGTGCGGAGCCGGCAGCTCCTGACCATTTTCAGAGAGGGCAAATATGGCCAGCAGGACGTGGATGTGGCCATCCTCCAGGCCCTGTTCAAAGGTGAGGGGTGCTGAGCTGCTTGGGAGGATGAGGCAAGATGAATGGGATGGGGGTCACAAGTCACTTCCTGCAGTTGCCTGACTTATGGGGTTGCCAAAGGGGTCCCCACACCTTGTATTGCTGAGCTGATTGGGGAGAGATGTTTCCCCCAAAGGGCCAGGACTCCAAGGGGGCTTCCAGGTAGTATCATCTCGCCATGTAAATCATTATGTCTCTGTTATAACACATGCACTTTGCATGCAGCATCCCGAAACCAGGACCACTTTGGTCGGGAGAACTGGGACCACCAGCTGAAGTTAGCTGTGGCCTGGAACAGAGTGGACATTGCTCGGAGTGAGATCTTCACAGATGACTATGAGTGGAAGGTAAGAGAGTAGCTGTGCTGCTTGTCTGGTGAGGCTTACAGCTTGTCAGGTCCCACTTAAAGGCTGTGGATATTGAGGGCACTGCTTGCCTTGGCTGTCCCTAGGGAGAGTTTTTGAGGGTATTTCTCTTGGACCCTAAACTCCCATCACATTGCCAGGGGGTCTTTTTCTGTCCTGTCTTTCAAAAGTTCACTCAAAGTGGAGGTGAGCACACCCTACAATTCATTGCTTGTAAAGGAACTATTATTTGGCTTATATTTTTTATAAAGGTGATTGGTATTTTGTTCAAAACCAGTGTCTTTTAAAGACAATCCACCAACTTAGACCCGAAAATACCTCTTGCCAGCTCTGCCCTGTGGTCGCTGCTCATGCCATGTTGTCAAATGGCAACTGTGTCCCTAAACTGCTCTTACGCAGCCTGGTGCTTCCCTGCTCAAACTTTACTAGAGTGGGGCAGGGAGCAGAACAAGTCAGCTCTGCTGTCCCACGCCTGGTCCTGCTGTCAAGAAGTTGAAGCTGAGCAGGGTTATCTGTCCTTTCTGATGGTGCTGTGGGACTTGGAAGGGCTTTTTCTATTTTGTTGGACAGTTTGGGCTCCCCCAGCTCACATACCTTTTGTGGGACTGGGAAGGGCTGGCGGGAACTAGGAACCTGAGGAGGAAATATTTGGTGGTGTGAAAACGCACAGCCCAAGAAAGATCCACAGCTTTGTCAGGAAGGAAGGACAAGGCAGGCACTCAGATTAGCCAATGCAGGCCAGGGCTGTTACAGGTCCTGCAGCCCTGGACTGGTGTGGCTGGTATGAAAAGCTGAGGCTGAAACCAAGCTGTGACAGAAGCTCAGCAGGTACCATCCTTCCAGGACAAACATGTATTCCCTTACCCACGGGCCTTGCTTTCACATGTAAAAGTTGCCTTGGAAAGGAAAACCCCACAAAGGCTGAACTGGGTGACCATCAGGAGCAGCCAGTCTCCCCATGGCTGAGATCCAGCTGGCAGCACTGTGATCCTTCTTCAGCTGAAGAGTTTTGCACAGGGGACAAACCTGTGAGGCCCTGTTCATTTGTATGGTGCATCCTCATGAACTGGGGAAAGAGGGTCTACTCTCCACCCTACCCCATCCCTCTGCCAGCAGCCAAGGGAGCAGAGGGCTTCACTGCCAGAGGAGAGGGCATACTAACCCACAAGTGTGTCTCTGGGGGATGTCCCACAAGTCCCAGCACCTCCCAGCTGCTCTTTCATACCAAGAAACTCCTGTGTGCTCAGGGGTAAAATCTTCCCCTCATCTGAGTGAGGAGCATGGTGGGGGCCCTGCTCTGGGGCCATGGAGCCACTTATCTCTGCCTCTGGCCTGCCAGCCCACAGATCTCCACCCCGTGATGGCAGCTGCCCTCATCTCCAACAAGCCAGAGTTTGTGAAGCTCTTCCTGGAGCAAGGAGTGCATCTTAAGGAGTTTGTCACCTGGGACACCCTGGTTTACCTCTACGAAAACATGGCACCATCCTGCCTGTTCCACAGCAAGCTGCAGAAGGTGCTGCTGGAGGAAAGAGAGCACACAACTAGCTCCAAAATGCCAAGAATCCAACTGCACCATGTCTCCCAGGTGCTGCGGGAGCTGCTGGGCTGCTCCACGCAACCTCTCTACCCCAAGCCCAAGCACACGGAACGGCCCCGGCTCTCCATCCCCGTCCCACACATCAAGTTGAATGTATGCATCTCCAGGTTATAGGGTGGCGGGGTTGCATTAGGGAGGGGGATGCTGGCTCAGGAAACCGTGCTGGAGGTTGCAGCTAGGTCTCCATCCCCTTGCCTGCTCAAGAATCCTACTTGAAGTCCCTTAAAGCCCTGCCCAAGTCATCTGCCCCATGTTCAAGGTGCAAATCCCACCTTCCTACACTCACAGCACCACGTGGCTTCATGACCCTGGTGGGCAGGACCCAGTGGGGTGGGTGCACTGGGCAGGATGGGCACATCCCCACATGATCCTGTCCCTAGAGAAAGTGGCATTTCCAGGATGAGTCCAGTCTTGGCCACCCTGCAGTCTGCAGCAAAGGCCCTTCCATGGGGGGTGGAAGCAGTCACCAAGGGTTCAGGGGTGGCTTTGTGCTGAGGGGCTGTCTGCTTTCTGCAGCCTCTTGGCAGGGGAAAGGATCTGACCATTACATGCCTTGCAGGTTCAAGGGTCAAGCCTCCGGTCCCTCTACAAGCGCTCTGCTGGCCGAGTCACCTTCACAATGGACCCGGTCCGTGACCTGCTTATCTGGGCTGTGGTCCAGAACCGCAAGGAGCTGGCAGAAATCATCTGGGCCCAGGTATCACAGCCCAAAGCTGACAGTCCCAACCAGGAGGCTCAGGTGGAACCAAACCTCCCAGCCCCAAGAGGAAAGATTGAACCTGCTGGCATTTGGGACAGCAGGCAAGCTGGCCCATGGCAGTGCCCAAGTCTGACCCCCAGCCAAATGGGAGCCAGCTAGTGAGCCTGCGGACACTTGTTGTTCATCCCCAGACACTCTGTGGGCAGAGGTGATCTGCTGGGCCAGAAGCGTTTTCTTCCTTGTAAAGCCTGAGACAGGGCTCAGCAGACGGCAGGCAGGACACAGGTGCATGGCAGCTGGGGTGGAGAAGGCTTCCACCCATAAACAGCATTCCCAGGGCAAGAGGCAGTGTGGCTGGCAGCATGGTGAATGTGCCATGCAGAGCCATGGAGTCACACCGTCCTGTCACCCAAGGCTTCCCAGTGGGAGAGCAGGGGTGTCCTGAGTTTCCCCATGCCAGTGGGTTACCTACTGCCCCTGCACCCAGAAGGAAACAGAGCTCAGCCCTTGTCACAGCAAGCTGTCCATCCTGAGCAGCAGTCTGCTTGGGACTCCTTCCTTCCCTCCCGTGGGAGCCATGGAGGGCTTGGCAGGACTGCCGGGACTTGCAGGATAGGGGCAAACCCCCCCACTCTCTCTGGCCTCTTCTGCTCCAGAGCCAGGACTGTGTGGCGGCTGCACTGGCCTGCAGCAAAATCCTGAAGGAGCTCGCGAAGGAGGAGGAAGACACTGACACCACTGATGACATGCTGGCCCTGGCCGAGCAGTACGAGCACAAGGCAATCGGTGAGCGGGGGGGACCAGCAGCCCAGAACTGCTCTCAACAACAACCCTGCAGGGCTGGCTAACTTTGCCCAGGAGGTGTCTGGGGGGTGACGGGTGGCATGCCTGGTGCCAAACAGGGGTTCCCTCCTCACAGTCAGGGTCGTGGGGCTGCAAGGGCTGTGCCCGGGTGGTGGTGGGAGTGCAGAGGGTGGCCACTGCGTGATGCAATGTCCAGATCCTGCTGCAAAGGGAGACTTGGCAGGAGCCTTGCTGAGCACCAAGCTGGCCCCAGAACTCAGCCTCGTTCCCCGGGTCCCTGCCCGGCCAGGTGTGTTCACAGACTGCTACCGCAAGGATGAAGAGAGAGCCCAGAAGCTCCTCACCCGTGTCTCTGAGGCCTGGGGGAAAACAACCTGCCTACAGTTGGCGTTGGAGGCAAAGAACATGAATTTTGTGTCCCATGGGGGTGTCCAGGTGGGTTACCAGCAGTAGTGCTTGGAGGGGCATTGCCCAAGTGTCCCCTGCCCTGGATCTAGGGTTCCTTGTTGGCAGCAGTGGGGCTCTGCCCTGCAGCCCTGCTCTGACAGGGAGTGGCTTCTATAATGAGTGCTCCTCTCCCTCCCTCCTCATAGGCCTTTCTAACCAAAGTCTGGTGGGGGAAGATGTGCGTGGACAATGGGCTTTGGCGGGTGATCGCGTGCATGCTGTTCTTCCCACTTCTCTACACCAGCCTCATCACCTTCAGGTACTTCTTGCAGCCAGGGCATGCATGCACCAAGGCTGACTGGGAGAAGGTGCTGTGGCATCGCCCTGGGCAGCTCAGCCCCACTTCCACCCCTTCTCCCCACAGAGAGAAGAGGCTGCAGCCCATGGGCTGCCTGACGCGGCTCCGAGCCTTCTTCACGGCACCTGTTGTCATCTTCCACATGAACATCCTCTCTTACTTCACCTTCCTCCTGCTCTTCGCCTACGTCCTGATGGTTGACTTCCAGCCATTGCCATCCTGGCGGGAGTACCTCATCTACTTCTGGCTCTTCTCCCTGGTGTGCGAGGAGACCCGCCAGGTACAGGGCAGGCAGAGCAGAGGCTGGGAGGAGGCAAGAGGAGGGAGAGACAACCCCCAGGTGGTCCTGGAAGGTCCTGCATAGCTCATGTCCCCATGCTGTTTCTCATGTCACCACCCATTCGGAGAGGTCCCAGCATAAAGGACTGCCAGATCCCCCTGTATCTGAGGCCAGAGAATCTCCTTGGCTGGATCTGGTCTGGCCAGTACTTGCAAAAACACATGCTGTTTTGCGCTGAAAATGTCAGGAGATGGAGGGATCACCTGCTTCCTTGGGCATTTATTCCCAGAAGCATTTCCAGGCTTTGCTTGACTCTGATTTCTTACAGCTTTTACTTCAACAACTCAGTGCCTTTCTTCACCAGACTAAGCAGCCCCGCATCTCAGGTATCTCACCCCATGCTTGTCCCATGCACCCTATAGAAAATCCCATAGGCTCAGGTTAGCTTTGGGTAAGCAAAAGAGTCCAGTGATGGCCAGCGGGTCTGTGCAGTCCCTCCCATCTACAAGGCACATGAGCACTTACAAGGCTTTCTCTGAAATGCCAACCGCTCTTCTCTTCCCAACAGCTGTTGTATGATCCAGATGGGTTTGGGGTTGTGAAAATGGCTTCCCTGTACTTCAAGGACTTCTGGAATAAGTTGGATATCTGTGCCATCCTAGTCTTTATCACAGGGCTGACTTGTAGGTGAGTTGCACAGCCACTTGTCTAGCAGTGCACAGGCTCAAGCCACAGCTATAGGCTACAAAACTAGTGTGAGAATTGTGCAGGTTTTTTAATTGCAATGTCTTCTTCCAAAGGCTAGTGAAGATTTTTGTGGTCATGTGATTAATTCTGACCAATTTGCCTCTGCTTTCAGCTGCTTTTAGGAGAGATGTGTTTCATGCTGCAGCTCTCACCCAGCACTCTGGGGAAGTTCACTGACCTTGCAGAAATGTAATGCTGTGAGATCAGAAAAAACCACCACACCGGCAACACTGAGATGTTTCCTTTCCTCTCTTCTGTGCCCAGGCTGATCCCGTCAACTTTATACCCTGGGCGCATCATACTGTCACTGGCTTTTACAATTTTCTGCCTGCGTCTGATGCACATTTTCACAGTCAGTAAGACGCTGGGGCCCAAGATCATCATTGTGAAGCGCATGGTGAGAGTTCCCCTCCATCCTGCCAGGGTGATCAGCTGGAGCAGACGGATGCCTGCATGGAATGGATGTGCCACCCGTGTTATCCTATCCTGGAGTGGGGTTTGCTCCAGGACACAATTTTGCTTCCCCTCTGTCTTTGCAGATGAAGGATGTCTTCTTCTTCCTCTTCCTGCTAGCAGTGTGGGTGGTGTCCTTTGGGGTTGCCAAGCAGGCCATCCTGATCCACAATGAGGAACGTGTGGAGTGGCTTTTCCGTGGTGTAGTCTACCACTCCTACCTGACCATCTTCGGGCAGATTCCTTCCTACATCGATGGTAAAGGACACCGGCCTGTGACAGTGTGTGGCATGAGCAAGGTGGCTGCTACAAGGCTGAGGGGTACCAAGCTCATGCCTCAGTCTGCCTAGCTCCCGCCATGTTGGCCCGTGGAAGTGCTGCACAGGGCTCCTCTCCAAACACGAACGTAAGGCCAAGAGGGAGCAAGGACAGGGTGTGGGGACAGAGCCCTGCTCCAGCGCTTTGGGAGCATTGCCAGCAATGCAAACCCAGGGACTTGCATCTGCCCAAGCAGTCAAGAGAGCACACTAGCAAAGGCACAGGACCATGAGTCAATCCAGCTCAGTGCCACAGCTGCAAAGCTGGTGGCAGTGAGCAGAGCACCTGGGATGATGCAGATCGAGGTCAAATCCCTGCCTGGTGCTAAGCTCCCTTGATGCTGGCTGCTTTCAGAGAGTGCAGAGTGCTCTTTGAGACACCGTGAGGTTTGGCTGCAACAAAGTCATGCTGTGCTCTCTTGCAGGGGTCAACTTCAACATTGACCAGTGCAGCCCCAATGGGACCGACCCCTACAAGCCCAAGTGCCCAGAGACAAATGAGGACAACAAGAAACCCATCTTCCCAGAGTGGCTGACGGTCATCTTACTGTGCCTATACCTGCTCTTCACCAACATCCTCCTCCTCAACCTCCTCATCGCCATGTTCAAGTGAGTTTGACCTGGCCCCACGTCCCTGACAGTGAATTGAGCTGGCTTTGCTTACAGGCTTGGCCATGGCCAGGGCACCACACACTGAGAAAGTGCAAGGACGTTCCTGGGGCACATGCTGTCCAGAGCACAGGGGAGTTTTGGGGGGTTTATAGATATGGTGGAAGTTGCAGATGCAGGCCAGGGCTAATCAGGGATGGGTAGGAGCCAGGGCACCATACAGACACGATGTGCCCCCTTCATCCCCATGGCATGACTGACGCCTGGGCTCTGCCCCAGCTACACCTTCCAGCAGGTCCAGGAGCACACAGACCAAATCTGGAAGTTCCAGCGGCATGACCTGATAGAGGAGTACCATGGCCGCCCACCCGCACCTCCACCCTTCATCCTCCTCAACCACCTGCAGATCCTGGTCCGGCGAGGCTTGCTCCGCAGGCCAGCCACACGCCACAAGCTGCTCAGTGAGGACCAGTATCTCCCCTCCCACCCTTTGCCCCCGCCCAGAGCATGGCACTGTGCAACGAGGCACGAGGCATGACATCTGGGCTACGGTATTGGGTTTTGGAATGCCCAGAGATCTGACAGCCCTGCCGTCCCCTTTCTCTGGCAGAAGAGAAGCTGGAGAAGAATGAAGAAGCTGCCCTCCTCTCCTGGGAGATGTACTTGAAGGAGAACTACCTGCAGCACCAGCAGTGCCAGGAGAAGCAGAACATGGAACAGAAGATCCGAGACATTGCACAGAGGTACCAGCACTCCTGAGACAGGGACATCCTTCTGTCCTCCAGTGTCCTGGGCAGGAAAGAGTTGGGATTAGTGCAGAGGTGGCTGCTGAGGAGTTTCCTTTCTGCGCTGTCCCTTCAGGGTTGACATGCTGGCAGAGCTGCTGGACTTGGACCAGCTGAAGAGGACAGGGCTGGTGGAGCAGAAACTGGTCTCTCTGGAGGACCAGGTGAGGCAAAAGCTGAGCAACCACCTAAGAAGGTGGTGGTGGGAGGGGTGTTCCAAGGGCTGAGTCAAATGAACCAGAACACAGGAGACTGTCCCTCTGAATCAATCCCCCTTCAAACAATTTGAGTTTCCTTGCCAAAACAATAGTATCTGAGAGGAAAAAGGTTATGGGAAATGTTCTGTTTGACTCCAAAGTGAACAGGATGAAGGTGGTAAGTGTTGGAATGAGCCCCTGCCTCCACTGGTCACCCAAGCAGTTAGATCTGACCCAGCTCATCTCCTTGCCCCAGAGGACACTCCAGACCTTCTGGAGATGGGCAACTCTCCACCCCATCCTGTGAAGCTGTGCCACACTCTGCATGAGCAGTGGGGTGCCCGGGGAGCAGGACCAGGCCCTGATGTCTCCTCTCTGAGATGGCAGCAGCACAGCTGCTGTTTCCACTTCCATTTCCACCTGCTTTGAAAAAATGTTTCCCTGGAGGTGGTTTTCCAAGCTCAGCATCAGGGCACAGCAAGGATTGCTGCTGCCCTGGGGGGATGAGCAGCCAGGAGCCAAGGGCAGCAGTGGCCATATCCTGCAAGGATACTTGAGCAAGGGAGCCTGGAGGGGCAAGCTGGGGTCCAGGAGGGCTGACTCTCTCTTGTCCCATGCAGGTGCATCAGAGCGCCAAGGCCCTGAGGTGGATAATGCAGGCGCTGCAGGGCAATGGCTTTGGCTCGGGTGAGGACCTGCCACCCATGGGTAAGTGGAGCCCATCTCCACCCCAGCAGCACCAGGGAAGCCCCGGGCCCCACACTGGTGCCCGCAGGCTGTGGACCAGGGCTGAGCAGCCCCTTGCATCCCTCTGTTAAGCAGCAAGGCAGAGGTTCGTCTGGCCCGGGGAGGTCTGAGGGCTCTGCAAGGCTGTCTAGCCCCTGCTGCAGCCATTCCCATCCTCTGTACCAGAGTCTGCAGCTCACAGCTGAGGCTTTCCACGGCAGCATCCCCAGGGGAGATCCTCTGGAGCCTGCCGGCAGGGATGCTTGGGGGCCAGGTCCCCAGGGTACAGCAGCACCCCCATGGAGAGACCCAGCCAGCCCCCTCAGCAGAGCCATGGTCCGCAGCACCGGACTCAGCACCCTGCTTTGTGGGGCTTTGCTGTCTATGTCTGCCTTGCAGGCTCCAGCAAAGCCTCGGAGATGAAGGAGGTTGACATGGAGGGAAAAGCCAAGGAAAGCCAGCCCCCATACCACGTGCTTGCCCGAAACCTCCTGTACCCAGGGTCTCACACCCACCGCTTCCCCGTGCCGGATGAGAAGGTGCCCTGGGAGGTAGGAGCTGTGACCCTGGGCAGTGGGGCTGGGAGCAGGGCCCATTGGGCAGATCCCAACAGTGGTGGGAAGAGGAACAGACTCATCATTGCACCCATGTCACACTTGGGACTCCTGTTCTTCCCAGCCCTGGGACAAGTGGCTTCCTGGAGCAGCTGCTCCGAGGCTCTCCCAGGGACAAGGAAAGGTGAACAGGTGTCGTTCCTGCTGGGGTCTGCAGTGCTAGGGATGCCTGGGGATGCTCATTGGGGAAACAGAGGGTATAACCATGTGCCTCTGCATTTACTGAATCAGGGCTGGCTCAGGGTCGGGGACAGGATCTGGCATTGGCTTCCACAGAGGCATGAGTGAGAGGCACCGACCCTCCAACCGAGACCCTGAGCTCAGCCCCAGAGCCCTACGTGCCTCGGGGAGTGATGCCACAAGCTGGGCAGAGAAAGGGACAGGGGCAGAAAGTGTCCCTGGGGGTCCCAGTCCCTGCCTGCCACCAGACCAGGGACGTAAGGGTGGCCTGACATGGCCATGTGCTCTGCAGGTGGACTTCCTGCTCTACAACCCTCCTGCCTACTCAGCTGACCACAAGGACATGGCTGTGCAGGACCCCTTCAGCCCGTGAGTGTCCCCCTGAGGGTCCCCACTCCTCTGCCCCTTCCCCTGGGCAGCACAGCCAGCCCTCCCTGCCGGGCTGCCTCCTGCCCCCCAGCTCTTTGGAGTCTCTCCTGAAGATCAACTACAACACCATGGATGGGCTGATTGACCGGCAGAGCTTCCACGGGCTCTACACTGTGCAGGACGGGCTGCCGCTGTAAGTGCATCTGCCATGGAGGCAGATGGGCTTGGTGGGAGCTGGGGTGCCCATCTGTAGATGAAGCACCGGGGAGATGGAGAAGCCAGGGGGGCCTGGGTGCATCCATCCCCTTCCTGCTTCTGTATGGCTAATGGTGGGGCAGGGATAATGGCATGCATCTTCCTCAGGGCTGTCCACCCCCTCCAAGAAACCCAGAACCCCAGAAGAGGTGCAGTGCAGTGGTGGGAGATTTGGGGATGCAGTTATAGGGCTTTGATCAGTGTGATGGGGTGTGCAGAGGGACCCTGGCACCAACACAGCTCGCTCACTCTCTCCCTGCCAGGAATCCCATGGGCAGGACGGGGCTGCGAGGCCGCGGGAGGCTGCGCTGCTTTGGGCCCAACCATGCCCTGCACCCTGTTGTGACCCGGTGAGCATGTGGGGACAAAGAGGTGTCCTGCTCCAGGATGGGGCTGGGGAAGTGGAATGGAAAAGGAGACACAAAGCCATCTCAGAGAGACTGGCGCCTGTCAAAACCCACCACTGCCTGTTCAATGTGGGAACCTGTGCCAGCGTGCTGGGCAGGGGGGAGCTGAGTCCTGACTGCAGCATAACAGGGGCCTCTCTCACAGCTGGAGGAGGAATTTGGATGGGTCCATCATAAGGAAGAGCCTGAAGAAGATGCTGGAAGTCCTAGTGGCCCAATACCCACTGTCAGATGTCTGGGCTCTGCCTGGGGTAAGAGCCGGTGTAAACCAGCTGGCACAGAAGGGTCTGGGGAGATGGGGACCAGCTGGTGGCTGGATGTCCTGCAGAAAAGGGAGAAATACAGGTGGGTGTCACAGCCTTGTCCAAGGAGGTAACTCTGTCCCTCCTGCAGAGCATCTGTGTATGGGGCTGTGCTGCCAGGAGTGCTGGGTAGGTGGTGGTTCCATTACGTACCCCCACCCACCCTGACCCACTGACTCCTGCTTCTCCCTCCTCCTCCTCCTCCTCCTCCTCCTC
>JANZLQ010000089.1:13688486-13744022 GCA_026212715.1 Elanus axillaris | reverse complement strand
CCCCGAGGCATCTCTTGCCACCCCAGCCTAACCAAGGCAGCAGGAGAGGTGTGAGTAGTACCAAAGGGCAGAGGAAAGAAGACCCACCTGCTTTCACCTCCTGCCTCATCCCCAGCAGGGCTGGGGTGGTCCTTGGGGTTCCCAGATCACCCCCTTTACTGTGATAGTCAGTGGCTCCTCTTTGAAGCTCCAGCTCCTGGAGTCAGGCTGTTAAACCATACACTTTGTTTACTTTAAAAATGAAGTCATCTCCAAACCCCAGCTTTGGCAAAACTCTTGGAAACGTGACTTGTACCAGCTCATGGACCAGATGGGGAAAGCAAAAGAACTCCACATCTTGTTATTTAAAAACCCGGTGGTGATTAAGCCAGTCTGATGATCCAGGGAGTCTGACTCATCTTTTTTTTTTAACGCTCGGGGTCGGTGAGACAGGAATTTACTGCTGCTGTTCTCTAGCAGCAAATCACCGCATCCCATGTGGAAACTGGCAGCAGGCTGGGGCAGAGGCTCCCGGGCCCCATGCCAGTCTCAACACCCCCATCCTGCAGCACCCTTTGCCTGCCTGGGCGGTCTGTGCTGAGACTGGGGGGGGGGGGCTGGAAGGTTTAATCTCAGCAGCTCTACGGCCAGGTATAATTAATCTTAAACCAAATTAAGCTGTCCTGGAAAAGACGGTAGCCAGTATCATCCCACCCTTGTTTTCTGGGCTCCTGAGCCCAGCCTCTCACCGCTTTGCCAGGGCACATTACATGAGACATAAGTGGCGTTCCAGGAAATAACGCCGTGTCATATCCCCTCCACCCACTGTTTTCCTCCAGCAATGGGAGAGGCTTTGCAGGAACGCAGAGGAGCCGCCCTGCTGCCCAGGAGCTGCTGCAGCCTCCGTGGAATTACCAGCAGCCATGCCGAGCTGGCTGGGTGCAAGATGACCCTCATGCCCACGCCAGCAGCCAGCGTCGCCCAAGCTTTCTTTTGCCTCTTGCTGTGCGTCCCTTGGGGCAGCTCCTGCCCCCCGAGCTGCCAGTGCACAGAGCGGGCAGGGGCGAAGGCTGTCCTCTGCAGCTCCCGGCACTTGGAGGAGATCCCCAAGGACATCCCCAAAGATGCGGTGTTCCTCAAGCTGGATGCCAACAGCATCACCAGGATCCCTAACAATGCCTTCAGGCACCTCTCCCACCTGGAGGAACTTGATCTCTCCAGGAACGCCATTGAGAAGATTGACAGAGCAGCTTTCAAAGGGGTGGCTGCCGGGCTGCGCACCCTTGACCTCTCCAGCAATCGCATCCGCAGCATTCCCAAGGAAGCCTTGCTGGCGCTCAATGCCAAGCTCCGGCTGGCCAACAACCCCTGGCACTGTGAGTGTGCCTTGCAGGAGGTGCTGTGGGAGGCGCGGCTGGACCCTGACTCCGTCCAGGACATCACCTGCCACACGGCCCCGCGTGAGGAGTATGTGGGCAAGCCGCTGCTCCAGGTCCTGGATGCCGGTGTCAACTTCTGCAGCGTGCGTCAGAGGACCACAGACGTGGCCATGTTCATCACCATGTTCGGCTGGTTCGCCATGGTCATCGTCTATGTGATCTGCTATGTCCGGCACAATCGAGAGGACACCTGCAAGCACGTGGATTACCTGAAGTCACTGCCAAGCACGCAGGGCCATGCAGAGACCACCAGCACTGCCCTGTAGTGCAGGATTGGGGTGCCCTGTTCCCAGCTTCTTTGCAGGGAGCCAGCACCAACCTGGTGGGCTTCAAAGCTTCTCTATGGGATTTTCCAGTGCTTGCTCCAATCCTGCAAATGAGTGCTACTGACTTGATCCTTCTCCAGCAATGCTGGACTGAGCATGAGCAAACGACATGGGGGAGGGATGCTGGGGACACCCCACGCAGACATGTCAATGGAGCCCAGGTTCCTGGGGAGGAACCCACCCCCCAAGCAGACCCCTTCTCCCCTGCCAGAGCTGGGCTTGCAAGGAAAGCAGCCCCAGCCACATGCTCGTGGTCCATGTGGTTTAAGAGAACAAGCCCCTGGGGGGGAGACAGATGGGAGGGGGGCTTTTATAGGGCCTAGAGGCCCCTGAAGCCTGGGGTGCAGAGGGATGGGTCACTGTGCAGTGGGGTCACCCCATCCTGGCTCCAGTGAGGGACTGGCCTTGCAGAGAGCAGGACATCAGCCCCAGCCCCCACACAGTATCTCAACAGCCTCTGCCTGCCACCAGCAACCCGGGGGTGAGCTCCCAAACCTTTGATTTCTCAATAAAGCCCCGCACATAGGAAAAGCCCTCAGGGTTTGTGCTGCACTGGGAGCTGGGTGTCTGGGGAGGGTGGTGGTGCTCAAGGGGGTTGCACTTGTCCTAATTCAATCTCTCCCACAGTAGACAAGCTTAAATTTAATGTACCGACAGCTCGACTCCCATCAGATTACATCCCCTCCACCCTTACCCCAGCCTGCCTCAAGCAGGGGCCAGCTGGCTAAATGGTGCTGCTGCTGCATCTCACCTGGTATGTCTCTCCTTATCTTGCCCTTCCTTGGGGCCAAATTAGAAGTGCTGCTTGTGGCTCAGTGCAATGGAAGCAAATTGAGTTCTGCCTTGTTTCATAAGCAAGAAATGGTCCTTCCCGGCAGAGCCAGCTGCAGCCGTGGCTGGGCTGGGAGAGGAGGAAGGTCTGCAGGGGCTGCCCATGGCTGCTCTCCCAGGCCCGGACCCCGGGGTGGCTCAGGTCATGTCCTCACCAGCCCCTTCTTGGGGGGCTGGCACCTCCTGTGGGCTCCCCAGGACGCGGGTGGGTGGCCCAGCCCCAGTGGGAAACCCAGGGCGGGGGAAGGCTGAACGATGCTCTGGCTAGTGGGGAGAGGGTCCCCGGCAGGGGGAGGGAGAGGGGCACTCTCACCCCAGAACCTCACTGTGCTCAGGGCCACCTTGTCCTCGTGGTCCGCCTATGGCCACAGACATGGCCCTGTCTCGCTCGAGTGTGGTTTGTTGACTGCCGGGAAGCCTCTGCCATTGGCAGAGCAGGTTGAGTATCTGCAGCTTGTGCGTGGGACAAAGGCTGGGTGCACACAGTTTATTAGAGCTCTAGTTAAGCAAAAGAGTCCCCCAGACAAAGGCGAGGAAAAGAAAAGAGGCCACGGTTTCACCTGGAGGAGTTTTGGGTCTTTCGCATGCCTGTGGTAGCTGGATTGGTCTCAACGCACAGCAGGTTTGCTCGGGAGTCACTGACCTCGTGCAAAGAATTGCAAGGACTGGCATCGGTCCTTGTACACATCTATGGATTTGTACAATATACACACATCACTCCGTGAGGATGACGAAAGCCAGCCATGGCAGAGTGGGAGGGTGGGCAGGCATCTGTGGCAGCAGGATGGGGTGGCAAGGCCACCAAAGATGGACACAAAACATAGTGCACAATGTCAAAGCAGATGGGTCTTCAGCAGTGTCGCAGCCTCAGGTGCTGGGCAGCCAGCGCCAAGTCTTAAGCCACCTTTTCCCCCAATTTCTTACATGCCATTTCCTCCCCCTGCCACACACCCACCCTGGCAGCACACACTCTGCTCAGTCTTTCTTCCCTGGCTTTGTGCAAGCTCTGGCCACAACCAACAGCAGCTCTGGGTCCCTCCTGGCTGGAGACTGCCAAGCGCCAGTGTCCCAGCAAGCCCAGGGAAGCACCTGGGTGCCAGGCAGCCTGGGTAGGACGTTGGTCTGGAGCATGGCAGGAGAGCTTGCCCAGAAGAAACAGCACCAAAGCAGGATCGCAGCCCCTTTGCCAGCCCTGGGACAAGGCTGCAGGGAGCCCTGGAGCTCCCTTCCTCCTCCTCACCCTCCTGCGGAGAGCACAACTAGCCAGCTGCAGGGCTGATGCTGCAGCCATTCCTGGGCTCTGTGGTCCATCTTCACCTCGATGCCCAGCCCGCCCCGACCCTACCGATGGATGAGCTGAGCGTGTCTCAGCCACCTCAGGTGGTTTTCAGCTTGAGCACCTTGGAAAGCGGCTCCTTGGCACTAGAGTAGAGGAGGTAGGAGCCCTCGACGGTGTGAAATGCCTCCCAGTCTCTACAGCCGACAGTGGGGAGGTGGTGAGCCGCTACAAAGCCTTCATAGCCTTGCCACCTGCATGGGGAGGGCAGTAAACTCTTGGGCACAAGCTGGGCACGTGAAAGGGGGGCAGGAAAGCGGAGCTGTGGGGCTGGCATCTCCCACCTCCCCGCTGTGGTTAAGGGTGGGATGTCCCTCACTGGGTCTTCTCATTCCTGCCCAGAAAGCTCTCCAAAAACAGGGAGCAGTGCTATCTGTCCTCCCTGGGCAGATGTACCAGCATCCACAGAAGTTGCCCCTGCATTGGGCTCCCAGCAGGGTTGTTCCACCCAACCACCCAACCCTGCCCTCCTCCCACAGCAGTACCTGTAGATAATACTGTTAACAGAGAAGGTGAAGCCATCGAAGGAGTTTGCCACCACCAGAAAAGAGTCGTCTCCCACCGAGAAGAACTCCCAGTCCAGGGCACTGGGGATGAAAGAAGCAGAGGGGCAGGTGAGGTGGCCCCTCCATGGCCAGCCAAGGAAGGGGCTGCAGGTCTGTGGGGCTGAGCCCACCCCACCCCAATCTCTGCCACCCTGATGATACACAGAAAACCCTGCTCTTCCCAGGCTGCTCCTGAAAGGAAATCCATCCTTGTTCCCAAATCCAGGGCCTTCTCCTAGCTCCCGTCAGGATTTGGTGCCAAGGACCTGTCACCCATTGCCCTCCCCACCAGTCTTGGTCCCTGGCAGCATGCAAGCCTGCATGAACCCTCCAGGAGACCTCCAGGTTGCTCAGGGGAAGGACATGGACTGAGGAGCACCCTGACTCTTTGCACAGGTACCTGTAGGTGAGGAGGTCCTGGAATTTGACAAACATCTGGGCAGTGATGTTCAGCTCATAGATGGAGGAGTTGATGGCATAGAAGTTAGAGGGTGCTGGCATCCCACTGTCATAGCTGTGGCTGTTTGCAACAGCCAGGAAGACTCTGTCCCCGATACTGAAGACCTCCCAGTCAGCCGCACCAAAAGTCTGTGGGAAGGAAGCCACATGAGAAGCTGGATGTGGACAAGCCTTTGCAAGCCAATGATGCTGCAAGGTGTGGGGGGACCTCTAGGAGGCATGGTGGGGAAGTTACCCACTCCTAAAATGCTCCAAGGAAAAAAATAAACCTCACTCTGTCAATCCCTATGGGAGAATCAGTGGGAAACTATCACTACCTTTCCAGAGGACTGAAGAGCATCTGTCTCTGTAATTATTCCCTGGCTTGTCTAAACCCAGAGGGAGGACCAAGGAGTAGAGTTTGATCAGTGGCCAAGCCTTACCAGGATAGACTGGAAGAGCTGGAAAGAGCCACTGAGCCAGATGTAGATGTGTGAGTAGATCTTAGTGGATGTGCCATTGAACGTGTTAGCCACAGCCAGGAAGGAATATGGCCCGATGGTGAAAAATTCCCAGTCATAGGCTCCAGAGGTAGGGATGGTCTGGTTGGTTTCAAACAACCCTGTCCTGGGGTTCCACCTGTATATCACGCTGTCTATGTTGTGGTTATTCCCTGGGGAGATGGACAGACAGACATGCACTATGAGGAAAAAGAATACCTGGCTCGCATAAGAAACAAGACCCAGAAACAGGTTCAGCTACACAAATATTTGCCTGCAGGTTGCAAGGCTGTTTGCTAGTAACTGAATGCTCCCCAAGAAGTAGCCAAAGAGACTCAAGAGCCTCCATCCCTACCTAGAGCCTCCATCCCCATTGAACACACTGCCAGCTTCCCAAGTGTGCTGTAGCAGCTTCGTGGCAGCCCCTGGCAGAGGAGGGACAGAAGGGCTGTCTCCCGCATGAGCAGCACACCAGAGACACCGTGCCAGCGCCCTGGGATGGCCAAGGTCTGCTGGCTGTCCCACAGTGTGGCCATGTGTAGTGGGGCCAGTCTCAGCCGAGTCCCTAAGCTATTGACATCACAGGCTGTCGTCACCCTTCATACACAAGCTTGCACGTCTGGGAGAGGGGCACAGCTGGAACAGCACTGCACTGATGTTTTTCAGCTCTTCTTTGCTAAGTGCCTGTGCTCGGTTCCTGAGCCCTGGAGCTGGCCAGGGACCGCCATGTGCTGATCCCCACTGATAGCATGAAGTCCAGAAAGAGGGAGGGGATGCTGCAGCCCGCAGCCTGCCCTGTGTGCTTGGTCTGGGCCCACCAGCACTAAAGCGCATGCTCCATCCAGCTCCTGGGCTCTGTTCAAGCATCTCAGCCTCATGTCTATGTGGGACCCAGAGGGCTTTAAAGCTGAAAACCTTTCTGCACCTCCAGACTGGCATGATACCTCCAGCCAGAGACATTCTAATAAAGAGCTGGCTTCATCAGGACAGGAGGGGAGCACCACCAGCCCTTTTCCACCCCACACTCAATAAGCACTGCTGTACTCCATTTGGTCCCACTGGTGTTTCTGTTGACTCAGCAGCAGCAGGACCATGTGTTAATGGGCTTATGGGCAATCCTCAATGCAATGGAAGAGCCTTTGGCAAGAAGGGCTGCAGGGAGAGTGTGGGAAATGGCCATGTGGATAAGGGGCAGCTCTTCAGGGACCGACCCTCCAACATCCCCTAAGGGCAACATCCCCAGTTTGGTTTGGCCATGATGGTCTTAACCCCTGCATGATGTGCATGGCCAGCGAAGGGACCTTTCTGCTGCCACTGCCATGGGAGTAGGTCTCGTCCAAACTGGCCACAGTGGGGTCTAACAGGTCACACAGGGAGTTTCTACCCCAAGCAACCTGCCACCAGCTTTGAGCCTGGTGCCAGAGGAGCTGATGCCCCAGGAGCCAGCCCTGATGGCAGGAAAGGAGTCCACTGGCCCAGAATCTGAACCCAGCTAGGAGCATCCTGGAGAGCCAGGCCTGTGGTATCAACCCATTCATCCCCCGTGCTGAGGGTTGCACCCCCCGACGCAGAACAACTCATGGCCTGGGAGGGCTGGATCACCTCTGCAGGGCACCCAGGGAGGGAGGGATGTCAGCGGGCTCTCACTCGACTTCCCTCACTTTCCTGTGTGCCCACAAGGCCAAGGCTTTGGCTTCTCAAAAGGCTCAGTCCCTGAAAACCCAGACAGCTGCCCTCACCACCCCACTTTGTTCACCATGTTATGTAGCACTGGGGACACAAATGAAAAGAAGTGGAGAGATTCAGCAAAGACACTGTCCCCACTCCTGTTCCTGTCCCCCTCAGTCAGAAACCCAGAGGGGGACTGTGTCAGCCGCTTTCCCGAGTGCTTTTCTCTCCTAAAATGAGAGGGTCTGCAAGGATTCGGGCTTCCTGAGGGACACCACGCTCAGAGCTGCGTACACTGACTCTCCGGCTTTGCCCTGCACTCCAGCAGAAGATGTGCAGGGAGCTGCAGTGTTTCCACGGCAACGGGAGGATGCTCTTGAGCAGGGTGCCTGCGGCGGGGTGCTGTGGTCCCCTGGTCCCTGGTGTCACCCCAGAGCCACCTGCCCCAGCTGAGCCGGGCCAGTAGGGAATATAAGGGCTGGGTACCTTCTCTGTGGTTGACCACTGCGAGGAAAGCCTCTCCCTCAATGACAAATGCCTCCCAGTCCCTAGCGCTGTGCGTGGTGATCCTCTGGTACGTGATGAATTTCTCTTTCCTGCGGCTCCACTTGTATATTACAGAGAACTCCTGACCCCTGTCATTCTGCTCAAAATTAGCCACTGCTAGGAAGATCTGAAAAATAACAAGCCAGGACATCTTGGTTTTCTCCTCTCAAAGGGGTGCAGACAGGGCAGCATGGGCAGTGTGAAGATGGGATGGGTGGGGGCAGGCACCCATGGGGTGCAGGGCCAGGGTCCAAGGTGGCTGGTGTGGGGCAAGATGGTTCTGGCTGGCAGGGGTCCCCAAGCAGCCCCCAAGCAGCACAGTGCACCCAAACAGGAGGATAGGGACCCAGTGGCCCATGGGGCTCTGTGCATGGCAGGAGCAATGCCTACTGCCTGCAGAGCTGGGGCAGGGACAAAACTCACAGCCACAGCCTCAGGGTCAAGAGGAAGGAGAGCTGTGCTGCTGCCACTCATGCCCTGCCAGCCCCGGGGACGGGGAGCATGACTGTGCTGGCGAAACAGGCTGGGGAGGGAGGAGGGGGGTCCAAGCTACCAAACCTTCTCCATAAGGAAAGGTTGTTCAGAAGAAAAATCACAGATATGATAACGATAAAAATGACGATGACGATTCCCTGGGACAAAACATTTTCGAGACCAAAAAACCCCCTGTGAGCATCAGGGACAAGTGTGCAGCAGCAGAGATAGGCTTGTGCAAGGCAGGGAGCGCATCTGAGCTCATGGGAGTGCACAATGCGGCATGCTGGCTCTGCCACTCTGGCGTGTTTTGTATGGAGTGGCAGAGGTTATGCCCCAGTCTGGGCCACAAAGAAGCACGGGGACACAGCCCACAGGCAGAAAACAGTCAGTGGGGATAGTCTGCTGCATCCTGCCCAGCGCAAGACCCTGCCAGCACCAGCCTGGGACTTTGTCCAGCTGAGGCTCAGGCACCCCAAGGATGGAGATGGAGACCTTTCCTGTGCTGTGTCCACACATGCCTCCAGGGAAGGTGCATCTGCAGCGCTGGGCAGCTCTCCCTGCAAGCCCCAGTCCAGGGAGTCCCTTCAGGGCACCTCCAGAAATGCAGCTTCCAATGGAAGAGAAAAGCCTGGATTTAATCCTACAACTCAGGAACCTGCGGTCCCTTGTTCTCCATTGGCAGGAGCCACCCAGGAGACCCCAAACTTCCCTCTAGGGCTCTTCACCCCATCCCAGAAGAGCATCAGCAGGTCTTGGTGCAGTAACAAGGTGCTGGCACGTCCAGAAGTTCATTCCACCTGCAATGTGTGCAAGGAACGTGGGCTAACTGGAGAGGTCTGTGCCACTGCTGGTGCAACAACTATCTGGTTATCATCGCCATGCAGAAACGTGCCAAGCAGGGGCAGCTGCACACAGGCTCTCTGCCTCTGTCCCCAGCCGTTCTGAGCTAGCCCCAACTAGAAAACCTGTCCCAAGCTGTGCAGGAGGGAGGTCATCCTGCCTAGTAAGTCTGAGGAAGTTTTTCTCAGCAAAGACCTGAAGGCAAACCCGGAGCACATGAGTCTTGGTGAGCACCAACATGGGTGGCTTTGCTGTGTGGAAACCACAGGGAGTTGGGACACCCCAGGCTGGTCATCTTCTCTGCCCCCACAGCTGTTGCTGCAAGGGGGTGTTGTGAGTCCAGACTAACACTGGAGAGCCTCAAGGTGGTTCCCATCAGTAGACAAACCACGCCAAGAATATTCCTGTCTCCTGCCTGTGATGGTGCAGCCGCGTTGCAGAGCGGGCACAGCACCAGGGATAGCAGGCATGCTCCCAGCCCAAAGCCAGTTTTACAACACAACTGCATTTTCAGGGGTTGACCAGGTTTTCTGCAGGACCCCACTGTCAGGCAGGTAATGGGGGACATGGGCCATTTGTATCCAAACAGCAGGGCTGTCAGTGCCACCAAGCCTGGAGGCAGGACTTCTGCTCATCCCTCTGTGCCCTGGAGCACATGGCTCATGATGGGGGACTCCTGCAGCATCTGGTGACAAAGCCAGAACAGGTCATGCCAGAGGGGAAATGATCCCAACACCCCTGGGAGCTCTGCACAGAGCTGGCTCTCAGCAGATGTTTGTTGGGCTTGCCCAGGGCTCCTCGCAAAATGATAAGTAGCTCCCTAGGGAGAGAAACCAGGCAGAAGTCCCATGGCAGATTGCCCAGGGGAGAAGAGATGGCTCCAAAGTCCTGGAATGATTTAAAAGCAAGGGGGCTTAAAAATGCAGAAGCTTGGACTCAGTGGGTCTTGGGAGGGAGCTACGGGCTCCGATGGCTCTCTCTGACCACAGGTAGATCTCTGACACCTGAGTGGACCTCATGCATGGCTAGACACCCACCACAGTCAGAGCTCAGGGAGGGTTTTGCTCTCTGTGCTTCCATGTCAGGAGCTGTGTGTCCCCAAGAGCAATGCCACAGCCACTGCCTGGGGTGATCCCTGCCTCACTTCACCGTGCCAGATAGGAACTGCAGCAAAATCTGCTTTCTGGGGGGTGGGGTGGGGTCAGCCTTTGCACTGGTGTGGAGGCTGCACTATGAGCACACCCAGGCCAGGTTGGACCACAGTTCTGTACTCTGCACAAATGACATTTTGACACTGGCACTCACTACATCTGAGGCAGGAACAGGCAGAGCCTGCTAGAAATGAACCCCAGCACACAGGGGGATCCAGATCCAACAGCTGGCTTTGGAGGCTGACCTCACAGACATCCTGGAGATCCCTGGGGAAGAGATCTGAGCACTCTGGACACACAATTACCTATGCTGCCAGCGTCAGTTGCTGAAAATGGCCTGGGTGGCTGTAGTCGTGTCTCAGCAAAAATAACATAAACAGAGGACAGCCCACAGATCAGCCAGCAGTCCCTAGGACAGACCCTTACTGGCTGAATACGTGTATCAGTGCGCCCATCAAAGACAGAAGAGAGAAAGATTCACCCCTTAACCCTGCTCAAGACTTAAGGCTTCAGAGGAGAAGCCACTGCAGGGCAATTGCAGTTTAATATACTGAAATATGAAGGCACTGAAATAACCTTCCAGGCAGACTTACCTTCTTTCCTATAGTGAAATACTTCCAGGACTGAGCTTGGTAGGTGGGGATGTTCTGGTAGGGCACAAACTTCCCGTCAGTCCACTTATAGATGGCCGATCCCGGGGAGGTGTACCGGTTGGCAGTGGCTGCAAACAGTCCCACCTTGGGGATGGTGAAGACCTCAACACCCATTGTCTCAGAGTTGGTCACCAGGTTCTGGTACTCCTCCAAATAGTCCAGCCTTTGTTTGACTAGGAGACCACAAAAAAAAAGAGGGCTGAGGTGAGGTTAAAACCAGTTGACCTTGCCTGGAGAGGGGGTCCATGTTGCATAGCGGAGCTGGCTTGGTGGTGCTTGCTGATGTATAGAGTTTTATAGGGAGGGGGGTGGAATGAAGGTCCTGGTGTCACTGGTGGTGCAGGGCCAAACCCGAAGGGAGTGGTAAAAGGCCTGACTCCATCTCATTGGGCAATGCATCCAGACCCATCCACCTCTGCCTGTTCTCTGGCGGAGGGCAGGGCTGCAAAATGCTCTGCCAGGAAGTCTCCTCTGGGAGGGGGGAAGAACGACACACCACAGATTTTGATTACTTCTTACAAAGTAGGTTGATATATTTATCCTAAAGAGAACAGGGAGGAAAGGAAGAGACCTACAGCGAAAGGGCCTGGGCTGCGGAGATGAGCTGGGTTAACCCGCACCCACCTGCGGGTGCGGCAGCCCCGCACCAGATGTTTTCTCTAGCTGGAGTCAGCATGACCTCTGGAAGAAGTTAGAGAAGACTTAGACACAATTAATGCTGGAAATTAGAACAGAAACACTAAGAGCGGTCCCAACAGCAAATGGGTGGGCACTGGAAGGGACAAATGGCAGGAGAAGGGCTACAAGAAGGGCCAGTGCTGGTGGCATCAAGAGGTGCAGGTCAGCAAGATCCCAGCACGAGGTCTCCTTGGGAAAACAAGGACACAGTGCCAAGCCTGATGACTTCCAGAGGTAAAGAATGATGGGGAGTCCAGCCACTGCCAGCTCCTGTGGGGAGCAAATGGCTCATCCAAACCCACCACGTGGGTGCCAGCATAAGAAAGCCCCATGCAGGGGGAAGGACGGCTTGGTTACAGGCATGCTAAGTCCTCTACATCCTCACCAGGGACCCTGGGCAGACTGCCTGGAGCAAGTGAGAGGGTGCCAGCAGGCAAAATCCATTTTATTATAGAATAACATCCATCCCTCCAGGCTCTGGTTGCTTTGCCACCTTCTTGCGCCAATGTTGCCCCATTATTTTCTGCATGAAGGCCACCAGAACTAGGATGACATGGGGACCTGCATCCGCCACCCTCCCATTGCTCCCTCTGGTATCTCTGGCAGCTGATGAGTCTTTCTGCTCCTTCTTGTCCACCTGCAAGTGCTTTGGCACCAGGAGCACCTGTGCCTTTGGGACCCCATGGCAGGGAGCACCCCAGCACCCCAGGCATGGCTTTCCATGGAGTGACCTGTCCTTCTTGGATGGACCAGGAGCTCCTTCCTGACTGGAGAAGCCCAAGGAGGGATGTACAATATGGATAAGCTGGATGGACAACCTGGTCATTGTGTGAGTGATCAGGGAGCTGGTTCACAGAGGCTCTTGAATCCAGAGCTGCACTGGAAGTGTTGATGTGGGCACCAAGAGCAAAGCAAAGCCTAGCCAAGCAGGGCAGAGGCAGGGGGACACCCCAGCCCCCTCATTCTGCTCTTGCCTGACTTGTTTCCCACCCCAAAGTGCTGTCAAGGGCAAATCTCTGCTCCTCTGCTGCAAGAGCCTCCCTCCATCCCCAAGAGCACATTGCACAGTACCTTCCAGCATGGAAATCCAGGTGCTGCCATTGCAGAGGTACAGCCCTCGCCGTGAGACATTAAACCAGAACTGCGCCTTCTCCTGTTTGGTGCAGGGTGGACGGGACCCCAGGGTCACCTTCGTGTCAGTCTCTGGGCACAGAGAGGAGCAAGGCAGGCACCTCTTAGTGCACGCGATGGAGGAGCAGTGAGGCTCATCCCCATGCACATAGGAAGGGTTGGATGTCCCAGTCCCATCCTGATGATGGTCACCAGAGAATGGGGTAAATGGCATCCCAGCACTGAGCTCGGAAGGCACCGGCTGAGAAAACCCTGGGGGCTGGCACCTGTGGGGCTACTGGCACGAGCCTAGCACTGCCAAGGGACCCAGACAGGGGCTCTCCAGGGGGGGTTTGAACCCAGATCCCACATGCACACTGAGAAACAGAGGGTACTGGGGACAACCTCTTCCCCTCCACTCCTGCTCCATGCCCAGCCCCACACAAAGAGCCTTCCTCAACAAATGCAAGGCAGCCAACCAAGCCCACACTGCAGGGAGTTACTGACCGTAGGGATATTTCAGCACCTCGTTGCTTGCTGGCTTCGCGGGGAGATCCTGGAGGACTGTGGGGACAGAGAGCGTCGCTACTTTAAAGTTCATGGCAGTGCATATCCGAGGGGTAGCATCGGCTCCTGGCAGCAGGACAAGCTGTCTCAGCAAGCCCTGGGAAAGTGGGAGCAGCAGGTTGGAGAGCAAGTCCAGCAAGACCAAGAAATGGAAACTGCAGGTGATTCATGCCCTGGATTTCCCTCCCAACTCTTGCTTGTTGCCCTCCCTCCTGGGCTGTGGAAGCCTCCAGGGGACTCACGCACGTTTATCAGATCCTCATTCCATCCCCAGCCTACCAAACTCTCCATCCCGGGCAATTTAACAAGCTGGTGCAAGGGGGGCATTGGCAAGGGGCTTGTTAGCCCCAGATGGCTTTCATTGCCTCCACTTTTCACTACTGGTCAGGATCAGGCACTGCCCCTTTATATCAATGAGACTGTGCCATCAACTGTCTTTCTGCCACAGCACCACTGGCAACGTCTTCTTAAATTGGTCCCACAAAGTGCCAGTTGCCAGCACCACCCCTTGCATGTCCACAGCTGGACGGGGACCAAGCCCAGCAGCGCGACCTCCAGCCACCTCCCCTACCCATGCCGTAGCCCAAGCCTTGCCAGTGTAGGGGAGCTAAGAGGGGGCTGCAGCTTGCCCCATGGCCAGCCATGAGAACCTCTGAACAGCCCCACACCATGGGGCACCTACCGTGAACACGCCTTTCCTTCTCCTCCTGTTGCCCAGGTAGAAGCTGGCTCTCTTCACTGACAGAGAGGCTGGAAATGGTGTCTCCACCACCCTGCGGATGGGCAGAGAAGAGGCAGGGGACAATTTCATGGTATCTGCTGGTGGCTGGAGGAGATGCTGGTGGAGGAACATTGCCCTGCCAGCCCTCCTGAGCCCCCCACTGCCGCCCCCAACCTACACGTCCTTGGGGAGGCTGCAGTCCACTGTCAGGGAGAAGGATTGGCCGGAGACGGCCAGGACAAGCGTGTGCCACTGGTTGTCGGAGAGAGAGACGTTGGGGAAGGTGACGCGGGTCTGCCAGCCGCCGGCATGCTCCTGGCTCCAGAAGAGGAAGTGGAGCTTGTTGGGGGCGTAGCGCAGCCCCACCAGCACACTGGGGCTCTCCTCTGCCATCAGCGTGAAGACATACTCGTTTCTCTGCGGGAGGGCATGGACTCAAGCCTGCGTGCCACAAGCTGCAGGGCTGGGCTGTGCCCACTCTGTGCCCAGCCAGCAGCACTTACCTTGGCAGGGACGCTGAGAACCCTCAGTGTGACAATGATGGAGAACTCCTCGGGGAAGCGGTCACAGTGGATGAAGAGCCGGGAGGCAGGGAAGCCCAGTGCACGGGGCCGTGAGGCGGCGAGCTGGAAACCGCGCACCCCCTGCACTTGGAACACCCTCATGCCGCGAGCCAGCCCACTGGCGGGGACCACCTCCGAGAGGATGTCCAGCGGGCGCAGGTCTGTGCCAAGAGACAATGGAGCATGTCACAACAGTGGCAGCCATCTCACCCTGTCCCGCTGTGGGATGGGGTCCCCACCTTGAAATGGGGTGCTTGGCCACCTGGCTTGCTCAAGGCAGACAGCCCATCTCCAGCACTGGCCGGAGGGCTCCACGGCAGCAAGGGGTTCCCCAGCATGCCCCGGTAGCCTGCCGCCCCCTGCCCGGGGTCTGCGCCGAGCCCCTGCTTCAGGGACACGGGGAAGGTTTGGCCTCCAGGCACCAAGGCTGACATCTCCATCCCCACAGTAGGAACACCAAGTGTGCAGGTTCACTTGCATGAACTGTCCCACTTATGCAGCTCTGAATGCTGACCCCAGGGCTGGAACCTGCTGGCCTGGCAGCCCCAGGCTGTCACCAGCTTCCTTGGGATCCACCGGCACCAGCAACCACAACCAGAGCCAGAAGAGCAGGCAGGGATCCAGTGCCTGCAGGCTCGCTCGTGGGGCGGCCACCCATCCCAGTCCCCAGGGCAGTGGGGCACGGCGCTCCCTGCTCCAGTCCCGATCCAGGCTCTCCCAACCCAGCCCTAATTGCACACAGGCACGTACTCCCCTGGCAGGCACCAAAACTGCTCATTAAACAATTATCCTCTCCCCAGAGAAGAAAACAACGTGCCCAGCCCCAGAGCATCGCCTAGGTGAAGAACAGCATGTGCATCAGCACTGCAAAGCCGTCCCCATGTAACAGTGCCAGGGTTGCTGTTGGTCCGACGGCTCAGCAAACCCCGGTGCTGGCAGCCGTGGGAAGGGCTGTACCTGCGGTGGGTGCTTCTCTGACCTTCCTCACCTTGGCACCCTCACAGCTTTAATTTTTGAATGCTTCCCTGGCAGGACTGCGGTGTCTGTAGCGAAGGGCAGAGAGGCTTGGTGATGATGCCCAGAGGATGAAGCAGCACTTGGCTAGACTAAAAAATCCCTGACTGTCCCATCCCTAGCGAGATCAGGCTTTTAGCTCCTATTTGTACTAATAAATCTCGGCTGCTGGGGCACAGCAGGAGAGCTAAGAGGGAGGGAGTTGTGAGCAAGGCTGGACTGGCGTGTGTCTGAATCCAAACCAGCTGGAGTGGGGAAGTGATTCCCCCCCCAGGCACACCCAGCCAGGCCAAAGCAAGACAGGCAGAGCAAGGAGGGATCCACTCATGTGGCTCCATCCAGCCTGGAGCAGGGAGACTGGTAAGGTCCTTCCAATCCTGCCACCTCTGCATCCTCCCTGCCCCCCCCCTCCACTGGTTTCAGCTGCTCCGAAAGCAAAGCCTTGGTGGGGGAGGTTTAACTGAAACAACTTACTTCAGAAATGCACAACTTGGGGAATTACCAGTTCCTGTTTTTCTCAGCAAAAAGCACAAGTTGAATTCAGGCTGGATTTGCGGAGGGGTTTAGGAGCCCCCGACTGCCCTGGAGGTGGCTGGGATGAGCCGTGGGACAGCTCAGCTGGGACTGGAGGCTGTGCCCAAGGCTGTGGGTCAGGAAGAGACCAAGTCCTAAAACCAAAACCAAATCCCTAAACCCAAAGATGTGCGTCCCAATCTGCCTCCTGCATCAAGGCACTGCTAATGATCAGACCGGAGCTGGAGGTTAATGGCCGGGAGAGCGGCTGGAGTGTTTCAGCCCCAGTTGGGCCGCGCACGTGCCCGGCAGCTGCCTGCTCCACAGGGTGGCTGCCCGCAGCCGGACAGCATCAGGGCTGCACCGGGAGCTGGGGAAAGGGGCCAGCAAGAAGGACATGGGGTCAGTTAAATGTGCTGATGCTGGGGCCTTGACATCCCCCAGACCCCTCCAGCCGAGGCTGCTTGGGGACAGTGGGGACAGCCCCGGAGAGACAGGAGCACCTGGGGGAGGAGGTGGTGGGCAGAAACTCTCTGATCTCTCCCAGTTTTCCTTCTCACCGCTGGCTGGGCTGTAATAAAATGTAAATACAGGCACCATCAAACCAAGAAAAGCCCCAAGCACACAGAGCCTGGGCCCAAGCAGCCCCAAAAGCTGAGCTGAAGTTTCACTGCCCGTACAGGAACTGCATGGCAGAGGGACAGGGATGGGAAGGCAGAGCCAGGGGACGGGGACCCTCTTTGGCTTGGGCGGCTTTTGGTGCTTCCCTGCGGGAAATGCCGTCGGAGTTGCCAGCTCCTCAGCTGGGGGTGGTGGGATGGAAACTTTCTGGGATATTTTGCTGCTAGGAGGGCATAGTTTGTGTCTGGCAAGAGCACAGGGAGCCCCAGAGAGTCCAGGGCAGAAGGGACTTTCCAGGGGGGACTTCATGGTTCTCTATTTCTCCTTCTAGCCCTTCCCCTCCCCACATGTTGGTCCCCAGGGCCAGCAGAACTTGGGACAATGTTTGTGCTGCAGGGATGGGCATACAGCTCTCCCCACAGCACTGAGAAGGGCTGTCGCTGCCCAGTCCTGTGCCATGCTGGGGGGCTGCAGGCACAGGGCTGACCCCATTACCCACTGCCCAGGGGTGTGGGCAGGGTGCTGGCAGCTCCAGCACCCGAGGCACCGCTCTGTGCTGTCACCCTGAGACTCGGTCCACTGGCACCCAGGCACTGAAGCCCTGGGGCTGGGCTGCCAGGTCTCCCCCCACATGGGGCACCCTACAGAAGCCACATATCCCCCCCAAAATGGAGCACACTGGGGGCTGCCCTGGCAGCGCAGGGAACATCCCATCCCATCCATGGGAGCACACGGGTCCCGGCGTGTTTCCCCAGCGTGGCCAACACCTGTCTTGACACCTCCCTCCTGGCACAGCCCACCCGCTGGCCTTCACTCCTACCTGTGCAGTGCTGCCACGTCCTGCCCCCGTGGTTGAAGCCCCCTCCAATGGCCCAGTGGAGGATGATGACCCAGAGCAGCAGCGGAGCCGACATCGGGGGGGCTGGCCTCAGGGAGTCCATCCACTGGGACCCTCCTGCCGTCCACTCCTCCGCGCCTGGGCAGGCACCACTCGGCTCAGCCCCCCCAGGGGCTCTCGCATAGTCTGCGGTGGGACGACCTCCTCAGGGACTTGCCACGCCGGGCTGCTGCTTCATTGCTTCTGGGGTGCTAAGCCCCGGCTCTGCCGTCCCCTTGCGTGGGCATCGCCCCTGGGGGCACAGCAGGGGTGGCGGGTGGGGGGCCGGTGGGTGCTCCCCTGGGGCGGCCGCGGAGGCAGTGCCGGCTGCAGCCTGCGCGCAGACATTTAAATGAGAAGTTCATGGTGGGAGAGGAGGAGTCCCAGCTCCTTGAAGAGCTTTTATCTTTTGCCCAACCCTCTGGAAGGCGGCTTTGGGGAGTGATTTTTTAATTTCTTTTTTTTTTTCTTTTTTCTTTGCTTCCTTTCATTTCTGGTGATTCATTTTTCTGGGATCACATGGGAGTAGGTGGGAGATTTGCCCCTGCCTGGAGACCAAGGTGGAAACTTTCCTGCCCCTAAAAGCCTTGGGCTTTTGGCAGCACAATCCCAGCCCGTACTGGGGGGAACCTCTGTCCCCTCTGGTCCACTGCACCCTGCCCAAAAAAAGAACCCCAGAAGGTGCATATTTCTCCCCCAAAATGACCTCAGGCAGGTGATGCACAGGCAGTGCCCTAGGCAAGGCTCCAGCCCAAAGGCCAGCCACGGGATCCGGCCCTGCCATGAGCATGGCAGCAGCATCAGTTTGGAAACCCTTGAGGTTACACTGTTCAAACGGGAGAGACAGCAGTGGAAAAACTCCCTGCACACAGCAAGCTCTGCTGAGTTTCTCCAGCCGCAAAACGAGTTACTTCCATTCCCCAAACAATTGAAATGGGCTCCCACCACCCCCCCCATCCCCAAAGCCTTCCCGCAAGGCGAGCGCTAGAATAGAAAGCGGGTGGCCGGGATGAAACGCCAAAAAGTTGTGTTGCAAACTGGGAATTTCGTCAGCAAGGAACAGCCAGGGCCGGACCCGCGGATGTGCCTCGCTGCCGGTCTGTCCATGCCCCTTGCCAGCCCAAAACCCACCGTGCCAGGACCAGGAGGGTGCAGCCCATGGGGTGTGGGCATGCGTCAGAGCTTTTGGTGCAAGGAGCACCCTGTGCCTCAGTCCCAAATCCTGAGAGGAGCTGCTATTGATGCCTGGAAACACCCAAACGCCATTAGTGCTTCCATCTCAGAGTCAAACAGCCCCTGAAGGCTGGAGGGCAGCTGTGCACATGTTTGGGGACGCTCTACAGCGAGTAGCGTTGCGTGGAGCTCCCCCTCCCCACAAAGCCTCTCATTGGGCATCCCCCAAATTAGGGCTCCACTGGGATCATGCTTAAGCAGAGGTTAAGTGGAGCTTAATTGTGGAGGAATGGTTGCGTGATCAAGGTCATTTGAGCAAACCAGCATTTGAGAATAGTGAATGTTAAATACTTAATTAGCATAAGTAGGAAGCCTTAGCATAAGGCCGCAAAAGATCCTCTATGTGTCCTTGACCGGACAAATATGAGGAACAAGTGGTGTTGTAATCAGAATATAATAACAGCATATAATGTAGTAACCAATCGTATAATCAGAATGAGCGCGTGAACAGTCTTGTTAGTCCAATCAGTTAGAGGCTTTTGGCTCGTGTATCTCACATGTATCTGTAACTGTCTATATAAAGGCTCTGGAACACGATTAAAAGGAGAACGTTCTAACTCATATTGAGTGTGTGTCATTACTCGGATTCCGCCCCCCATTCCGACATCTGGTAGCAGAGGATGGTTAATCCCTGACTGAAGACTCCGAGACTGCGGTAAGCAGCGAGAGGAGAGGAGTGGGGAAACGCAGCTGTGAGCAGCGCTACCTGACTCAAGAAGAGAGGTAGACGCCGGAGTGAGGTCGCTCCTCACCTCACAAGAAAGCAGCAATGGAAACTGAAGCTGCAGCTACGCTACTTGCGGGGATCCTCTCCAAGAGAGGGATAGAAGCCCCTGCAAAACTGCTATTGAGACTGATAAAATTAGGCCAAAAATATGGCCACTTTGGGAACTCAAGTCTTATTTTCTCCGTTATGGAATGGAAGGAATTAGGAAATACCATGTGGCAAAAAACCATAAAAGGGACTAAAACAGAAGAGGAGGAAATTAAAACTGTGCGAACTTTGTGGGCTAGTGTGTTGGAAGCTTTGCAAGAAATGAAGGCAGAAAGGGAGATGGCTTGCGCAGCTGCTCAAATGTTAGGCACCGGCTCGGTTCAACCAACTGAGAAACCGGAGAAAAAACCGGGACCAGTGGCGCGATTTTTTGGTCTGCCGGCGGTAAAGGGAATGTCCGGGTGAATTTGTAATGATATCGGTCAAATAAAAGAGCAAGCTGAGGGCCACGGGGCAGTGTTGGGGCAAGGAGCTGAGCCTAAATCTGCAGCAGATGTATCAGTGCGGCCAAAGACTAGTACTGTGCATTCTGCTGAGAACAAGGCGGAAGTTCCCTCTTCTAGTGGCTTGCCTCAACTGGCAACGAATGCAGAAGTGCCTGTGCCCTCCTCAGAGAAAGGGGAAGAGCCTGTTGCTCAGAGTGACTTAATAGATTTAGGCGGGGAATGTTGCTGTCCTCCACCTACGGCTCCGCCTTTGCATAAGGAAACCCCTAAAAGGGACATTAAGACAGCTCAACCTTTACCCCTCCCAAAGACACCACCGCTGCCCTCTTAACACCTCATCCTGGCCACCAACACCTCCAGAAGTGCTGGAACCTTCAGGGAACATGAGCTCCAAGCAATCAACCGATAAAACAGAGACTGATAAAAGAATAGAGGAAGTGCTAAAAAGGTTAAAAGAACTAGAAACAAAAACAAACACTCTCTCCTCGGAGCAAAAGCCTAGTTTGCCTAGTGGTCCACGTCCGCCTATGCCATTAGCCCCTCCTGCTCCCCCACGAGTGTCGCGCTGGAGCGGGGTCATAAAAGATGCTATCCTAGAAGGACAATGGGAGGCAGCAGCTGCTGCACCTTTAGCATGTCCCGTTGTCCATGAGAATGGGGCAGGACGCTGGGAACCTCATGATTGGAAAATTTTGCAACAGGCACAAACCACTGTCCCTTCATATAGTGTTAAGTCGGAGGCATCCCGACAAATTGTGCAGTGGATCTTTTCTGCTGATCTGTTAAGCCCACATGATTGCTGACAATTAATGCGATTGTTATTGACACCTACTCAATATTTATTATGGGAATCGGCTTGGCAACAGCGTGCTTGTGCTGAGGCAGCTAGACATCAAGGAGAGGGCGATCCAATGCGTGGATTGACTGCAGAAATGTTAGTGGGAACGGGACCGTATGGTGATATCAACACTCAATTGACATTTCCTACCCAAATGCATCGGATGTCTGCTCAGCTAGCACTGGATGCCTTTATGGTGCTGCCAGGCTCAGGAGCTCCCTCCTTTGGCAAACTAGTCCAAGGAACGACGGAACGATACAGCCACTTTTTGGATCGACTACGGGAAGCAATCCAGAATCACCCTGATCTAGATGATCCTGGGAGACAACAAATGTTTAAGGTGTTGGCTTTTGATAATGCTAATGACAAAACAAAGCAACTGTTAGCCACTGTCCCCAAGGGTGCAGGGGTAAATGAAATGCTGCTCCGTGTGCAACGTGCAGAGGAACAAACTCAAACCAATGCAACGGCTGCTGCCGTGCAAGGTGCTGTACAAGCGGTGGTCCAACCTTTAGCTGCAGTGGTCCAAGCTTCACGTGGCCAAGGCCGGGGGCCACGTCCAAATCCACAGTTTCAAGGAAAATGTTTCTGATGTGGTGAGTCAGGACATATTAAGACTAATTGCCGAGCAACAGTTTGGTGTGAAAATTGTCAAAAGCAAACGCATGCCACAAAAGCGTGTATGGGAAACTCCAAACAGAGCGTGGGGAGGGGTCGCGCATAGACACAAGTGAACCCCCTGCCAGCTCCCTTCCAGGCCGGAGCGGCATCTTGCAACACTTAATCTCTCTGCAGAGAGAGCTGCAGAGGCAAGGCACCACTGGCTCCCCATCCCTCCTCATCCTCACAGTGGGGATGGCACCCACCAGCACGGCCACCACCCAAACCCGGGCGTCCCGAATGGCAGCCACTGGTGGTGACCACAAGGGATGCAGGAGGTGTGAACCATCCCATCTCACCTGACAGGCTCAGCCTCTCACGCTGCTCCCTGTGGCCTCAGGGATGCCCGCCAGCACTAGGGCTGGGAGTGGCTATCTCGCCAAGCCCCCATGCTGTGTCTGCTGGCAGGAGGAGTGGGGTCCGGCATCCCTGGCCCAGCTGGTAGAGAGGCCAGTGCATTGGAAGGGAGGCTGGCATGGAGTGGAGCGCGGCTGCTGGCAAGACTGCCTCCCAGCAGGTTGGCGCTGGGTAAGGCGGCACAAATGAGAATCAGAGCCGCCACATTTCCCAGGGCCACACACATGTGTCAAGTTAAGCGTGGCTTTGGCAGCACTGTCCTGAGCAGGGGGATTCGCACAAGTGGACAGATTTGGGGAAGTGTCCCACCGAGGCCAGCCCCAGCTCTGTGAGGGTCCAGGCAGCCCATGCAACAACTCTCGAGGAGGGAGGAAAAGTCCAGCCGGGGATGCTGGGGCGACTGGTTTTTCCAAAGGGGATGCAGCTGCCTTTGAGTGCTTCCTTGGCCAAAAAGCTGGTTGGTGGGAACACCTCTAGACCCAAGGACATAGCCGCAGGTGTCCCCTCCAGAAGCAGGGGGATCTGGGGACTTCCAGGCAGGAGGTGGAGGAACCAAAGCCCCTATCAATAAGCACAGAGGACATGCCAGGTGGTACTGAGCCCAGCACCGTGGCCTCAGGCTGCTTTTCAGCCACATGCTGTTAATGAACGTCCTCCTGGTGAGGACAGGGACCTTGATGATCCTCAAGTATTTTCTCCATCCTTGAGCTGGGGACCCTGGCATGGCAGAAGATGGTGGAGGGGCTTGGGCAGTGTCTGGCGCTTTTCTCCCTTCCCAGGAGGGCCTGCCTGGGGAACTCAGCTGTGATGTGAAGTAAGGACAGGGGCCCATCGCTGCCCGCTGTCGCATTGGGTCCAGGACCTGCTTCGTGTCTCAATGACAGTAGGAAGTGGTCTGCAAAATTGTTCCTAAGCACACACACACACATTCCTATGTGCACAAGCAAGCGCGAGAGGACGAAATAAAAGAGACAGTGAGATGTTTGCCTAATTTGCATGGGTCATAAACAAAACCATGTGGTGGCTCCAAACAAAACGATCCTTGGATTTCTACCAAAAAGGTTTGGCCATCCCTGGGTTAGAAAAGGTTGAGAAACTCATCTGTAGGCAAAAAATTTCAAGCAGAGCTTCCATGCAGAGGACAGTGAAAGGAGGGCACCTAATCAACGCCAGGGACAGGCTGGACCCTGCACACAGGGTAATGTTCCTGCTCTTTCAAGACTGTAACTAGTTCCTTATTATTTGCAGACACAAAGTCATGTTTCAGGGCTTGTTATGCCCTATTCATTTCAGTCTTTATTCCTGACATCTGCAAGATCTTTCTCCCTTGAAACACAGCGCGCATACAGGCACAGGCTGTAGCAAACCTTTGAGGGACCCTACACTTAATGCCCAGACACATGCAGCACTGCCCATCTCATGTGTGTCCTCAGCCCAGGCTCCGACAGCAGCAGGCAGCGCTGTGTCCGTCCTCCTGCCCGCACCGGCAGGGCCAGGGGAGCCGGCCAAGCCCAGCTGGCTACCATGCAGGTATGGCCATACACACACACCTACAGGGATGGAGCTGGAGGTGAATGGTGAGCACACGGAGCCAGTCTTGCCTGTGTGAGCAGCAGGGTCAGGATCAGCCCTTGGGGGTCATTTACGAAGGGGATGGGGGAAAATTTGTTCTCAGAGCAACACTCCAGATCACAGTTCCCCAAATCCCAGGTCAGGTTGGACACTGGGAACAACACCTTCCCTGGGATGGTGGGATGGAGAGGGATGGGGTCTCCATCCCTGGCAGTTTCCAAGGTTGCTCCCTTCTCACCTCTGCCCCTTCTTGTAGGCTGAAAATCTTCTCTGTGTTTCCTGGAGCTACTTCAGCTCCCCGAGCCCAACCCACTGACATAAACTGCAGTTCCCACAAGAAATATCCACACTAGGAAACCTGTCAGTGCCATACAAGAAGTGCAAATGTCGTTAACCCCCTCACTTTTCAAAAACTTGATTCCCAGAAGTTTTGGAGAGGTTCTGCCAGGAAAAGTTTTGTCGAAGGACTGGGAGGATTGCAAAAGGCACTGTTTTTAGGAAAGCCACCAAAAAAAGCACAAAGCCGCCCCAACGCTGCAAGTCTTGCTGCCAGCTTCCCAGGCGCAGAGCTGCCTTCAGGAGCAGTCCCTGCTGGGCAGCGGTGAACCACCAGCATAGCTCACATCCCAGAGCCCTCTGTGTCCACACACCCGCACGCCTCCCTGGCACTGCCAGCCCCACAGTCCCACAGAATGAAGGAGCTGGGAGCTGCCATCCTGGCAGGGCTCCTCCGGCTTTGGCCACGGGCAGCAGGCAGGGCTGGTGACCTGCTGCCCAGGTCACTTTCCAGGTAGATGGGAGAGAGCCAAGCATCATGCGCCACGTTTGGAGGACACATGGCAGCCGAGCTGGCAAAGTTCGAAAGGGCTGCAAAAAGTAGTCACTTAACTTTCACCAATATGAGCAAAAAGACAGGCCTTAAGACTGTGCCTCTACACCAGAACTGCTTGGGATGGGGCTAGGCAGTGCCCAGCAGCCACATCTTTCTTTGCTTCTCCCCTGCATGTGACAAACAGCCTTTTACTGCTGCCTGTCCCTCTGTGACAATGTTTTTTTTTTCTTTTTGCCACCTCCCTTCAGTGTACCTGAACCTCTTGCAAGAGGCTGAGCCATCTCCCCACAGCCACAGGACCCCCAACCTTTCTCTGTAGTCACCATTTTCCAGCAAGGTGGCTCCATACAGATGGAGGGCATAAAACCCAAGCAACCATGAGCATTCAAACTATGGAGATGGGGCTCCGGGTATTTTCTGGAGGTCTTATGTCTACACGGAGGCAAAAGAGTAGCAGAGGGGCTAACATGTCACTTGGTGGTGGTGCAGGAGATCCAGGAGCTCTGCCTGAACTCCCTGCTCCATCTGCAACGTGAAAGCCCTGCTTGCCTTTGAGCTCAGCTAAGAACTCTCTGCAGAGGGAATACACAGAGTTCTTAAGGCCAAGAGGAAAGAGGCAACGTTCTCATTTCATGCTTACTGCTAGAAAGCTCCTGGGTGCCTGTACCCACCCCAGCCTGCTCCCAGCTCTGTGCTTCTTCAGCAATGGCACTTGCCCGAAGACCCCGGGGGTTTGCAGAGCATGCGCTTTGCAAATGCAGAGGGGAGAAAGGGAAGGGGTTTGCAAATATCTAAGCCTTCCTCCATCAGGAGCAGCAGTTCATCAGGCTGAATATGCAAACCTGAGGGCTCTGCATGGAGAAGCTTGGCCGAGCAAATTCCATGCCAAGTGCTGCATCTATCTCAGCAGGCTGCCTTGGGGTAACGCCTGAGCCCTGGGGCTGGCTCTGGGATGGGGACAGAGAGGGATCTCCTTTGGCAGTCCTGTGGGAAACCCTCTGCCTTTGCCTCATAGCCCTTTGATCCTGGCAGTGACCACACGCTCCAGCTCGCAGCAGGCGGATGGCGGTAAACAGCAGAAAAAGCCACAGTAGGAAAGCCCAGGGACTTGCCCCCACATGCCTGGGCCCGTCAAGGATAGAAAAGGGGATGCGTGACGCTTGGACCAGAAACAATCCCACGACTCCCCAGTTAGGGCCTGGCCAGCACCTTCTCTCCCAGCTGAAGCCCACCTCAGACCAGGTATGGGCATCACAAGCCCCTCCGCCAGCCAGAGCTCCTTCAGCGCAGGCGGCAAATCTGCTGCCTGCACTCAGGGCTGGGGCCAGGTCCTCCCTCCTGCCAAGCTGTGGTAGACGGAGCATGGGCAGGCTGAGTGCCCTGCAGCGAAGAACAGCAGCTTTAGCACCACTTTGCTCTGCAGCCTTAAAAATCTTCTTGCCCCAAGACAACGAGAATCACAGGCCAATTTTATTGCTCACCCATATGACAATGTAGAGCTTTTTTTAATATATTAGCGATGATTCAGGCTCTGGAGGAGCTGGCGGGACCGAGAGGGCAGCAGGCAGCAGAGCAGGCGGCTCGTGAGGTGGGCTCTCTGGGTGCCAAGGCGGGAGTGCAGGCAGCCACACTCGCTCTGCCCACCCACTGGCAGCCGAGCGCAGCTCCATCTCCTCCGACATCCGGGGAAGGAAGGGAACAAAGACAGAGAACAATTGCTATTGTTTTCCACTACTTTCTTCGGGCCAGTTCCTCCAGTGCGGTGTTGCCGCCCAGCCACTCCGGCTGTGGCACTGTGGTCCCACTGCACTCGGAGCTGTGCAGATGCCAACAGGGACGTGGCCCCCATACCCAGGCGCCTGCCACCCAACTGTCAGAGCCTGGTCCCCACTAGCATGAAGGAGATGGACCTGGAATAGTTACCCCACACACTGCAGCTCTGGTCCCACTCCACTCTCCTGCTGCACCCAGCACTGTCGGGCATCCCCGAGATGCTCAGGCATGTCCATCTTCCCATAACCCACCAAGATGTGATGCCCATGGCAGGGAAGGGGTGATCCCAGCCCAGAGCTCAAAGTGGTAGGGAAAGAGAAGAACAGAGCAGGCTGTCCCGGGGAGTCTGGCTCGCCTTCCCCTTTGCCGGTCCCATGCAGTCCACGCGGCAAGGAGAGCTGCCTTTGCTGGCAGCAGGGCCTCATACGGGAGAGCAGGAGGTCACACAGTGACCGTGCATGAGCAGGACAAGCATCCCCTTGATTGCCCCCCCGAGCAGGGCTCTAATTACAGCCCATCCTCTCCTGGGCCAGTGCCCCAGCACCGCAGCACCCAGTGATCGCTGCCTTTGAAGTCTGGGCTTTCAGAAACCACCGTGGAGGCTGCTCCTAATTGCACATTGCAAGAGCTGGGGGGGATTAGAGAGAGTCGGGAGGGGACAGGTGAGGGTGGCAGCAGGGGCTGTTGCAGGAGAGGGAGCCGGGGTCCCACTGTTGGGGTGCTCAGCTTGTGGCATCACCCTGGGCTGATTGCTCTCCATGGGTCCCGACGGGGAAGCAGAAGGGTGTCAGCAGAAGGGTGTCTACAGAAGAAGAAGGTATCTAACCCATGAGAAGGAATTCAACCTAACACGAATCTTGTTTGATGGGGATTGTGATTAATTGGTAAAATACATCAGATGCCCCCTGGTTACTGACTGGGTGTTGAAAGGACAGATGCTGAAGAGCATTAAATGCTAAAAGCGAGGCTGCATGGGGGCTGTTTGGGCAAGTAGCTTCAGCAATGACACCCATGTTTTCATAAAACCAAGCTTCATATAGAGCCCTAAGACCTTAATGAGGCTCTCAAACACGAGCACTCCCACCAAAGCCATGCCTAGGCTCTGAGGCAGAAGATCTCGTGTCAAACCAGGATCTGCCCAAGGACAAAACTTAATTTATAATCATGTCTCCAGGCAAAGTAGATTTGAAAACACCTGCCCTTCTGGCATCCCTCTTTCATTGCAAGAATGGCTGCCATTAACCAAGCTCAAGGGGATTGATGCATTGACCGGACCGGCAGAGGAAGACGGGCATCCTGGTGAAGCAGCACACCAGGAGAGGAGCCTGCACCAACCCGTCCCAGGCAGACTCAGCAAAGAAACCCCAATTCACCCAACATCATCACGCCGGCCCTAATTTGGGTTCAATTTGCCAAATTGTTTTGGCATGGGAAAAACTGGTTTGGGGCAAAACTCCCAACCCCATGTCAGGCCCAGCATCCAAATGCGTGGGTGCCCCGCGCCCCACCCCCACCCCCATCCCCCTGGCATGTTGCATCCTGCATCTCTGCTGCTTTGAACCCACCTCTTGCACCACCCCACAGTCCCCAGAGGGGCAGCCACAGCGGGTGCATCCATCTCTGCTCCGCAGCCCGGCGAGCCATGCCCCAGGGCACCCACACCCCCGGCCACCCCCTCAATCCTGCAGCCCCTCCGGCCAGGATGACCCAGCTCCTTTCAGAGCTGTGACCACAGTGCAGAGCCACGCCGCACACGCCTGACTCCTGCCTGCATCCCCTGGTTAAACGCATCAAAGTGCCCCCAGAGAGCCCTGCCTTGGTGAGCCGGGGCTGGCTGGTGCCCCACACATGGAGAAAGGGGACTCAACCCAGGACTTGGCTCATCTCCCCCCCCACACCCTTCAGCAACGACATGACTAGACAGACCCACTTGCAAATCGCTCCCCGAGAGCTCACACACATGCCGCTAACACCAGCAGCTACCCTGTAATAACCCACCATCCGTGTCATTACCATTAATTATATATTGACATACCCCATAATCTTAGCTGCTGCTAAGTCACATCTCAGGGGGTGCGAGCCGCTTTCAAAAGCCACCTGGCTGGTTCTCCTTTGGCTCTTACACCACCCGCCCCTGGAAAGAGGCTGGTGGCCGAGGCAGGACTAGGATCTGGCAGGTGGTTGCGAGGACCAGGGCCGGAGTGATGGGGAAGGAACGGATCTCCTGGCCGCCTCATGTTCCTGGGGCACCATGAGAGCACCGAGCACATTACGCAGGACCACCAAGCATTAAGTGGCTCAAGCGATTTTCCCTCTCCAGCACTGGGTTTCATCCCTGTGGCACCAGGGAGCCTTGCATAGCTGTAGCTGCCTGTGTGACCCTGACGGTGCAGGCAGGAGCAGGCTGCGCAAGAGGTGACACTGGGAGCCCTTGCCGGGTCTGGTGCACAGGCTCAGCCACCTTGCTGTTCAGGAAGGGCAGCTCATCCCAACCAGACCCTCAGATGCTAGAGGAATTCTCCAGATTCCTGCACCTTCCTCTTCCCCGTGCCAGCCCCAACCATCCCGCCAGCTGGCAGCAAGACCCTCAGCATCCCTCACTTTGTGCTCCTCCCAGCCCCTGATCTTGCTGAAAGCCAGAGTGATTTTCTTCTTCCGCCAAGTCAGAGAAATTTGAGAGAAGCAACACGGGGCACGTAACGAGTGCTGCTTCTCGCCAGGCAGTGCAGGGGCCTCCCAGGCTCATACCTCCATGGCTTGCCGCTGCCCCGGCTCACTGCTGCCCAGCCAACACACACCGCCCTCATCCCACGCCTCGGGGTAGGGGCAGCTGCTGCTTTGAGCCCCTTGCTGGAGCTACCTCCTCACAGCTGCACTGATCCTACATCTGAGATAATCCCAGCACAAGTGGCATGGCTGGCACTGGGGATGGACATTTGGGGTCTGGGCTGACAGAGGGCATGGTTTTCCTTTCCATTTTCATAGGGGTAGAACGCCCACAGCATCCTCACCAAGATGCAACATCAGGAGGAAAGCAAGGACCTTCCAGAGATGCAGAGCTTTCACCATTTTATCTTGAAGGCAGCACACCACCTTCCAATCATTATATAGTTCCAGCCAAAAATAAGCTGGAAAGAGGCCTGGGGGCTGGCTCTGCCCCGAAGCTGCAGCTGTTTCATGTGGCTCCAATGCCTCTCGCCCAGCAGCTTGCACTTTCAAAGAACCAGTTGCATGCACACAGGCACACAAAACACAATTAATGAATGTCTCGCATCCCACTGTGTGTGTTCTGACAGCCCCATTTGCCAAGGAAAAAAAAAGCATGCGTGTGTGGATATATGTATATACAAAGGCTTTAAAGAGGACGTTGCTTGCATTTTTACAGCTTTGTTGAAGGGTTTTGGTTTTTTTAATATAAAAGCCTAAAGCAAATATAATCCAGAAAAAGGGGGGTTTAAAATCTTTAATACTTTACCTGTATGCGTAACACCTGTAGAGCTCTGACACTCCCCAAGGAATGTTTTACAGTAACTGTTCCAGACTGAAAAAAGGCAACTGCTCAGAAAAACATTGCTACTGGCTAGTATTACACATGCTGCCAACACGAGTATTCTTTCATGATGGGAAAGGATTAAGCCTTTCAGAGAAGTCTACCACGGGATCAACAAGGCAGCTTCATGAGCTTTAACTCTCAGGTGTTCTCCAGTTGTAATAAGCTGCCTGCACAGTGAAACCCTCTTGGGGTAAGCCAGGCACAGCAGGAACCCACCCGCCTCCGCCCAGGCACAGAGCTGTGTGAGACGAACCCTCATGCTGTATGCTAGGATTCAGTTTATTATGGAATAATGACGATGAAGTTTTATTCCTTTCCTGTGAGTAAAACAAACAGGGAGTCTAACACACCAACTGTGGTGCAATGTTTAAGCCTTTCAATGAACACAAAATGCTAACCACCAGTTTCAGCTACGCAAACAGCCATTGTTCAGGACAGTAGTTCTCACCTCGACAAGGCAAGTTTTAGTCCTCTGAGGTGGGCTTCTGCTTATGTTTTGTTGCCTGCAAGACTGCCTGGCATATATCTTCACTAGGTGGCTTAAAACAACCTGAGTTAGCAAGCCCGCTGCATGCCAGTCACTTAAAAAGAAATTATTTTATTTCTAAACAACAGAGATTTGGGGACTATGGAAATTTTCAGTAGGAATTGGACATCCAACTGTCCTTCTCAAATCCAAGAGCTAGTATCAGCAGATTTTGAATGACATATTAAAACTCATGATTCACCTGTTGCCATAACAAGACCTTCCTAGGCCAGGTACATGGATCATAACAAGACCTTTGTAAGAAGCAAACTGCACCTCATCTTCCATCTCTCAGATTTTTATATTTTTCCTTGAATTATCAAGTCATTGCCAGCATCAGAGACAAGACACTTGCCTGGAAAGCCCAAGCAACTGTGCGAACTCTTTGACCCCTCTAAAGCATCCCCTGTGTTTTAACTGCATATAAACCCTTCCACTCCTTTGGACCAAGTCTATATTGGACTCTTTTGAGCAGTTGGTTATCCATATAAAACACCCACTACAATACATTTGCATACAACTAGGAAAGGAGAAAATATAATCACTTTATTTTCAGTATACAGACTAAATCCCACCATAAAATAAAGATAATGAGCGAGCACACACGAATAAAATACTCTGCACTTTAAAAAAGCCCACTTTTGCCATGTCTGCTGAATCCATCGTTTGCCACATGGTGCTCGCAGCTCTCCAGCGTTGTTTCCAAGAGTGGTTGCAGTACTCCCAGAAGCAGTGCTCCACCTACTACAATTCAGAAAAAGCTCCCAGTCTGCATAGAAGTGCTACATTTTCCTGTATGCCTTGAAATACTAGTTAGGTAGAACACTATTTCATCATCTCTGCTCCCAACTATGTCAGGTCCCCCTCCCACCCTTACACCAAAGCAAGAAGAATTACTTCTACAAGGAGGCAGAATCAGCAAGTTGTAGCAATACAAACTCTTCAGAGGTGCAGAACAATGGCATACTGCAATCTGCAGCATGTGAATATGCAGCACAGACAGCAAGACATAAATACTGATGAGTTGTACACATGCGCATGCATACAATCACCTCCGTAAAGCTTTCTCCATGGTGTGACTCCTTCGATGTCACAGGCTTTTCACAGGAGGAAAAAAAAAAAAAAGCCCTTCTCAAATTTAGCCTGTTTAAAGCTGCCAACAAAATTTGATTTCATGTGCTATTAATGGGCATGTTATTGCTCGTAGTAAATTGGAGGTTTGGACCTACACAAGAGTTTCACTTGCAAAGCACAAAGGTCATCATCAACTGATTGTGGCTGTTCGTGTATTCCACACCCTCCACACCAGCGGTCGGCTACAATGCTCTGCAGTTCTAAACATGCATCGTACCATCCCCTAGAGAACACGGTCAGTGTCTTCTCTGACTCGTACATAAATACACAAGAGCAGTCAGCATAAAGAAGTGTTACAGTTCATTTTATAAAATTCATCATGTTCCTCTTCACTCGTTCACCTGAAAAATGGGTGACCTGGGCTGTAATGGCAAAGGCCAGCAGTGCCTAATCCTCTCAACACCCAAATGTCAATAGAAGAGGAACTGACAGTATTGCAGAGATATTTCACATGCCCGGCAGACCAGACACATTCTCACTGGACTTTCAGGCTGCCAATGACCTATCTCGCCCTGATGAACTTGACCAAAGCCTTTAAGAATCCAGTTTTCACATCTTGCACCTCTAATTGAATGTAAAGTTTACAATTAAGTGTCTTCAAGGAGTAATAAAGCAGCTCTTGGGATTTCTTCCAAGCAAACACTGACTCAAAGGCTCAGTACAAACTCACAGTGTTAAATGGGAACACCAGCCCATTCTGGACCCCCAGCCAGACACCGACAACAACTCTCTAGATCTCTTAAAGTTACATGCTGCACAATCACTTTCTTTGCTAATACATCCTGACTATAAACTTATTTTATAGCCTCTCTTGCTAACTATACTCTTCAACTCCATGCTGACTGCAAATGCTGTCCTTAACTTAGCAAGTATCATAAAATTGATAGATTATTTCCTGCCTACCGGTGCTCCAGATGCAACACTACCTAGAAAAACATACAACTAATTCTTCCAGCAGGTGATCCAAACCAGCTCTGTTCTCAAACTGCAGATTGGCAAAGGCGGGCTGCAGATTGCAAAGTCTCCAAGCTTTCCATACGATGAAGTGAGGTAGCAACAAGCAGCCTTTGAAACAGCACTGTCTCCATATTTTTCCATAGTATTAAATCCCTTTTCCACACAATTTAGTGAGTGAACTAGAGGCTTCTCTGGAGCATTGGAAGAAGAAAAGAGATGGTAAATAAATAACGAATGATAAGAAGAACTAGGCTAATAGTTTTGCAGAGTTTTCCTTTTTGGTACCAGCACTGAGCACTGCTCGTTTTCAGGCAGAGAAAAATACAAAACACTTCAGTCTGTCTGTGAGCTTAAAGTCCAAGTGACTTCTGCACAATCTGCTTGGCAATTTTGTTAAATTGTTCTCTGTCTTCCCGCCACATCTTCGAGGCATCTACATTGGCTCCACTTTCATCATTTGGCTCTGAAACAAGAAAGACTGAAAGATAGGTGGGCAGACAGGCAACAGAGCAAGACCCTCTCACTTTTTCAATAATGCTTCAGCACTGCCACTTCCCTGTGGTTTTGGCACACTCCCCCTGCTTGGGACTACAGAAACACCACTAAAGAAAATCCAGTGACAGTTGCTGGGCTCCTGAATGGTTCTGATTTAACTGATCACAAGAGAATATCACAGCAAGGTCGAGTTTAGGTAAGAAACAAATGGCAGAGGAGCAAGACTTTCTTTTGTTTATGCTTTCAGCAGTTGAGCCCAGCACGCACACGGAACAACACAACGCGGCACCACCAGTGTCATCAAGCATTTTTAAAACTGCACACTGCTCCCTGCAAAATGTTTTTTCTGGTTCTGCGGCTTCACAAAGCCCTCCCGACCAGGCCACCCAAACAGGCTCTGTCACTCTTTAGGATGGCTTGTTCTATTAAAAAAACAACAAAACAAACCAAGAAAACCCATAGAATGCTTTCATTTCTGCAACATCTTTCATCCGAGGATTTCAGAGCACTTTACAAAGTACAGTAAGCCCCTGTGACTCCAACACTTCATTTTGTACAGAGGTAAGCTGAAACATGGGATCTGCCAGGTTTGTGTTCAGCATACAATAGGACAACTGTCACAGGATTACACAAGCCACTAAGACAGAACATACTCTACCCATTTTGCTTCACACACTAGTCCAAACCCACCCCAGCCCCATTCATGGCAGACATCTTGGGCTCATGTCTTTCTCAACACAATGCTGACAGTCTGCCCTTAAAAGCCAGTAGACACGCAGGTCACCCAGTTTGGTAAGCTTGGGCTTACCCTATCTGCAGAACCAGAGCCAAGAGTTTGCCAGCAGCCCAAAAGAAGCTTACCATTCATGTTTTAGACTAATTCCACCAGAAGCCATGGGAAAACGGGATGCACAGGCAGAGAATAAGAGAGACCAGGTGACTCCCACACTAACCAGTCTAGGTAAGGCTGCACCACAAACCAAGTTCTTGGAGGCCACGGGAAGCCCAGCAAGGTACTGCTTCCCTGCACAGCTTCCCAATGGTAGGTTACTATTCTGAAGCTAAAATGGTCCTATGTAAAAATCTGTTGCTTGCTCTTTGATCAACTTTGCTCCTTCTAAACCCTCTAAACCTTCTAAAATCTTTTACCATTCAAAATTATTCTAAGGGACACAGCTCTGCCCTTTTCAGGCAGTTCAGTGGCTCTGTCCGCTGTGTGGTAAAGAATCTGACTTTCAGGGAGCTGTACACAACAGTGCTGATCCACAGCCCTTGCTAGATTTAGGGAAAGCCATTTAAAAGGCTGCACAAAAAGTTTTTTCACCCCATTCCTCAAGAAGCCTTCCCCTGAACCAGAAGTGGCAGAATGGGGTACATTCCCAGGCTGGCAAAAATGAAACAGAAATGGAGGGTGCTGGCTTGTGAATCACAGAGGCCACAGTCTGCAGTTTACTATACTGCTTAGATCTGGCTGGTAACCCTTCAGCTGCTAAAGCCAAATCCAAGAAAAGCTGTAATCAATAGCTTTAAGATCTGCAAGAGCTGAACAGGCATCATAGCAAATACAGAGCACAGGTTTTGTGCAGGAGAAAGGAACCAGCTGAGCCTCCAGACCCACCTGACCATCACCATCTGCTCAGTTGCTGCTGACCTGGAAGGAAAGCAGTGCAGTTGCTGGCAAAGCTGGAAACACCTGTTTAGTCATACTTTTTCAATTGTTTTCACAGAACTGGTTTATTAATAAATAAATACTAGGACTTTAAGAACTGTTGCTGCTGAACAACTTTAAATGTCCTTTGATCACTTAACAAATCAAACAGCAAGAAGCAGTTACTGAGTTAGCTAGAGCAGCTATCTGAGCTATTGCTAATAAAACAGCAGTCCTTACCTGCCAGCATGCTAACAACCGACAAGAGGATCTTTTCCACGCTCTGCACAGGACTCCACCGCTCAGCGCTGCTCTCATATCCCATGGGATCATCCCCAGGAGCATGAAGAATAGAGATGCAAACTCTCCCATCTGGGTAAACTGCACAAGAAGTACAGGGGATTGATTGTTACTCAGTAGAAACACTTGGCCTCTCCAGGTCTTTAGCACGGATGAATGTTTGGACATGGCCTTTGTATGACTGAAGCTAAACCCAGTTTTATATTTCCTCTTCCAAAGGCAAGAGGACACAAAATCTGAAAGGCAAAAATTGGCATTAAGCAAATCTAACAAACTTGGGTCATCCTTCCCTAACAGAAGCCTACTGGGAGCACTCCTGTCATTTAATAACCAGTGACAGGCTCCACGGAAAAAGGAAGAGGTGCAGCCTGGTGGAACAAGGCAAGAATTTACGCACAGACATGGCTCCAAGTAGGTAACCAGTCCTACTTAAATTGAAGGGTAACAGCCACACAGCACTGAATGCACATTGGAATCCTCCACTGGACTATGACTGTAAAAAGAATTAAGCAAACTTGCTCTGCTGCAGCAAGGAGGGAAAAGTGGTATGTTATAAACAACATAATTGATCTTATTTTGAACATTACTGAGGTGCAACCAGAAGAGTTCACGCTACTTTTTAAATTTTTGCTTAAAGCTCTGCTGCATTAAAGCACATGGAAACAAGGTAACCTGTCAATTAAGGATACAGACATCTTCCCCTCCCACCTGTAGCATAAGCAAAGCATATGCAACAGTACAAGTCCTCTGCACATATGCAGGATTCCACTGACTTGATAATGAGGCCTAAGAAAGGTTGAAGAGGTGATACAAAGAGAATGGAGTTCGAAACACTGCTTTAGCAGCATGGCCTAATTCTGCAGCCTCCCAAGGAATGACAACTTTAGCTCAATACTTCCAGTGCTTCTATTCCTCGGGTGTCCAAACCTCTGCCATTGCCAGAAGAACAAGACAAAACAAAAAGGGAAATGACCGCTGGAAGCAGTTGTGCTCATTTCCAGTTCCTTCCATTCACCCAGCTAATGTCTGCACAAGCCTGCAACACGTAAGCACTTTGGAAGACTTCTATTTACATCTCCTCCTGCAGCCCCATGCTGGGGACTGGAGCTGGTCTAGCTGTAGCTGGAAGAGATGAAAACAGCACATGCTGAATCAGCACTTCTCCTTGCAAGTTCAAAACACACTGGCAGAAGGTATTTCACTTGTAATTTACTCTAATGTTTTTTATGTAGTGCCTCATTTAAAACAGCTGGACCACAGCAGCAGTCATGACAGCAAAGGCTGATTCCAGGAAGATGTAAGCATCTTCCCACTTAGTGACAAAGTGCTAACATAAGACTTGCCTTTAATTGCTACTTTGAAGTTATCTTCGCCAGAGCATCCACGGACATAATTTTATTTTATGAGAAGACAGTTCTCTGGTATCTCAATTCCTCCTGTACATAACACAAACTGCAAAGACAAGGGGAACACAGCAGACTTCTTAAAGATTTTCCTTGCAACTCCTCACAGGTGGAGGAGTAAGCACTTAAGGAACAGGAAAGCACAGCACAGCCACCCCTTTCTACAGCTTTTCTGGGTATAACCAGACCATCACAATCCTACCCAAGAAGATTCAAGTGTCTGCTTTAGGAGATCTCAACTTTAGATTAACATGACCCACAGTCACGGGACTTTAAAGAGCTAAGCTGACCATCCAGTATGATCCAGTTAACCCCACAGGGGAAGCACCCACATGTAGAGCCACTCTGTAACACATAAGAGTCAGGCAGTTTGTGCTTCTCCACACGCTACTCCTCCTGGCTATGCTGCTCACAAAGCAGCTGCGAGCAGCAAACCTCAAGCCAAGTCCACAACTGCAGCTGCAGAGTATTGCCTGGACACAGATTTGCTCACAGAGACCAGTTCTGCCAAGAAGTTTGGGTGAACTAGTCCAGTTGGAGCAAGGTGTCGATGTGACCACACTGCTTCCAGGTGCCAAACGCTGCACTGCTGCAGACATCAGAGGCGATGCTACACTGCCTTGGGCACGTCTACCCAGTTCTACAGTGTGACATGCAGGTGTGTCTTCCACAGGAGAACAGGAAGATGTGGATTAAATGGGCAAGAACCTGCATCAGTGGGGCTTTGAGAAGGAAAGAACAGAACTCAAAAAAATTGCAAATTCCTTTGAATAGGATGAAATAAATCGATTCCCAACTGACATTAAGATTTGTGTTATGCAAGTGCAGGAACACCAGCTGGGAAAGAAACACTAGGCAGGAGGGCAGCATTTTCCTTTTACTGCTCTCAAGTGGCAGAGAGCTAATAGCCTAGAATACAGATCCAGCCCATCAAATCCAGGTGATGATAAACAATCTTTACGCAATCCATGTTGATTTAGCAGATATCATAAGCAACAATTTTACAAAGAACGCCAAGGCCTACTCCAGAAAGCAGTGCTCCAGGCTGCAAAAGGGGGCTTTAAGGTTTTTACCTGTCCAAGGCTCAAACTTGTTAGCTGTACCTGTTACTTCAATTACTTCCACTGAAAAGTCTTAAGATAATATTGTCACCATCAGAATTGCAGAGAAAAGGCCAGCAAAGTCTTAATATTAAATGCCTGAAAACGTGTCATCTGCATGAACGCAGTAGTCTAGTTGAGAAAGATCACATCGGAAATGTCATTAAACTTGTGACTTAATGGGGAAAAAGCCATGCTGCTTGATGAAGCTGCACCCACACTTTGGTGAATATGAACAAATTCTCACTCATTACAGTAACATCAAACTACTTAAATACAAGCCACAGAGCAAGAGTGGAAAGAGTCTGTATTAATTCACTAAATCTCACATCATATACAGAAGATCTATCTTTAGACGATTTAGACAATAGTTACAAGTATTCCTGGAATGATCTTAAAGGCAGTGAAATTGTTGGAATCTTTATTGGACTGTTCATGACCAAAAGGTATATGAAGAATAATGTGATAAAGAGAAAGTGACAAAGCAAAATTGCAGGACAGCTGAACACTCCTACTGCATACTCAAGGCTCAAAACAGAGAGAACCACCTTGGGAAGGATGCCAGCTCTCCTGCTGCAAGTCTGTTTTTAAGGTGCACAAGCAACCCACTCCCCCATACGTCCTGCTGCACCAGACTCACTGTTCGGATGGAACATCTCGCATGTGAACCTCATCTTCGGAGGACTTAACGGGTAGTCGAGTGGAAAGCTCAGAATAGCAGGGAAAACCCCATACTCGAAACAGGTGTCTTCAGGACCCCTAGAAACAGATAAAAAGCTATTCACCAGAGTTTTAAATAGTTCTTTCACCCAAAAGACATTTGAGGTTTGGGTTATACCACCTTCTCCAGAAAACAAAGTGTTAATGCACTCTTAGCCCACACCTCATGAACTTAAATCCATATATGGTGTTTGGGAGGGAAGGGGGAAATCAAAGCTTGCACACTAAATTACTAGGAAGGTCACAACACTGCTTAATTGGCCGGGTGTGTCTGGATATAATTGGAGTATCTGGCTCCAAGGCATGTTTCAGGATTTCAGCGTCTGCACGTCAAGAGAAAGCAGGGGCAGGTGTGGGACTCCTGTGCCTTTGAAGATACTGTTATGCTGTACAAGACAGAGATGTCAAATGCTGTAGCTCAAAAATAATTTATAAAACCTCGGAGACTCAAACTGAGAGTATTGAGCATAACCACACATAAACACTCAGCACTATCTAATGCAAAAAATACAGCAATGTTTTGTAAAAATAAAAACACAGCTCAGGGGCCATAATTGCTAGATGCAGGACAACAATGTTTCTTTGCAGACTTTAAGGTATTTAGTTTGCACTCCCTCAAGTGCACCAAAGAACAAACGGCTGCATCAGGGTTCTTGTAGAAACATTTCCTTACTGTGCTCATCATCTAGTTCAAAGTGCAATCAAGTTACAGATATAAAGACAACTATTTTACTCTCCCTACATAAAACATTTTTGGAAGGTGAGCAAAACATTTATTAGGTATGATTTATTCAAACTTGATGAACTATCTGGAAGTTATAACACAAACATGATCTCCCTTGATTGGAAAGATCATGAAACAAGCTTCAGCACTGAACGTCTTAGCCAAGGAAACCTCATGTATTTAGTAAAAAGCTCTTCAAACAAGGGTTACACTGTCTGGGAAATAAGGTTTAGGAAAATATTCATGCCTCCTCCTCCCAATCCACGTTCTCCATGCTGGAAAGAACAGAAAAGTTCAAGGACTCCTAGCAGTTAAGATTGCAATTGGTAACCTACAGAAAAAGAAAACTGAGACCAGCAAAACCTAAAGCCCTAGCAGGCTCACTCTCTTAGACTCTGGGACTCAAAAGACTTGGCTGGTAGATAAACACATGAACTACATGATTTAAACCTGAATATCGACACTGGCAGATAAGATTAGAGAAATGCATCAACATACTGCAAGAATGAAAGCTAAACCATCTCAACCATTTTGTTCCCTTTCTGGCCTTTTCCCTAAATTTAGTCAGGATTCAATTCACATCTGAGAGTACGCTGAATGCATTTTTTCATGAACATTTTAATTCCAGCTGCATTTTAAAGGCTTATTGTTGAACTTCTAAGAGTATGTACATACACGCATTGAAAAGCTGGTGGGTGTCTTATGTCTGTTTTGAGAGCAAACACACAGCCTTAAGGGCTCTTCTGTCAAATATGTTAACCCAACATGCTCCATTTCAGGGCCTGTACTATGTGAGCAAAATGCTTTTGTTTTAGCCACTCATTGCTGCCAGGATCAACTTCAAAGAAATTATTAAAGTTAATCCAAGACAGCATTTGCAACTACAAAACACTCAGGAGGCCGCAACATTTAAACTTGACAGCATCACTTTCAGTTCAAAAAGGACATTGGCAGGGCCAGAGAGGTAAAAAGCACAGCGCCTTTTCAAATCTTTGCTGAGCAGGTGGTGTGATTGCAAAGTACACCACATTCAAAGCCTCCGTGCCTTATGCTATGATTTCATCTGAGCTGCTATGCTAGTTGAAGTCCAGACTACCCAGTACTTGATTAGGGTTCCTCCAAGAAACACCCAGACCATGTAGTGGTGACACTCGTCCCACTGAGCAAAGAGCACCCACTGAGCAAAGAGCACCGAGCCAATGGGCCAGTTGCCTTAAGCAGTTCCCACACCCCAGGGAAGACAAAGCACTTGCCACTACTAACTGCATGCACACAAAAGGCCCTCATTCTGCACATGCTCCAGGCATGTAACTCTAAGAAAAACCTTGTCTTAAACCTGCTCCATCTAAGACTCTTTACAGCCTGCAAAGCAGGCAGTCTCTGCATCTTTTTCCATGCCCGATGCTACTCTACAGCCTTCCCTAAAGCATTGAGGAGTGGACATCAGTTCTCCTCCAGCCATTGTATGGCATTAAATGACTTGCTAGACAACCAGACTGCTTAGTTGTGAGAGAGATGTAATGAACAACTCTGTTGACATAAGATATAGCATGAAAATAAGAAACTCTGAACTCCATGAGCTGGCTATTACTTAGGCAAGGGCAAGAAAAGGATGATGGGTATCTGCCAAAATAGGAGGGAAAAGCGCATTGACAAGGACAACTAATACTATAATCACATACATTTGTAAATGGCTTCTTATATGGGAAAAGATGCTGGAAAAAGACCAAAACCCACAGTCATCAGATGCTGTCAAGGGGAATTCCATGCTGAACAAAAGTCGTAAGCCTAATTATAGATGTAACTACCTTCCTAGACAGGTTTTTGGTAAGTTGACTTCAATTTATACTGTTTAGTTTTCAAGCAATCTTTAGTTCTTAACAATTATGTGGTTTTGCATCTTTTGGGGATAAACTTTAATAGCAACACACACTTGCATATGCCAACCAAAGAGGGTAAAACCTGGTCTCGAAACATTCAATTAATGAACTTGCACAACACAATGCAGCCTGTAGGACCTCACGCAGCGCTAAGGAATCAAGCAGCATTATGGTAAACTCCCTTGACATGCTGGGGCTATTTATCACCACAAATAAGTCACCCTGTTGCAAAGATTTGGCTTTCATAAATACTCTAATTCAGCTACTGTTTCATGTCTCATCAAAAGCGTGCATTTTACATCAGGCTCCAAACCTCCACCATTCAGAAAGACTACCACGTTTTATTTTCAGTTCTGGATCTATTACACTCACTTTGGCAGCCCAAGAACTGTTCTATCATTCAGACATGTCAATACAGCCTTAACATTTATGTTTAACATTTATCCAGCACTGCTGCTGCAAGCAAGAACACCGGAAATACAAATTATTACCACCATTATTTTAAAAGGCATTATTTTAAAAGGCATTATTTTATCTCTGAGACAAGCTCTTACATCAATTTGTGTAACATTACCTAGCCTGCCTCTGAACTGATAAACAGGCTATGCTTTTTCTCTGTTAGGTCTCTTTTTTTTGTATTTATTTGCCATTGCATGTGCTCTAGCTTTATATAAATCCGGTGAAGGGAAAAAAAAGTATTCTATTCTCTTCTTCATTATTGTGCTATTTACTTACTTTTTGCACTTTACCTGTCTAAAAATTTGACGCCAACTTTAATTTCCTCATCTGCACTTCTTTCATTCCCATAATCTCATGCATCACATTTGAGATTACAAAACATTCGAGAAGATTATCACAGACAAATATAAACAAGTCATTTAGCTTGCTTTCCAAATGTACGCAAATACTTCTACTACTAAGAGTTTTGTAAAGAGATGAAAGTAACCAAACATGTTTAGCGTAAATATGTTTCTATTGTACCACAGCTTCAGAATTTAGCAGATCTTAAAATATAATTTTATTATGACACACACACAATACAGAAACCAAAATTAAAGCACCTCCACCCCTCATTTTGCGCTGACAAAGACCTGAAGCTTAACACTCAGCACTTTCAAGGTCTTTCAAGTCTGCAAGTGGCTCCTCTGTTGTTTAAGAATTTGTCATGGGAAACATCAGAAAAAGTATTTTCTAGGTAATGAACCAAATACAAAAGTACTTGTGTGTGTCCCCCATGAAAGCTCTACTCAGCCACAAAATCTTTGCTACAATAAAGTACCTATAGGCAGGAATTTCCTTCCAGATTCCAAGAAGTGCATTAAATCCTCTGGGATTTCCAAGCAACACACAGCTGTCTGAACTGAAATTTGGTACACTACAAAGTGCGTGTTTCAGAAAAGTGATAACTATCCCACTTGCAGAAAAAGAAAGTGTAAGACACTGCAGCCAAAATCTTTGGTGTCAGGCAACAAACCACCTATTTCCATGCTAAGTGTTTAATTTCAGGGGACTGAGCTACCAGGAAGTACAACCTGTTTATCACAAGATAAATTGCTGCACATAAGCAGAGGCATTTGCCAACTCTTCATATCAATCAGCAAACAGCAGTAGTAATCCTAATCTCCATTTACCAAGGCCTAAAATAACTCGGGGGCTCACGCTTGCCATAAAATAGGATCACCCACGCAGCTAGCTTGTGTGGAATAGGTGATATGTGCTACAGCTTGGTATGCTTTTGTATTGGTTGTGTGCCTGATCCCAAGAAATCTTTGTTTTCATCCCTAGACAATACAGTCCAAGCAAACTGAGCTAGGAAAATTCTGCCATCCATGCTTGTTGAGAATCTCCTAAGTCAGCACTACTGGCTGCAGTGAAAACCTGCCAAGAGCCTGCTGCCCCCAGCATCCTCTGGGACCCCCTGGCCCTGGCTGAAGGAAAGGAAATCACCAACTCTTACTAAAGGAATCTTGAAATACAGAGCCTGGATCTACCCTATCAACTGATGGTCATCAGTTTCAAGACAGACTTAGCCATTTGGAGCTTCATCTTTTCATTTTGTATCATTTGCATAAATTGTCAGACCTGAGTGACAAAGGTCTCTCTTCCTCTCTCCTGCCATTTTAGAACTTTATTTTGTAAAACTCACCAGTTATTCCATGCACTCAAAGTTCCCAAAGAAGTGTACAGCATAAGTGAAAGAGTACAAGCAAGAGAGAAGATGACTTTTAAGATGCTGGGCAAGAAGATTTTGTCTTTTCATGGCAAGTTTTGCTATGAACAACTGGATCAATCATTTCGGGAGTGGAAGGAGGAGGACACAGCTTTGTAAAGAAGTCTGTCACCCGCCAAAACGCAACAGGTAGTGATCACAGCTATTCACCAATAGAAGAGCTTTCTAAATGGAACCACTGCACCCAACGTCTTTACACCACCAGCCAATTCATGAAGTGTAAAGAATTCTATTTTTTTTTAATTTGAATACTTTCTCAGATCAAATTTTTCTAGAAAAATGGAAGGGAACTAAATAGTAAGTAAACTAATTTTAGACAAATTTTTTCTCCTGTCACTGATAATCTGTGTATTTTGCTCCACTTAAAACACGAGAAAAACCTGTCCTGTATTTGCAGTTGAGTCAAGCTCTCGAAAGGTTTGTGTCATCTACAAGCAATTTATTGTTTCCTACAGTGTTTGTATATGCAATATCCAAGGGAGCCCAAATGAGCATTCCTGTCAAATTTGCACGTTACTTAGCCCAATGTTGCTTACTATAATGACACCTGTACAACAAATGATCACTTAAGTCCCAATGCTGCCTCTACCACACTACTTAAGTTCCAAATATAATTCCCAGTTTGGGTCAGAAAAGAAGCTCCCAACCAAAGGTAGGCCAAGGTCAATGTTACACAGAACTGATACACTTTTGCATTCTTGTTCTCCTAGAAGCTAATCATAGTGTGCAGATACAAGCCAGTATTAACTCACATAATCAGAGCTTCCCACTCAAAGAAGTTCTCTTCATTCATGGGACCTATTAAGAAGAAACAAAATAATGCTTAGTGCTACCTGAATGCAAGGCAACAACTCCACAGTGCACAAACCCTGCTCAGCTCCTCACCTGCTACGATCCCTTCCGGTGGGTTCAGGGTCAGCTCTGTAAAAACAGAAACACAAGGAATGTTAACATGACCTGCAAGCCCAAGCATTTTGGCTAGCATTTGGATGTCCACGGCTTAGCACAGAGGCCCTGCCATAAAACACCTGGGGGGGAAAAGCTTGAGGACACCATGGGAGGAATCTTCTGGCCATGCTTTAGTGTGCAAGACTCCACATTCAGAAGGCACAGTATCTCACTGCTGACAATTTAACTTCTACATGAGAGACAGTTTTGTAGCCAACATTATTTGGTGTTTTGCAATTTTTCAGGCTCCCCAAACTAGTCTTCACAGGGGCAACAATTTAAAACTGAGAAGGAAGAAAAAAAGTCTTTCCACAAAGCATGAGAAACAGTCTCCTCTTGGAGCACTGTGGTATCTGCAGGTACGAACCCAACAGCCTGAAGAGAAAATGGGTTGTATTGCCATAATCCCTCTGCACCAATTCAGACTTGGCAGCATCTCAATACAAAATCCAAAACAATGCAAAGCTGGAGAAGCAGAAGCAAGAGACTTGACAAGCGGCTCTGTTCCTTGAATTTAATTTGATTCCCCCTGCATGGCCTGGAAAATGCAAGTAAAAAAAGAAGCAGCAATAAAGCAGCCATGGCTGCACACGGCAAGTTTGGACCCATCAACCTTCACTTTCTGTAGAAAACCAGTACAATTCCCAAGTCATACAATAACCTCCAGCAGCAGTACGTCATTTCAAGCCTGCTGAAGCCCAGCACTCTGTGCGCTGACAAAGTAACAATCAGTTTTTCTACTATCTAGTGCAATGACCATCAACTTCCAGTTTCCAAAGTCCTGCAGGGTAGTAGCAGCTGGCAAGGCAAAGTTCAGCTGTGCGCAGGCAACCAGTAGACCTGCAGTCCCTGGGGGGCTGAACACCAGCCCCACAGCTCCAAGTGAGACATGGGGCAGCCAGTAGGACTGGTGGCAGGAAGCGACACTCCGAGGGTGTCAGACCAGAGGAGGCAACAGGATGAGGCCAACCTAAGTAAGGGCTGTTAGCTGCTTACCTTGAACAGTGTTTCCTAACCAATGGCCTGTGGACTGCACTGCTAGTGGCCCATAACACACAAAACGCAGCCGCAGGAAGCGCCATGCATGTTCCCACGCACAAAAACAAGCAGGAACAAACACGGACCTGGGGAATATGGGAAGTCGCAAACTGATAAACGAGATGCTTGACCTAATTTGTTAGGCTATATGTGAAAACTGTGGGTAGCACTGCACAAAAGAGTGCAAGGATTTTTGTCTTAAAACAGCTAAGTTACTGTTGGATTCAAAGATGTGCTGAGATACACCAACAGGAAAGATAGCGAAACTCTTCTGTTCACTCAGACTACCATTAACTTTGGCAAAGACCTCTCCAATTGAAGTTCAAAAGCACAGCAACAGATTGAAACTCAGCGTTATGGTTTCCCACTAAGTCCTGAAGTTAAGGAGCAGGTTTTTCCAGCTTGATAGTGGGTCTCTAACAGCTTTCCTTGTTGATGTGTTTAGACAGAAAGAAGGGGATGTCAAACCCAGGAGCTCCTGGAATCATTTTGCTCCATCTTGTGGCTCTCTCTAAGAGGAAAATCCCTCTGATATTTCCCACAGTTTCTCTTGAAAAGCCCAGCAGCCTTTTTAGCTGCCCGGTGGCAGCATCTGCACGTCCCCTGCAGCAGCCAGCCATGCAGAGGTGTACCGTACAGCTCTCCATCCCCAAGGAAAACCGGGGCGATGGGAATCAAGACCCAAACCCCGCCAAGCAAAGGTCTTTACAAGGATGGAGGTTTAATTCTCTACTTCACCTTGCTCAGCAACTCCCTCGGAGATAGGCAAAAGAGGTTTCCAGCCTTAAGGATCAGGCAAAGGGGTTACTGGGCAGTGCAGGGGCACATGAGCTTTGATTTTGAGCAGCTGCTGCTATGCCTGGTCACTGAGGAAGGAAAAAACCCTTTTACATGTGGATGGTCACATTCTACCCTGTGATTTCTCTAGAGCCGTTGAAAGGGAAATTGGAAGCACAGCTTTTGGGAGCTATACAGCACAAACTGCCAGTAGCTGACACAGCATCAGGGGCTTCAGTCTTACCAGAGCCTCCAAAATATGGTCACTTTAATGTAATGTCAGGGGGGATTTTTTCCAATTATTCTTAAGTGAGCAGCAAAAAAACAACATGATAAGAGCATTTGTTTTAACCTTTCACTGCAGAATGACTTTGACAAGTCAGCTCAGCTAGTGTCCTACCCCACTCTCCGCTGCCACCCTGTCCCTCTGTGGCTGTCATCCCGAACAAGTTGCATAGCACAACAGGAGCACATCAGCAGATGAAACAGCCCACCCTCTGCTTTCCACGGCATCTGACCTGGTGTAATTTCTGATTAGCCCAAGTTTGGCCTCCTGGCCTGCAAGACAACCCCCCACTGCCCCGCATGCATGGTTTAAAGGTCTCCCAAGGAAAGCTCTCCCCCTCTGCAAGCGCCACACCATGCTGCCCTCTTGCCTGTCCACCCATGACAGCAAGCGTGCCAGTGCACACCCACACCCGAGGCATCATCATCTGACGGCCTCAAACACTGACATCCTGTTTCTGTTCCTGCGTGCACTATTTCCCAGCAACAGCAAGGAGCTGAACCCTCTGCCTGTGCTGAGTGTGGACAGCACCCAACACAAAGCATTGACAGGGGAAATGCAGATCCTGAAGCTATACCAGCCACCACCTTCCTGTGCTGGTATTTTACATAGTGCTATCTATCAGAGCTGCTATCACCAGGAGCCGTGGGATAAAGCAGCCTCCCGGCATGCCCATGGAGCACCCTACCACCAGGCAAGCCTTCACGGTTCCTACACAGCAAACACATAAGCAGCAACATCCTATTAAGGGATTCCAAGAGACAGAAGGACGAGCAGTCAATGTGGAAAAAAGGATAAAACAGAAAGCCAGAAAAGGAATTAGTTTTGAAAGAGGTAAAGGGCAAGGCCAAGAAAAGTCTCTGTGGGAAACAAAGGAATAGCAGATTCACAAGGAGAAGCTGAGGCTGGCAGCTGCTGCTGGAAGGCAAGGTTGTGGTAATGTATAGGCACCAGGTCACCTATACATCACCACAACCACTTCAGGGTGCCCCAGAGTCTGGATGGTTGTAGGGAGCTCTCTACTCAGACACACATGTTGGGTGCATGTTGGAGGAGCCCATGGTGGTGGAGCCCACCACCTGATTCAGAGCAACATCTCTTCACTGGAGAGCATTTGGAGCAGTTTCCTTCTTTGCATTCTCCAGGAGGCATCCTGTTCGGTTTGCAGGGTGGTTCTGCTGCATGCAGTCAGGGGATTTGCTTCCAAATCAAAGCACAATAAAGTCCCAGTTTGCAGCACCATAGCTAAACCTTACTTTAAAGCTTTGCTTGTAAGCTGAGACTGAATGAAACAGAGCCAATACTAGTGAAGTGCAACGCTTCTATTAGGAACTTGGGGCAGAATTGGGTGCACACGCAATCAATGCCTCCCTTTTCATTTCACTGCTCAGTATGGAGTTGTCACAGGCCAATTATGCCTTGGCCAAAAGGAGGAGAACTGAAAACACACGTTTTTGTTAAAGCAGTTAAAAAAGGCTGATCACATTCTTAAAAGAGAAGTTCAGCAGTATGCTTTCTAAAAACTGTATCAATTTAGCATATCTCCAAGGTGATTAAACACACCAGATTCAGGAAATATTAAGGGCACATACTCGCCTCAGTATCTGACAGCATCTGGACTGAGATGCTTGAAACCAGAATCTTGTTCTTTCTGCTCTGCCAGAAATTCTGTTTTCTTCTCTCCTCTCTGACATAGCATCCAATCTGCATAAGGCAATTTGAGCTCAGATGGACACATAGCGCAGTGTGTGTCTGAGATATTTCCCCAGTGTTATGCTTAGGAAAGAGCATTTTCAAAGCATGTGTAACAGGGACATCTGCAGAGGCTTACCACAAACATTCATCCCTCTCTTCCCCCTAGAGAGAGTGGCTCATCACAACCCACGCTGCCACTACAGGACTTTTCTTCTGGCTCCACGCAAACTCTCTCCAAGCAGTAAGGATAGGAAGCACCCACTGAAGTGCTGCCAGATTCTGTTCTGTACAATGAAGGTGTATTTTTTCTGTGAACTCTGAAATCTACAAATTAATGTAAATCTCATCTTTTTAACCCATCAGCACTCCAAATGATACCTGTTGGCATTACAACCCACTGCTCTGTTGCCTGTTTATACTAGAAAGGAAGTACAGTGCATAGAACTAGGCACTACAAATCTTGCATCTCCACAGATTTGACTTAATACTTTCAAAGTAACCCATTTTAGATTTTAAAAGTTCAGCCAGTGATAAAGACATCTTCAAGATCATGCAGCCAGGAAACAGTAAACGTAGAAAAAGAAGGTTTCCATCTCTTAACTCTCACAAACATAACCTGCTATTGAGAGACTCATTTCAGGCTTTAACACTACTCTAAATCTAGAATCAACAACAAACACATGCTCTAACAGAAATTATGCCCTTTTTTATATCTGATTTTTTTGAAAGCCTTATCTAAATTAGTTCTGGCAGAGTCGAAAAATACATGAATAAATGTGAGACAAGTATGAGATGCTCCAAACATGCCAACAAAGACCTGAATAAGGACAAAAAATAAATCCATCTAAACTGGCTGCCCACAGCCACCTTCCCTTCTTCTCCACAAAGAAGGGAAAACAGTGCAATTTCACAGCACCTCCCAAAATGAAATAATGTATTTGGGCTCCAACAGGTGGAAACTCCTCACAACATCAAACATTTTTCACATAAGGTAACAATAAACCTTTATTTACAGATTTAAACACAAGCACGCACATACACAGGGAAAATCAAAGACCAAAACTAAAAAGTAAGCAAGTAAGGTAAGAATTAGAAGTCTAATAAACAAAATACACCCACCAGCAATGCACTGACTGCCAGACATCTCTGTCACAACTAGAAGTAACTGAAGGGAAGAGACAGAGAAGAAGAAAACCAAAGAAAGAAAAAAAATTGTGTGCACAAATAGACACATGGATATATACAAGATTTCATCCGAGGTGGACGGCCAAAAGAAGTTTAAAGTCACTTCCACACTCACACTCACCCAGGGCCATGCACTGCTTACACCTGCACCGTGAACATACATCAAAAACACGCATCGTCAGCAGGGAGCTGAAAGTTCAAGCAAAGCTGAACCTCACTCAGACTACAACAACCCTGTCCCCAGACAGGACCTTCTCTTTTTCTGCAAAAAGAGGCAGCAGAACTACCTACAACTAGGAACTATTTTTATCTTTCAAAATAACTTTCACTGAAAATTTCTACAGGGCAAAACAGGTTCTGAAGAGCTGTGACTGCCCAGTCTTTTGGGAAGCACTAGGGAAGGGTTGTAATTCAGGCTTGATTCTGGGCTTTGTAGCAAAGTTTGATGAGAGCACCCACTAAAGGAAAGTAACAACCCTGGAAATGCACACCTAACATAAGGTAATCCAGGCAGTCACAGAAACAGAAAAGTCTGACTTACCCTGCAACTCAGGTCTCTAGAAGTAAAAGCACTGCACACTTAGTCTTTGTAGATTACATTCATTTTTTACAACACTATGTTTCATTAGAGTTGGGAAAGTATTTATAAAGGAGGATCACAAACAAGATGGTATTTCAATTCATGACAAGTGTTACCCTGGGAAACTATCAGAGAAGATTCATGTAATGTCTGCCTGTAGCATTAAGTCAAATCCTTTTTGATGCTGTTTAATATCACTTTTTCCTACAGAATTCATTCATACAAGACATTCTAGTAAGATCTCGGGGCTTCTCAATAACAAAGGATCAGAAACACTTTTTGGGACTAAGGGGATTTATGTAAGAGAACAGATAAAAGCAGAGTCAAGTCTTTTTGCAGCTACCTTTCAGGTCAGTGCTTCTGGATTACAATAGAAAACCACAGGTTTCTAGGACATGCTGTCAGCACAAGCTTTACGCCCACAACCACACTGGTGGGGCTTGCTCACCATCCCAAGCAGCTACCAGCAGCAGCCAGATGAGCGGGGGCCCCAGGCCAGCCTTGGCCCTCACAAACACCTGCATGACGGTTCAGCTTAGAGACCTGTGCCCTGCAGAGCAGCCTGAGAATAAACACAGTATTGGCAGGAAACATGTGTCTATAAATACTCTCTATTTTATACAGGCTGGAGTCTTCCATTAAATGATGGTAAAGCGAGAAACAACTCCTTGTCCCTGGACAACATCGGGAGCTCTGTAAATGACCTTCACTGGAGCAGGAGGCCAGTTCCTGTAGCCGAACGCCATCCTTCCCCTACTAAACACATCTTTTTTTTCTCCATTCTATTTCCTTGCCTTAAATAAAAGCCAGAACATCAGAGGCCAAAAGCAACTAGGTAAACAAACAAACAAGCAAAAAATATTTCTTGCCCAAAAAAGGCACCTTTGGACACCTCACCAGGAGCAGGTCACCTACCCCAGGAGAAATGGGATGTCCCAGAGGGAGCCAGCCTGCAGCAGCAGGTCCCCACTCCCTGTGGTGGGGCCGGCAAAGATAATCTCTTGCAGATTTTTAAAAAAACAAGTTTATGTCATTAATCACTAAATTCAAGTTTCAAGGCCGTTACTAACTGCTGTGCTTCCATTAAGGTCTTGACAAACACTTCTAATTATCTTTGAGGTAACAAAGCTCTGCAACAGAGGCTTCCATGGGTGCATTTTGTTCCACCTGGAAAATTTAACGGGCTAAAAAACAAAAAGAACTGGCCACTGGCCCAGGATCCCCAGGCCTCCCCCATGACTAAGCTCCCCGTGCCACTGTGTCCCAGCCGAAACAGCCGGGGCTCAGTGCACAGGATGGTTTCCCACCGAGGCCTACAGCAAGGGCGAAGGGAGAACCACCTCGCAGAGGGAAGTGGTGCCAGCCATGTCTCTCCTCTTCCTCAGCCGCGCTTCAGAGGCCCTGGTGCCCCCTAATCCCCTGCCCCGGGTGTCTCTCTAGGGAGGTAGGGAGAGCTCCACAAGCCGAGCGGAGCCGAGCAACCGGCGGGGACCGGGAAACCATGGCCGGCAGGGGCACAGGGAGGTGCCCCGGGGAGGGGAGGCCCACGGCCTACCCCACTGCCGTCACCGCCCCGCCCGGCCCGCCGGCCTCCGGCCCTCCTGGGCTTTCAAAGGATCCCATCAGGAGAGGCAGCGGGGAAGGAAGACCAAACAGTGCGCGGCCCCGTCGCTCCCCCAACTCACGCTTGTACTCGGCCATCAGCCGCTTGAGCGCCGTCCCCGCCATGGCGCGGCCCCGCCACTCCCGCCGCCGCTGCTTCCGGGGCGGGCCGCTAGAGAGGACGGCCGCCTGCCCCTCCGCCTCTATGGTACGCGTCCAGTCCTCCCAGCTCCGGAGCCGCGCATGCGCAGATCGGACGCCCGCCGTACGCAGCGCCGAGCACCCCCCCAGGCAGAACAAAACCTCAATTAGGGGGAAGAAGCTCGTCAGGACTGAACGGAAACAGGCGGGCCTAGCGGCGGGGCTTTAGGTACCAGGCTGCAGGGACGGAGGGAGAAGCTACAGCTGCTCCCGGGGAGGGGAGGAGAGAGAAAAAGAGCACAAAAAATCGTATTGTGTGGCAAAATCCCCCAGGGAGGGTGGGGTTTGCTGCTAAGGGAGGGGTGCAGTGGACAGCCCCAAGAATTTATACTTCTGCTGCCTCAGAAGCCTCCAAGGTGATGATCTGAAGCACCGCCACCACCAGCAGGAAGGGTAAGAACCAGACAAGGGGAGCGCGGCCGGATCGAGCGGAAGGCACAAGACAGAGTACCAAACTATATTTACTGTATACAATAGTAAAGGACAACAAATAAATGTACAAATCGGTGAATAAACAGTGAGATCTACGGGATGTCCCACCCCAGCCCATTTACAAGAAAATTAAAAAGAATATAAGGGCCTTTCCAGCAAGCGGGAGACAATCTAACATGGCCAAAGGGGTCAGCTAAATATAAAAGGCAGGTAACAATCCCACGGGGCAGCAGCGCACAACCTACCGAGGGACAACAGGACAGCCCCGGTAAAAATGCATCTAGAACAGGCTCCACATGAAGCCCATCACGCAAATACATTTAAAATTCAGTAAGTTTGGGGAGGCAATAGAGTTGTTTTTTTTTTTTTAACACAGGGACACGCACGCACCTCTCTTTCCTTTTGCTCACCAGGTTCTTGACAGCTCTTCTGCCCTTAGAGCTTGGTGACATTAAAAGGCGCTTTTTTCCCCCTCATTTATCAAGTTAATCTACCAAAAACAAATATTAAAAAGAAACCTGAGGCCGCAGACTTCTAGTACCCACTGAGAAATAAAGAGACATACTAAAAGGAGCAGGAGAAAGGTGACAGATTCTGCCCGGCACTCAGCGAACAACAGCTGACAGTGCAGAGATAGGTTTCTGTTTTTATAAGCTTGCACAGCAAAAGAAATGTTGTTGCTCTATCACAAGTGTTTGGTTTTGGACCAGCCGCTCTGCTAACTCTGGTTCTGACAATAATTCAGGACAAATCTCATTTCTGCATTAAAAAAGTATATTTCAGATGACTTTATCATAATATGACAAAGCACATGTAGATCTGCAATATTTTAAACTCCAACTCTATACTAAGCATCGTATCTGCATGTACCAGCCTTGTGTCACAGGCTTAACGCTTCTGAAGTAACTGTTTGCAATGTGCTAAAAACTTAAGATCAGCATCTCTTTTCCCTCTCTTAGGCATATCTTAAAAGGAAACTTTTACGCTCACAATTAGCATGAAAATATACTGAATTATTTACATGACTAGAATTAAACAGAGGGGTAAGACCAACAAGAGCCAGGAATGAAGACTCCATGTCCTAACACATGGATGAATATTTAGGCCACAGGTTTAAAAAAAAGAAAAGGTAACAGCAGAGAGACAATGCATATTACTTAATCTGAACTTAAATCAAATTGGCCCAATTTAAGATATAGATTAATCCCTGCAGATACTGTTTTGACTTGCACACGCAGTACGTCAAAGACAACAAGCAATTTTGGTAAATGTCCTCTAAAGTTTAGAAGAATCCTGTGTAATTGGCATGTTCCATTTGTTTACTGTTTAATAGCAAATCCAAGGACAGATGAGAGAGTGAGGTGTGATGAGGATCCTTGAACTCCTCTTCTCAAAAGGACGGCACATCTTAACACGCTCCACCTGTCTGCTGTTGGAACACATCAATAGTGTCTTCATCTTCCATCTCCAGCTGTTAGAGTCATACAGAAAATACGAGACTTGAAATACAGATGGTTACAAAAGCACTTAGCTCTCTACTCCTAACGCTACTAGTTACAGAGCACTTAAGGTGTAATTTTAATTAATGCATGAAACACTTTCCATCAGGCACTCCATCGTCTCTCCCATCGGAGGATCACCAACACCAAAATGGGTTTCAGAGGCACACTGGTCAGTCAGACCAAACTGGGCAGTTTAGCGTCTTCTACGACAAATCACCCAGCTGACCATCTCCTCTGCTCCTTGCCTCTGGCCTTGCCAGCCCAAGAAATCCCCCATATTCTCAGCACTGCTGGAGCCAATGGTGGCTACAGCTTCAGTGCCAGCTCAGAACAGGCCAACACAGAAATAGGACAGAGCCCAAAACGCTGGCACCTGCCAGGGTCCTTTCCACACCAGCACTCTAGTGCTGGCTTGTTCAGCACCAATGCTCCTACGCATTTTCTTCCCCACCCACCAACAGTGAAAACATACAAGGGAAAAACAAAAAAATCCCACCATAGACAAATTATTTGGAACATACTAAACTTAGAGCAACTACTTCAGGATCATTTTAATTTCAAACTCCTTTGATCTGCACGCAGACATCAAAATATCTGTATGGCAATTTGCAGTAAAAGTGGGTTTTGTACCTGTGCAGGTGTGTCTGTTTCACTAATCGGTTGTCCATCAAATCTGAATCTAATCTGCCTCATCGACAAGCCCTGCAAGTTTAAAATAATTAATATGAGAAACCACACTTTTGTTTCTGAATCCAAACCATTTATGGATTTACTGTCAGAACAAATATTAACAAAATTAAGACTCAAAAGATTTAACCAGACAGGAAACTTGGTGCATCTATCTTGCTACATAAATTGAGGAAGTGGAACTGTTTGAGCAACGTCCCGCTGCATTGCTGTCACAGCAAGGACTCTATATGGAACCACAGGTGTGGTCTGATCCAGGTTCTGATCCCGCTCTACAAGGCACAAGTATCAAAAGTTAATTTACAAAGGTAATTTAAGAAGAGATCAATCAATACACCATTCTATAAAGCCTCAGAGGACATGTCAGGAAGGAGCAGGAATTGTTTCTCATGCAGTCAGAGAAGTAACAGTAGATTAAACTGACTCAAAGGAAAAAATTTTTTAAAAATCTGAAAACACCCTACTTTTAGTGTAACTAGCTATCAGCACTGACTACCCCTAGTTACGACAAGTTTTCACTCCTGCCAGCCTTCTGCTCCCAGTTCTAGGTCTTTATCTTCTGATGAAAAAAGAACCTGCAGAACTTGATGCAGACTTTTTACCCACAAGGTTTGTTAGAAAAACACTAGGGTCTAACGTCAGAAAGTTAACATTGCCCTTAAAATGCGAATTGAATTCACGACAGAATCCTGTCTTAACAGTGTTTAATCACATGAGGCAAGTCTTTATTCCCTGCCCCAGGGATCGAAGTCTTTGCTTTGCCCTCCTCAATCCTTCAAAATCCCCGTGCAAGTCACACTTCCAGTCATACACAGAGCCACAGGAACGCCAAAACTCCCTGCATCTCTCTGAAGAGGTCTCTGGATGAGGGGAAGTGCCGGCAAACAAAATCTGACTCCACTTCTGAAAGCCATTCACAACCCCACCCTCTGCTCTGCGCCACCTAATACAGCGTAGAAGCGCAGGCACCGAGGGCTACAGACTGGGGAACCAGGCTGTGGGGATTAAATCCCTCTCCCATCTAGGTCAGGGTGGCACAGAGGAACAGCCTCTGACACAGAGCAGCTGGCCGCCACCTGTGGAACACAGCAGTCCAAACTGTGCAGCAGGTGAGGGGAGAGACACGTGAAGGGAGGAGAAAAAAAAAGAAAATCCCAAGCCTACCACAATGAAAGTGATGGCATGGGAGGATTTGTCTCGTGCTGTTTTCCAAATGGCAAACACGCTCTGTATAAAGCTAATAAAAGTTTTTAGAGATGATAGAACTGAGGGGTTACAAGACTAAAAATTCATAGTGAATGGGTCTCAGAGCCAGAACCGCAACTCGAAAAATTTTTCTAACCCCATCACAGGACATGTGTTTAGAGCTCTAGGAGCACCTGATGAGCAAGAGGCAGTTTTCATTAACTGTAGAGAAGAACTCTTAACGCTTCAGAGCCGGCAGCAGCCCGACTCCTTGCCCTCCCAGGCGCCTACAGGGCTATATCCACCCCGACGCTCTGGTACTCATAACCTTCCAGCCGAGTTCCCACCGTCCCAGGGACTCTTCCCCAGGGAGAGCGGTGGGAGCGGCCGGCGGGGCCGGGCCGGGCCTACCTGCCGCTCGCAGTACGCCTTCATCAGCTTGCTCAGCGGCGTGTGCCGCTTGATTTTGAACTGCACCACGGAGCCGTCCTGCCCCGCCACTTTCAGGTTGATGTGGTCGTTCTCCGTTTTCACGCCCTCCTGGATGGAAAACGGGAGAAAGATGCCAGTTCAGAGCCCCGGCCAAGCTCGACGTCCGTTCCCCCCGCTCCCCGGGCGCGCTGCCGGTCCCGCAGCCCCGCCGCCACCCTCTAGGCGGGAGCGGCGGCCGTGCTGGGGCCGGACGCCACCCGCTGCGGCCTGCGGAGGCTGGGCGGCCTCCCCCAGAGTGGCGGGGCCCGGTGCTCCGCCAGCTGGCCAGCCGCCGCCTCCTCCTCCTGCCACCGCCGCGCCACGGCCCGGCCCACGCCGCCATCTTAGCCGCCGCACGCCACCGGGCGGGGCGGAGCTGCACCGGCAGCCCTGCCCCG
>JANZLQ010000089.1:13657323-13668151 GCA_026212715.1 Elanus axillaris | reverse complement strand
TTGGCCAGTTTGGGTCAGCTGTCCTGGCTGTGTCCTGTGCCAACTTCTTGTGCCCCTCCAGCCTTCTCGCTGGCTGGCCATGAGAAGCTGAAAAAATCCTTGACTTGGTCTAAACACTACTTAGCAACAACTGAAAACATCAGTGCATTATCAACATTCTTCTCATACTGAACCCAAAACATAGCATCGTACCAGCTACTAGGAAGACACTTAACTATCCCAGCTGAAACCAGGACAGCTTGTCTGCTAATCTCTTGGCATGCCTTGAGTACACACAAACTGGCCTTTGTTTGTCAGCCGGGATTTACAAAGGAAAGAGATATAGTTCAGTGTTTTCAGTTTCCTAAATCTGGGGCTCTGCTGTCTTCCATGATGTTAACAACTTAAGCAGAAATGAGGAATGGCTGTAGACTAATATTAGCCACTGCTTTGACTTCATGGTTTTCAGAGTCCTCTCCCCAGTTCTGTGATGAGCATGATCAGTGGGGAACTACAGTCTTACAGTGATGTCTGTGATGCTCTGTCCATCACTGAAATTACCTTGGGATTCCTGGCCATGGCTGGAGAGAATGCTGAAATGCTTCTGACTGACTACATTGAAAATGTTCTGCAGATGGGTGATCAGACAAACCCTCATGTACTGCAGGTGAGTCCTGCGAGCGAAGCTCTTATTCTTACAAGATAAAATCTGCACTGGTTTATGCTAAATCCAGCTAGTCTGATCTACAAGCCCAGCAAAAGTTCAGTTTGAAAAGGTATGCACTAGAATTCCCTCCCCACCATATTCAACAGCAGGGGGGGAAACAATTTTCACTTCCCCTGCAACCAGTGTTTGCAAGGTGGGAGCATCTTAACAGCTTGCGATGCTCAGCACGTTCTTGCAAAACCCTACAGAAGGGTCAGGTGCAGGATGTGCAGAAGATCAAACTCTTCTCTGCAGATGCAAGTTCTTCTGTCAGCACCAGGAAGGAGAATTCTCAGTTTCATATCAGCACGATCAGCTGCAATGCTAAAACTGAGAAAAGGGAGGACTTTCAATTATGAGTCAGCTTTCAGTGACACTGGCTTGCCTGGTGCTGAGCAGGATTGAAAATATCCCTTTACCTCTCAAAAGTGGTGACAGGGGAAGGTTTTATCTCCTAATGATGTGTGAAAAGAGGCCCTTTACTGATGGGGGCAAAAGCACTATGTTATGACAAGTATGGGTGACATAGACCTATCGCTTTCCTACTCCCCTTTCATGATACCAAAAAGATGGATTCTTGAAGGCAAAATGGGGAAGACTGAGAGACAAACCTACTGCAGATGGGCTTCTACACCAAGGTTAAAAGGGCTCAATGAACTCCCCGCTGAACTCTCTCTGTGCTTGTGCTCCTCTGCAGTTTTGACCTGCATGGGCACGGCAGCCTGTGGACAAGTTCCTAAACACATCCCTTACATCCAGGTTCACTCCATATACGTGTTTTTCTTTCAGGCCCTTAGACGATGCCACCTAAAGCACAACATAGCCCTGTGGCAAGTTCTTTCCACCCGCAAATCTGAGCAGCTTCTGCGCCTCAAAAGGGTAAGGTACACTGATAACTTCAGTGTCTTACCAGCTGTTGCCTCTTCTAAATGAAGTTGCCCAAATGTGTATGCTTGGTTGTTTTTTTCCCTGCACTGCATTTTTTAGGATCCTTTTGTAGACGTCAATGCAGCCTACAAAGCTGAGCTCAGTCCAGAGATCGCCAAGCTCCTCAACACCTTCCTTGTCCACTCAAGGCTGGAAACCTTCCTGCAGGAGCTCCATGAAATGATTGTCTTGAAGCTGAGACGTGTCCAAGCTGTGGACGAATTCAGACCCATATGGAGGTAATAGAGTTAAAGCAGCCCAAACCAGCCCACAGCTGTTATTAACTTAAGCTTCTCTGTCTCTGAAAATGCATGTGATGGAAATGGTTCCCTTGGCAAATGACGGCCCTGCTGGACACAAAGCACAACCATTGACATTAAGAATATGCAGCTAGTTCTAAGACACACTGCCTCTTTCTGGCATGTATAACTCTTCTTCATCTTACACAAGCTATTTTGGGAATACTGCTGGAATAGGGCAGGAGCTGCTGTTCATGAGCTCTAAAGATCAACACAAGCACTTCTGCAGTCACTCAGCTGTCCACATGTACAGCTTGACCCTAACAGCTTGGTTCTAACCTGCAGCCTCCCATTTCTGGGTTCTCTAGCCTCTCTATAAATCTGACTGGCTATTTTAAACCTTCTTGTTACAAAATACATGTACTAAAACCCAGTATACTTAATATTGGTGCATTCCTACCATATAAAATACTATCTGTAGTTTGCTGTACACCATCTGTTAATACTACTTTTGCTCTTTGTTTTCCAGCCTGAAGGAATCACTCATTCCTTACCTTGATGCAAAAGACTCAGAGTTAGCTACAGAGCTGCAAGAGCTGTTCCCAGATGAGATTCTTCTCTGTCATGCTATTGCTACATGGAAAGCCGCTGTTCTCTTCAGAAGAGAGCATAGGGAAAGCTAGGACCACTAGCAACACTAAGTCTGTCTGACTTTCCTGACGCACTGGCAATTTTAGTGCCATAAACACGTGGTGTCAGTGAGATTCTAGGACCTGGGGGAAGGGGTTGGTTTTTTGTTTTGTTTTGGGTTTTTTTAACTAACTTCAGTACCCAAACTATGCTGCAACCATGAGATGCTTTCATGCATCAGAAGGATGGTGGAGAAGGAGACTCCTGAAGGGATCATGAAAACACAAAGCTACCTGCTGAAGATGAAGGATTTTTTCTAAAGTTGTTTTTTTTTTTTTTTTTTCTTTTTTTCACTCTGCCTTTCTCTTGACACTGAACTGTCACTAACCTGCAGCCCGGGCTCCTGCCACCGCTGCCCCTTCCTTACCCCTCCGGTACCGACTTTCCCCTGCCTGCCCTTTCTCCGTTCTGCCCGCAGAGCCTCTTCCCCCCACTGCCGAATTGGGACCAAAGTGGAAAAAACCCCAAACCCCCGGATATTTTAAGTGAACTCAAGCCCCCCCCCCCCCCAAAAAAAGTCAACTCTGAGGCTGTCATGGCTATATTTAGTTGGAACTTTTCTGTCCAAGATTCAGACTCTATTTGGAAACCCTGTACCTTGGCATGCAGCCAAGCATCTTAGTTTTATACAGTAATCCCTCAGCATATGGCAAATATTTCTCATCTCCCGGTGGCTGCAGCACTGGCCCCAGCAGCGGAGGGTTTTAAGCTGAAACTGAGACAAGCTGGCTGGCTGCGGCTGTGGATTCACATCTCAGACCCAGAAGATCTTTTAATAGAAATATCTTCTTGATGTAGCTTTAAAAAAAACCCAAACCCCAGGAGTGTCAGAGCTGTCCCTTGCCTCAGCTCCCAGTGCCTGGCGGGTGTTTTTGGGGTGCAGACCTGGGGGTATCTCTACCAGCTACTGGCCTGGGGTGATGCCTGGGAGTGGGGTGATTGGGAGGAAGATGTGGGGCACCCTGAACCATGCCCCCAGGCCTCTCCGGCTGGTTCAGCTGTCAAGGTGGGAAACAACTTCTGGCTTATGTTGTCCCTCTCTCCACTGAAAATGTCATGAATATTCCCATTTCACATGCTGGCAGTTCTGGGGTTGACACAACAATCGCCCAGAGCACGGTGTAGTTCCCAGTAACATGATGGTGTTTCGGTGCCAACAATTTTGTCCTGACAATCTGCAGGTGTCTGAGTGATGCTTGGGGAAGCAGCATCCTCACATGCCCTGGTCTCTTGGATGAAACAAGGCTCATGACAGCATCTCTCATGGAAACATAGAAAGTAACCGAAAGTAAAACTTCAGGTTCCCTAGTGCCATGTGCATTTCCCTGCTCTGTGGCAGCTGTGAGATAGAGGGAAGCAGGAGCCAGCTGAAAAAAGGTGTTCAAATGACTATTTATACAGCCCTTCCAAATATTTTAGACTCGTGACATGCATGATGATGTATAACAAAAATATCTGCTTCAAAACATTCCAAGTTAAATCCCACATCCTTATTTTAATTCAGGAGTTCAAGGGATTTAAGGAAGTATATACTTAAAGCGATTCTTCTTATCGCTCACAGCGAGGAGCGCTCCAGCCAGCCCTCGGGGACAACAGGGCAGGCTTTGGGGAGAGACCTACACCCCAGCACCATGACCCTGGGGAAGAGGAGCCACGGCAGGGATGCTGTCTGGACCGGCTGTGGGAATAACATGAAGGGATGCATGGGACTAGCACCTTCGAGGCAGTTTGATTGGGGGACCCCCCCTGTCCCCACCGGTGGCCCCATGAAGCCTGCCACAGGGAGACTTGGTGTCCCCTGCAGCCCAGCACTCCAGACTGCTCAGCCTAACAGGGTTTCTAACAAGACTAATTTAATCTCGCTCACTTAAGAGAGGCCAAAACACCTGAGGGACTCTGCAGGGCCCAGGAGCTGGGGGCAGCCAAGCCTCCAGCCCCCAGCCAGCTGTAGGCAGGAGCAGAGGGGTGCCTTGGGGGTGCCGGTGTCTCGCACCACCCCAGCCTCACTGCTTTTTGCTTTCCACATGCCATAAGCACTGCCGCAGCATGCCGAAGCTACAAGTCTGGCGGGCACAGCCAGGAGCAGAAGATGGCAGCAAACAAAGATCTGCCAGCTCCTTCCGACCCCATGCAGCAGCAGACTCTGCCGTGCTTCCCCAGCGGCTCCATGGCTCCTGGGACAGGGCTGTCCTGGCAAAGCTCGGCTCACACCAGCACGCCGCACTGGGACCGTGTGCTCCAGTGCTCCAGTCCAAGGCACCAGTCTGCTGGTCCCTTCCCCTGCCTTGGGGGCGGCAGCTTGTGGGGCCCCCCCGGGCACTGCGGCACTTGGTTCCCCTCTCCACCCCATGCCTTTTCCCCAGCTTTGGTAGGAGAAGCCTGGGAATGGGCGGCAGAGCCCAATCCTGCAACGCCTAAATGTCTGCCGGAACAGAGCCAAGTTTTACAGAGTAGTTTAAACGCCCGCTACCATGTTTCCTAAAGCCTGGTGATTCATCGATAGCCACTTGGTTCAGCTCTACTCCTTCATCATCCCTGAACGCGGCATTTCCCTAAATCACGCAGGCCTTTTCTGCTGCTATTACACACCTACAGGTCCAGCTGTTCCTCCCAGACACTTTCTGTACAGTGCCATCCTGCTTTAAAAGTGCCCACTGCCTGCATGACATGTCCTGCCTTTGGGTGAGACACAGGTTTGTCATGTCGGGTTTGATCCCTGCAGTCTCCCTGCAATCCCTTTTCCCAGAGAACAGGGGTTTCCGCACCATGGTTATTGCCCCACAGAGCCACTCGTGTCCCTTGTGGTGCAGCCATGCAGGACGAGAAGGATGGAGATTCGGATAAAGGACCAGTGGCTCTTTGTAGATGAAAGGCTGGTGGAAAACATGGGCAGCCCAGCCAGCCCTTTGGTTAAGGATGCAGGGTCCTTGTGCGCACTCCCAGCGAGATGGGGTGGCTGTGGGAACCAGCTACCCCACCAGAAGTGACCCACAGCTGGGTGGGTGTTTGCAGGTTGTGCGGGATCTGCACATCCCAGAAGGAGGAGTGAAGGAACCTCACCCTGTGCAGTGAGGTTTTTTGCTGTAATACTGTTTTTTCTCAGTCTCAGCCTGGGAAGTTTGAGCTCACGGTGCCAAATGCCTCCCCGGCGTGTTTATTAATGCTGATTGTAAAACCTTGGCAAAAGCATTCACCATCAGGTCTGCAGAAATCCTGCCGGATCTGCTGCCTTCCAACCAGATGGGCCTTATTAAGAGATGTCATAGCGCTAACAACATCTGACAGCTCTTGGACTCCCTTCCCTTCTCTGTTCCGCATGCTCTGAGCAAGGCAGCAACCTGAGCTGAGAGCTGAGGGGAGGCCGGAGCCCACTGTTCCCGTGCCTGCCCCGGGGGCACAGAGCTGGGGCTCTGCCTCAGCATGGGCTCCTGCACCCCAGATTTCCTTCGTGTTCCTCACCTGCCCTCCTCCTCCTGCCACCCTTTTCCTGCTGGAGCACCCAGCTGCATCCAGATGTGTGCAATGAACTGTCACCCACAGTGTCGGCTGCTTGAGGTTGCAGGTGATATGTTGATATCTCTGTACAAGAGGGCTTTTCCATGTACTTGGTTGAATGCGTGATTTTTCCACTGTGATATTTACTTGAGTTAAAATAACCACTGGGAGCACAGATATGGCAGTCTACAGCACTGTTTTCTACAATTTTTAGTAACACAATAACACGCCAGCATTAGCAGACACGGGCAGAGCACCTTCTGTACGGCTGGGCTGAAGCATCCCTCGTGTCTTTGCTCTGCGTTTACACTGCCCAAGTGTAATTTGGGGGAGCAACATGGTTGGAACATGGATGGGAAGGTGTGACGTTGCACGCTGCATTTCAAGTGTGTGGCTGGCAATCCCCAGTGTTCTCTGCTGACAGCTTCTGATGCCATGATGCTGTGATGCCATCCCTTTCTCACCCATTGCATTGTCACTGTGGTCATCATCTTCTACAGACTCAAGGTCACTCAAGGGGAAACAGGGCAGGGCTGATGCTTAGCAGAGCACCCATGCATGTTCTGACTCTGCCCATAGCACTGCGCTTGGTCACCCGGCTCCCTCCCACCTTGGTTTCCCCAGCCCGTGCTGAGCTCCCAGGCTCAGAAAGAGCCAGCGGCTCACAGGCTCTGTGCCACCAGTCGCCATCTCAGCGTCAGGTCCTCCCCCAGCCTTGGGGAGAATGCTGCTTTGCCCAAATCCCTGACTCACTCATACCATCTTTCCCTGACAGCGGGCTAGATCCGTGCAGGAGCTGGTCTCGGGTAAAAGCTGCACAGCCTTGGAGAGCTGCTGCTGGCACTGCTGCCTGTCTTCCTTCTGACTGCATTGCTGCAGCTCTCACTTGCTGCCAGCCCCATAGATTCCAAAATCAGAAATATGTCACCCTCCAGAACGTCATCCTGCCTAAAAATCACGCAGTTTGATCTCCAGGTGCAGGAGGCAGGGATGGAATCACCTGCCAGCCAACAGTGGAGATGCTGTTGTTTCCCCTGCTCTGACACACAGCACCCCCAGGCAAGAGGCTGGGAAAAGCCCACTGGGGTGACACCAAGTTCTCTGGGAAAACACACGGTAACGAAAGCAGCCAAGCAGCTGGCTGTCCTGCTTCACCGCAGGCTCGGCTTGCTGGGTGCCGGAGCCCCAGCACAACCCCCAGGACACCCCAAATCACCATGACCGGCAGTTGGGAAGGGGCCAGTTCAACTGCACTAGCATCTCCTGGCTCTACAGCTGAGTTCCTCTTGGGGGACATCCCATCCCTGCCGCGTTTTCTAATTTCCAGCCTAATCTGCCACTCACCAGGCTCACTGCGACTTAATATAACGCTGGTGACCACCTGTGGGCAGGAGCAGGAGAGCTCATCCTTCTCCCTGCTCATCCCCAGGGGCACCACTGCTGAGTGAATAAAACCTGTTAAAAAAAAAAAAAAGTAGCCTGGAAATTTTTCAGGTGCTTTTTTGGTTTTGGTTTGTGGGGTTTTCTTCCCTTTTTTGAAATTTACCATCTTTCCTCTGGTCACCGAGAAATAACTGGGGACGTGAAGGGCAGGTAAACAGCTTTCTGAGCAGCCTTTGGAGTAAAAGCTGAGGCTGGAGGAGCCTGGGCTCGTTTTAATTGTATCTTGACTGCAGTGCTCATTACTCAGAGCCCTAACGGGCTCTGCAGTTCCCATTTGTAATCACACATTCAGTAAAATAATCAAGTTATAATTGCTAGGGATTCCTTCTCCCCTACGTAACAGAGCGCAGGCAGGGGAGGTGGCATTGCAACTGAGCTAGCAGCAAACCTCGGCATTGCCTGGGGTCAATGCTTCAAGAGCAAATTAACCAGAGTTAAAGCAAAAAATGAGCTGATAAAAATCACTCAAATCTGCCCAGATGATGAAATGACACTTTCAACATCTCCTTTGCTTGTTGCACTGAGAAAAGCATCCTCTTCCCTTGGGGTAGCCCTAAAATAGGGCTTACTGTGCTTCTGTGCCTCTGCCCATGCATGCCTCCAGGAGCAGTGGGGGCTGTGGACAGTGCCCACCCTGGAGGGCAACAGCTTTGCAGAGCAACCTTCTCCTCAGGAGCCCGGGTGCTGGAGACCCACAGGAGCTGGGCAGAGTGGGCAGGAAAGGGATTTCAGCCCCCAAAGCTGCAGGGACCTGCACTTTCCAGCTACGGCTTTGCCCACCCATTTGACTCCTGATCCCTGCTGGGGTTTGGGTCCTGCCAGCGGAACCTGTGAAAAAGAAATTACTGAGCATCAGAACAAGGAATAGTAAATGACTCAGGTTTAAGAAGGACAATTTTCGCCAGGCAGAATCTGACTGCTTTTTTGGACAGGGCTAGAAAATAGGGCTGTGGCTCTCATCAATCCAGCTTTCAGCATATCACTTGCATTAATCCAGAGAGCCAGGCTCAGCCAGCCCCGGCCTCGAGGAGCAGGGCTTGGCAGGAGCGCTTTGCCAAAGAGGCACGGGCAGCAGTGGCTGCAGGGTCTCTGGTGGGTGGTAGGTCATCACTAATCCATGGCAGGCAGCTGTCAGCATGGCAGGGAGAGTACTGCTAAGCTGATGGGGACCAGCGAGAAGTTATGAATCCCCAAGGGGAGAGATTATGAAACAGCAGCCTCAGCGCATTTTTCTTCCCACTTCTCCAGACCCATTCTTTTCACCTCCAGCATGCTCAGAGGCTTTGCAACTGCTGCCAGCACCCCCAGACCACTGCCTCCCCAGTAAAGAGACCTTCCTTCTCCCGTGGGTGCAGAGTACTGCAGGCCGCATGGTCAGGGCTTTCAGGCCTGCGGATCAGTGTTTAAGGCATCTGTAGGTAGCTCTTGTCTGCCCAAATCCTGACACCAGTGTCTTTCCCACTAAAGGAATCAATCCAGGGGGATGAATCCACTGCCCGCAGCCCTTTGAGGGAGGTGGGAATGTGCTAGGACACGACATGCAGAGCTGCAAGAGAGAGACATTGTCACCAGGGCTTGTGCCTAATATTAATAATTTTGTCTTTCTATCATTTTAATTTACTAATTAATCCCTGGAAGGAATACCTGCTTGGATGCGGGGCAAGGATGAAATGCTTTCATCTGGGTGTGCTGGGAGTGATTCACCAATAGCCTGGGCAGAGCATTAGCAAATCCAATGCAGAGTGGGGGGAGTACAGCTGTCAGCTTCTCGTGGTCAAGCTGGACTCCCTGCCTGAAAAAAATATTCATACACCACTCACGCAGGGCCCAACCCCTGGCAGAAGCCCCAGGAGTTCCCAGCCATCTGGAAAGCCCGTGGGGGCTGCTGCTGGCCAGAGAGCATTGATAGAGGTAACAGCACATCCCTAGTGCATCACTCCTGCAAGGGCCGGGGTCAGCCCTGAGCTGGGCAAGGTTTAATCTGGTGCAAGGTTTCTTTCTGAGAAAAGGACTCTGTGTCTGCCAGCTGAGCCTTTGCAGGAGGTATTTTACCAGCTCTGGTTGGGTCTCTGCCTGCCCAGCCCAGAGCCGATGTGCCCTGGTACCCTGGGCGAAGGCAACAGCGAGTGTCCAGCTAGGAGCCTTCCCCATTCTCCCTCCTCCTCTTCCTCTCACCCACATGGTTGGAAACCCACTGCCTCCCTGCAGAGACACCTCCCCGGGATGGAGGAGAAGTGACCAGGAGCCATCAGAGAGGACGAGGACAGGGCTGGGACGCTGATCTCAGGGGAGAGGAGAGGTTACCCACTTCGGCTAGGTGCTGACACAGGTTACAACTCCCAAGGGAGATGATCGGCGTGGATGGGAGCAGGGGAGCTCGGGGCCCTCTTTCCACTTTTCTCAGCAAGGTGAGACTCCTCTGTGCTTCGCCACAGCCCATTGCCACGGGCTGGTGGGTGCTTTGAAGGGATGCTCCTTTTGCCCGGGTAGAGATGACATGAGTGCCACCATCTCCTCTAAAACTGGTGTGACCCTGGGGACTCTGTCATCCTCAGCATCCCAGCCAGGAGCCCCAACCCATCTCTCTGGGGTCCCAGCCAGGAGGGAGGGAGGGAAAATGGGGCTGGGACTGGAGAGATCCCAGGCGTAGAGCAAGAACATCATACAGACTGGCATGCCAGAATGCAGCTATAGCTGTGTGTTCTGCTCCTCTCTGTTTGTTTCTCTCAAGAAAGTTCAGTCTCAGCTGTCAGTCCCCTTCTCCTGCTTTTTTTGAAGTTGGAGAACTATGTCCATGGATGGTGTCTCTAATTAATATAAATATAGCAAAACATAAATAATAGACATGCCTGAAATAGTGTCACCCCTGAGCAGGCAGGCGTACGCGTCATGGAAAGAAAATAAAAATGCTTTTTATCTGTTTTGGCATTTTTTTGTTTGTTTGTTTTCAGTAGTTTGTTCCGTTCCTTAGGAAAGAGCAGCCTTTGCCATGGGTGAAACGACTCAAAAGCAGGACAGACCGAGGCGCGGGGAGGGTAAAAAGCCCCAGGGAAGAGAGTGGATGGGGATGGGATGGGTGGGAATGGGGATGGGAACGGTGGCCAGGGAGCGGCGGGGCACGGTGCGGGGCCGGTGGGAGCTGGGGAAACTCCTGCTGCTATCGCGGGAGGGGGGGAATTAATAATAAATTAGTTTTATGATGGAAACGCAGCTCCCGGTCCTCCCCGCAGGCGGGCTGTTCCCGCCCCGCCGTTTCCCGGGCCCGGGGAAGGGCGGGGGCGCGGTCGGGGCCGCCAGGCACATCCCTCCTCCTCCTCCTCCTCCTCCTCCTCCTCCTCCTCCTCCTCCT
>JANZLQ010000089.1:13643039-13657223 GCA_026212715.1 Elanus axillaris | reverse complement strand
GGCGCGGTCGGGGCCGCCAGGCACATCCCTCCTCCTCCGCCTCCTCCTCCTCCTCCTCCTCCTCCTCCTCCTCCACCACCCGCCCTCCCCGGCTGCCCGCCGGTGCAGGCGGAGGCGGGCGGAGCGGAGCGGGCTGGGCCCGTTCGCATCCCCCCGCCCGGCTCCGCCTCGCCGAGGGAACGGGGAGCTGCCGGGCCGCCCGTCCAGCGAGGCCGGTAACTGGCAGCCCCGGAGCCGCCGGAGCGAGCTGGCCGGTCCCGCCGATGGCATCGCGCTGCCGCCTCCAAGTAAGGGGACAACGCTGGGTGTGTGTGTGTGTGTGGGGGGGTGACAACCGGGGACCCGCCGTGGGCTCACCACGGCCGTGGGAGAACTGCCGCGACCCACGCGGGACCGCCGCTCGCCCAGCCGCCACCTCCTGCCCCGGCCCGGCCCGATTTGACAGGGCTGGCCGCCCCCCCCCCCCGCCCGGCGGCCGCGGTGACCCCCCGGGCCGGTCCCGACCCCGTCCGGGGTGTTTGGGCCGGGTTTGGGGAGCGGGGGACGTGCCTTCGAGGAGCAGGGCAGTGCTGGGGTGCGGGAGCCGGGGTCCCCGGGTGCCCGGGTCGGGGGGGGCTCGACCCCTGCGTAAAGGTGCCCTGAGGGTCGGGAAGGAGGGGGCAGCATCCCCTTGTCCCCCAGGGTGGAGAAGATGGCTGCCACCGAGCCTTTAACGCAGCCTGGGGAGGCTACGTGATCTTCACTGGTGTCTCGGCATGTGTTGGTTCTCAGCTTTGCTATAAAACCACACACCCTTTCGATGGGCAGAGAAAGAGCCCGAGTCAGCTGTTCCCCTGCACTGTCTGGCTGGAAAAGCTCGTTTGTGTCTTTCTTGTTAAGTAAAAATTGCTGGGGCCGTTTGTTTTGGAGGGCAGGAGGACCAAGGAGGTGTTCAGCATGCCTGGCCTGCAGAAAGAGGCTGTCTGTGACTTGTTCTTTGGGTTGTTTCGGGCATTGAAAGAGGAGAACATATTTCAAAGATACTGGAAAGCAGCGTTATCCCACTCAAGGTGCAGTTAACCCACAGGACTTGCTGCCGCAGGATTCTTCCAGGGAGAGAGCTGGGGCTTCCCTGTGCCGGCAGCAGGAAGCCCTCAGTTTGTAGGCACAAGGTGATGGAACCAGAAGCCTGGGGAGGATACCAGCCCCCAGGCTGGGGGACCAGCCACTGCCTCCCTGTCTGGTGTGGGAAGGGGCTTTTCCAAGAGACAAGCTCTGGTCTGGCTAGGACCTGCAGGGGAGGTGGCAAAGGGACGGGGCTTGCTCAAAAAGCATCCTAGCTCCAATCCAGTTTGCTCCGAACTCAGCCAGCAAAATTATTCTCTAAAAAGGCAACAGTAGTAAGTTGGGAAGTTGTTGGTGTCCCTACGGTGTGAGCCGAGCTGTCCTGGCCCTGACAGGCTGACGGCGGTGGGGGATGACAGATGAGATCCAGAGGGGCTGTGCTGGGTCCCTGCTGTCCCCAGGCAGCTGGGCTGAGCTGAGCTCTCAGCTCCCGGTTGGGAGTCGGTACGTCTGCAGCCTGGCCCTGGGGACAGATGGGCAGCCACGGCCACCCTCCTCTTCCCATGTCACTGCCTGACTGTGCGGGAGAGAGCACCCACCACACGAGAGCTGGTCACCCTGACGGCAGATGTCTCTTCTCCCAGCTTTGCCATGGGGGAGAGGGGAGCATCTCTTAGCGAAATGATGTTCGCTCACTTAAGAGCTGCCAGGGAAGGATGCCCTGCAGCTGGGAACGTTCGCAGAGGCCCAGCAAGGTGCTCCTGGCAGATGTGTGCACTTGGCAGGGTTTGGGCTTGTGCACCAACAACTGCCTTTGTGTCTGCTGGACCACTGCCGAAGGCAGGGAAGTGGACAGCTGGCATGATGCACTGAAAAGCAGATCCTCCAGGTGGGAAGGAGCACCTCTCCTCCCACAAGAGGTGCTTGGGGCTGGTGCATGGGGGCTTATGGGCAGCTGCCTGCATGGGTGCTCTGGGCACCCTTGCTAGCACATTTCGTTGCTCCCGTGCTCGGCACTCAAAGCAAAATTGGTGGAAGGTACGTGGGCAGCGTGCCTGGCTCTATGGGGGTGGGTGGGCAAAGGGCTGGAGGAATGAGAGAGCAACAGGCAGGCAGGATGGAAAAAGCAGATCCCGAGTGTCCTCTTGGGCTGGCAAAATGCAGAAAAGTGCATTCTCCTGTCATTGCAGAAAATAGTTTGAGCGTGACTTGGTTGGGGTTTGTTTGCTGCAGTGGGACAGGAGGGATTTACACTCCACCCACCGCCTCAGGGGCCTCTCCCCAGCCCAACACAAAAATAGGCTGATCTTTCCAAAAGATGGGGCGGGCGGACTGGAAAATGCCATTCCTGCAGGGACCCACCGTGCTTCTGCTCCAGGAGATGTTGTGAGTGACTGTGGCTTTCAGTGGGCTCAGCCAGGGATGCCAGGGAAGAGATCGGCTTGGGGCTGTGCCGTACCCCGCTGCTGTTGCAGAGCTACAGCCTCCACGTGTGCACGTGTGCATATGTATGGCAGGAGCTTTCCCGCCTCGTGCCATCTTCTGAAGCTTGAGGAGCTGATGTTTTTCCTTCCCAAAGGGCACTGGAAACAGAAATCTCCTGTGGGCAGGGCATGCACTCGCAGCCCCATCCACATGCCCCTGCAGAGCCAGTTGAAGGCTGGAGGCTCAGCAAGAGCAGCCACTCTTCTGCTGGCACCTGGAGGTTCTGCTCCAGCTTGGGCAGAATTAGGTCTCCATCACTAGCTCTGGTCCTGGAGAGGGCAGGTCGGTGCTGGTGGAATACGCCCTCCCAAACCCATGGTGACCCCCATGGCACTGGGCTGCATGCCGGGGGAGCAGCCCAGGAGCTGGGTCTTCCCTCCTTGGCAATGCCAGGCAGCCGGGGGCCAGTGGGGAGGCTCATGGGCAAGGGTGGCTGGCTGGAAAACCGGCTCCTCTGCCCTCCCATCACTGCTCCCGGGAGCCCCACAGACACTGGGAGTGCCTGTGGGCACCCTTTCTGGTGGATACCAAGCCATGCCCACTGCCCGTGGCTTGGCTCTGCCACTGCCTGCCTGGGCCCCACTCACCCGCCAGGACTGGCCCATCGCCAGCTTCAGCCTGGCATCTCCCTTGTTGATGTGAGCATTTCAGGCCCTACACAGCCGGGCCCTCGCTCCCACTGAGCTGCGCCTCTGCCTGCACCCTGCGATGCTCCCCACAGTGCCTTCTTCATCACTCCTCGCCCAGCCTTCATCTCCCTCACCCGGCCCCGGGGCTGGAAGGATGCTCCATGTGGGGGCTTCCCGAGGGCAGGCTCTGGCACCAGCTAATCCCCTGGGAGGGTTTGGGAGGCAGTGGGAGCCCTCCTGGCTCCCCCCATCTCCATCCTCTCCTGGCCACTTCAGCTGCCCTGAGTCACACCGCACCGCCGGTCCTCCCCTGGCCACTTCAGCTGCCCTGAGTCACACCGCACCGCCGGTGCCGGCACAACGGCAAAGCCTATGCATGCGGCTGGTGGGCACGGAGCGAGGAGGGGGAGAGGGGCTGCGTCCTGGTAAGTGCTTTCAGGGAGGGTAATCCGGTGTTGTTTGTAACACTAGTAGGGGAGCTATTTTTAGAGAGAGGCAAATTTGATTTAATAGAACATAATTTGCCGCTGACAATTCAGAGGGTGGCCAAACGAGCAGCAGCTGGATTCCTAAGGAGGCTTTTTCCTGCCCTTCCTGAAATCCAAGGCTGACGTGCCAGAAGTGGCATTTGTTATTCCAATGATTGCTGGGGGAAAGCCCCTTGGGATGGCCCAATTAGCTCTGCTTTGCTTTCCTTCTATTGCTTCATGCTGCCCCATAACCCGCTGTTAAAAGAAGCGAGGGATATTTTTGCTGCCATCCATCACAGGAAGGCTCAGTGCACTCAAACTCCTTTGGGCAGCTGGAGCCAGCCAGGTGCCCTCCCTTGCCTTTTCTTCTGCAGGCTGAGCCAGCTCTGCTCTCTCAGTCTCTCCTTGTATAAATTTAGGATGAAAAATAAGTTCTGGTCAAACCAAACAGCTCATTTGCCAGGAAATGGAAAGCCTGTGTGTACTCCTGGAGGGTTTCTTACAGACTAAGTTCTTCTGGACCGGCCTCAGAGATACCTTGGGACAAACCCTTCATCCTGGAAAGGTGCAAACACCATATTCCTGCTTGTCCTTTCCCCGAGATGAAGATCCACAGAAAACTGATGTCAGTGCAGGAAGACATTGGGTAGTATTTTTTCTAGCCCTAAAACTGTTGTGTCCAGCCTGTCCCCAGTTGATGGTGTGGGGACAAAGAGCCACTGGGGTGGCCGCAGGCTGGAGGCAAGTTGCTATGGGGCCAGCAGGACCCCAGCGAGAGTGGGGAGGTGTAATTTCTCTCGGGGTTGTGTGCTGTCCCCACACGAGTGCCCCAAGGACAGAGCAGTAAGGGCACGTGGCATCATCCCCCCAGCCCTGGGGCAGCTGTCCCCCCCACTGCCCTGGGCAGAGCAGCAGAAGCATTTTGGGGGGGGGGGGGAGGATCCCCATGCCCCTGCCAGCTTAGCCCCCACTGCGGTCCCAGCAGCCTCAGAACCATGTTGCGCTGCAGCCAAGAAGCCCAGACCATTGGGATTGCGGAGGACAGTGGCTGTGCCCCCCGCGGCTGTCTCTGGCTAGCAGGGGCAAGGGAGAGCCATGAGAGAGAGCTTTTCTGGGCAGCAGCATCTGTCCAGCTCTCAGAGAGCATCTTCAGGCAGCAGCATCCCTGGCAGGTCACAGCTTCATACCCAGCAAAATTTGCCACGAGGCAAATCCCCGCTGCCTGCCGGCCAGCCCCACACAGCACAGGGCTGGAGCAGCTCCTGGCAGTGGAGCAGGGTGTGCTCTGAGCTGCAGCTCCCGACTGCTCTCCGGAGGAAAGGAATAAGCAGGCCTGTGTCGTTTAACTCCAGCAAACACGTGCCTGGGGTTTGACGGGTTTCTCTCCAGGTGTGCAAACAGTCCCCACTGCTGGGAAACCCCTCGGCTGCCATTCTGGTGGGTCACCATCCCCCCTGTAGACCCGAGGAGGGGTCTGCAGCACTCCTTCCTCCACCAACACGCCCTTGGGCTATGTCTCGCCCTGAAATACTTGCAGTGCCTGGAGTTAAAGCCAAAATAATATTAGTAAGGAAAATCAGTTTTGCTAGGGACTGAGCAGTGATGCTCCCCTGATCGTATCCCAACAGCCCCATAAAGAGGGTCATATCTCCGTGCTGACACTGGGGCTGCCCTGTGTGGTTAGGGTGAAGGAGAAGGTCTATCCCAGAGACAGGCAGTGGGGGGAAATCTGGTGGATGAGGGGTTAAATGCCTAACCCCTCAGTGCACCACATATGTGACTGTCCCGAGGGACACCAGCTGGGGTTGGTGTGGCAGGTGGGAGCCAGCAGGTCCTCAAAATGCCTCACTCACCTTAATCAAATACCATTTCCCACAAATGAAAAGGCACGCTGTGGATGGCCCAGCCAGCCATGGGGGTGTGGGTGCTCCCTGAGCATTACCCCAATTCGTGTGGCCCTTCCCAGCTTGTCCATGCTCCGCTTTCTCCAGTCCGTCAGCTCAGGCTGGTGGAGTTGGGGAGCCAATATATAGCACGGAGACATTCCTAAAATCGGGATCAAACTGCTGTAATCTGCTACTTGAAGAAAAACCGCCTCGAAGGCCGGCTGCCCTTTACCCCCACGACTAATTTGGTTAAGTGAAGATGCTAATAAACTTTGGAGTTTGCAAATGGCTGGGCTGGAGAGGACTGCTTGGTTGGAGGTCCTCTGACACTTCCTCTGTGGCGCAGGTTTTTCCAGCTCAAGCAGGTTGCCTGTCACCCAATTTTGAACGTAGATTTTCATTTACAATGACTCAGCGGTGGAGCCAGCTAGAGATCACCACCAGCTTTGGAGATGGAGGTGTGAGCTGGGAGCTTTCACTTGTTCTGATCCTCTGCCTTCGGGCACTGCGTCTTCTCTTTTAATTGTATCTTCTCCATTAATTGTATCCTATACAATTAATTGTATCCTTCCTTCTGTTCCCATCACACTGGGTTCCCCTGGAAAATGCTGGGGGTAAATAAGGTGACAAGCTCCTTTCCCTGCCCATGTTGAGCCGCAGCCTCCGGCCGCAGAGAGTTGCGGCTGTTGCGGATGGCACTGCTCTGACTCCATGGCAGAGGGGTCCCCCGGGGACACCAAGCCCTGGGGATGGTGATGTGATGATGTTCCTCCTTGTGCTCGCCCCTCTTTCTGCCAGCCCCCCGCTGTGGCACATGCCCTCCTCTCTCTGTTCCTGCGGGGCACCTGGAGCAGGGGTCCACCACGTCTATGGCGGGGGACCCTCCCCAGCTGGGAAAGCACCCTTGGTAACCCATTTCCAAGCTCACGCACCCACTGGCCAGCCCTGCTGACCACCACCACTGCGGGCAACTCTACCCCCCAAGGGGAGCTGTGGCAGGGCAGCCTGTGTAGGCAGGAGCCAGCCTCTGCCTGCTGCAGGCAGGGCACAGCTGAGCCCCTCCTCTCTTTCTATTCCCCCTCTAGGGAGGAAGGTGCTGACAGGGTGCTCTGAAGCTCCAGGGTTTTGCTGCCCACAGGCTCAGCGGGGTGATGCCAGCCGGCCGAGAGCCCCCCGCACCCCTCGCCGTGCCAATGTGACCAAGCGGCCGGCTGGGAACTGTGACGCCAAGCCCAGCACAGTGAACACAGCGGCTTGTGGCCCCCGCTTTGAGGCCTGCCACCTGAAGATGAGCGATGGCGGGTGGATCTCGCTCAGCCCCACTGAGTTTGCCCAGCTCCAGCAGTACACGGACTGTGAGTACCCCGCACCCCCCCACACATCCCCCGAGGGAGAGGGGTTTTACAAGTCCTGATGATCTGTGCTGGACTGGTGTCCTAGGCGTCTTCAGTGTCCTCCTGGAGAACTAGATGGCTTCTTAGGTTTTGGATGGGGAGGCTGGGAATGTCCCCGACCCCCAGCACTGGTTGGTGGGGCACGGCAGAGGAGTCCCTGTGCCTGCACGCCTGGGAGGATTTAGCTGAGCACAAACCCCCCCTGCTTTGGGGGACGCACACATGAGCACAGCTCGGTGCCTCCGAAGGCGGCCGGCTCCCACGTTCGTTAGCGAAGCGAAATGCCAACAAGGAAAGCAGGCTGGCTTTTCCTAAACATGCGGAGCTGCTCCATGGCTCGCCTTGGGTTGCCAACCCTCTGCAGTAATTTTACTTAGTGCTTTTGCAGAGCAACCCTCCCTGCAGCTCCTGCTGAGGAGAGGAAGTTGGCAGCGGTGCTGTGGGCTCCTGGGGCTGTAAGGAGCTGGGGAGGGAGCTTGGGCAAAGCCCAGGGGCCCGAAACCAGGTCCTTGAGGTCCTACCTGCTGGAGAGCCGGCGTGCAGGCGTGCTTGTTGTGGTGGGCAATGGGGAAGCAGTGCAGCCTGGGGAGGTGCTGAGAGCAGGGCAGGATGGGCAGGAAAGCCCAGCTGGGACCATGGGACAAAGGGAGAAGGGTGTAAAGTCTTCAGGGCATTGCTTTGCAGGGGCAGCACGGTCCCAGGGTGAGCAGACTCATGTGGCTGCATGGGAGAGGACTGGGAGGCAAAGTGGACCCCAGGAGACCCCCGGGGCTGTTGTTGGGGCTGCTGTGTGTTGTAGGGGTGAGGTGAACCGGGTCAAGGCTGGCAGCATGGGGACACACGGTCTCCCAGTGCAAAGAGCCCAGTGCAAGCTGCCCCCAGCACTCTGCCTGCCTGCCAGGCAGCCCAGGCAGGGGCAGGCAGGGTTGCGGGCAGAGGTGTATGCGCAGCATCGCTGTCTGCATCTCGTCCTGCCTCACCGGAGAACGAGCTCTGCTTTCTTGAATCACAGACCATAAAATGCCATCTGTAACGCTGAGCTCAGAGCACGTACGGCATCTTCATTTTGTTAAACAGTGTGGCGAGTGAGGCTGCGGTGTGGGCAGCTGCCCCCTCCCTGGGCGGGTGGCCTGACACCAGGCTGGGGAGCAGGGCTAAGGGGTCTTCCCACAGGTCCTCCCCAGGCCTGGGGCCAGGACCCCCATCCTTGAGCTCACACTGGCTCCTGGTTGTACTCTGCGACCCCCAGACCCACCCCAGGCATCCTGGACAGTTGTGGTCCAGCACCGAGCTCCATCCCCAGTGTCCCCCGCGGAGGGCCAGGGAGAGCAGGAGCCAGCACAACCACCCCGCTTGGAGAGAGGATTTCACAGTAATTAACAGGGCTGATGTGTCTGAGAGCCTTTTAAATGGACATGTCCAGAGATATATGTGTCTGAAGGTTAGGGCTTAATATTCCCTCCCCTTGATATTTTCTTCTGTTTTTCCCTTGTTTCTTAATTTTGGAAGGACCAATGTCCCTCCAGTCCTGAGGACACCCAGCCAGGGAAACTCACGGGCCATTTACTATTGGTGTGGAAGTTTGCATGGAGCAATACCATTCTATTTCTCCCTCCTGGCACCTCCTAGAGATGCCTATGGGCAGCCCAGGGCAGGGTCCAGGGATGGCTCGGGCTGCCGAGGGGGTGCCAGCAGGCATCAGCTCTCAGCGTGGGGGTGGCCACCCAAAACCTGTGTGGAAGTGCCAGGGCAAGGACGGCCAGGGTATCACCCCCAGAGCAGCTGGGACCAGGGAATGGTCTGGGCTTCCCTTGCTCAGTGCAGTGGCTTTGTTCTGCGTCTGTGTTTATTTTCATATAGACAGGAGGAAGAGAACCCATCCATCCCAGTCAGCTTTACATGTATGCTCTGCCCTCCAAAGCCGGGGTGGGAGGAAAGCAGGGCATGGGTGGCCCCTTCCCAGGCATGGAAAGAATGAGAAATTGTATAACCAGCAGATAAACTTGTCTCCACTGTCCCGCTGGTGCTCTAATGGTGAAGGGAGCTCACTGGCACTGTGCTCAGTGTGATGTTTTTGTCTCCACAGACTCCACCAAGAAGCTCAAGGATGTCCTGGAGGAGTTCCATGGGGACGGCGTTCTCTCGAGGTACAACCCCGAAGAGGTATGGCCCCGTCCCCTCCAGCCTCCCCCCATGCTGCTGGCAGCTCCCGGCTCCCCACCAGCTCCCGCAGCTAAAAGCAGCTGGGAGAAGGCAGGTCTGTCTGTCTGCCCCCCCTGCCTTTCCCCACAGCCATGCTCCTGGGAATGGGGAAGATGCTTTCACAGATTGGGAGCATCTTTCCCAGCCCCCGGCCATCCCAGGGACCAGGCTTGCCCTGCGGCCATCCCACCCTGTCCCACCAATGCTGGCGGAACCCCACAGCCGTGCTGCCGTCCCATGCCAGCTGCCAGCTGCCTTGCTGGGAGCATTTTGGGGAATCTCCTTGCCAGGCAGAAGCTGGGAAGGATTTGCTCTTTCTTCCCCCAAAATGATTTTGCTGTTGCCAGTGTGGGGACAGGGGGAGGCCCTGTTCCTTCTCGCTCTTGCCTGGGGAAGGCTGGGGTTATTTTTTCCAAGTGGTGCTTTCAGAGAGACCTATTAGTGTGCCAGCAGGACACAGCCTTTCACAGGGACCATAATCACTAGAAATGAGGTGAAACGAGAAAAAATCAGTGGGCTGAATGCGACGAGGAGGAGCAGCAAAACTACCCAGCTATTCAAGGGCACCACGGGACCCTCGCTCCAGCTGGGGCCACAAAAGCTGTCAGGAAGGCAATGTCCCGATGCGATGGGGATGCCCAGCGGGGAAAGAGGAGGCGAGGAGACTTCGGGAGGATGAGACCTGGGGGTGGGCTGGAGGGTCCTGCTGCTCCATGCCTTGCCCTGCAGGAGAGGGAGGCTTTCAGAGCACAGCTCATTACACCCCTCTGCCTCCAAAAACCCCAGCCTCCTTTGGCTGTGCCAGAAGGTCTGTATTTAGTTCCCCAATCGTTTGCCAGGAGCTGAGCACCTGGCTCTGTTGGGGACTCCTGCCCCTCCAGCGAGCTGCCCACCATGCAAGGGGTCTTCAGACCGGTTGCTGCCCCGCCACCAGCAAGTGCCCTCCCACTGCAGCTCTGCCCTTCCCTGCTGCTCCCCTGCTCCAACCCCAGCTGCTGCTGCGGCTCCTGTCCCTGCTTCAAATGCCTCTGGCCTTGCTCGGCCATGCCTGCCCCCAGCAGCCAGCTGGCACTGGGGATTTCTGGCCCTGCTACTGCTGGGTCCCTTTAGGTCCCACTGCTGGGATCTGGGAAGCCAGTGGTTTTGGGGAGGGCTCTGCAGCTGATGTGCCCAGTGAGGGGGGGGCCAGGGCACGGGATCCCCACCCTGCCGGCAGCTCTGCACCCCCATGGTGTGCTCGCGGCACCTCCATCCTCCTCCTCTGTCCCCTCCCCAGCCCATCGACTACGAGGGCTTTCGCCTCTTCATGAAGACCTACCTGGAGGCAGATGTGCCCGAGGAGCTTTGCCAACACCTCTTCACCTCCTTCAAGCGTAAGATATGCCAAGCCTCCCCCGAGACCCAGCGTCAGAGCCCCAGCGTCTCACAGTTCAACACCCTCGGTGAGCCAGCCATGCCCCTGCCCCCCAGCCAGGCACATCGTAGCATGGCGGCATGTTGGGCTCTCCCCCATGCCACCCCACAGGGACGAAGGTTGCAGGGTGGCACCTGCAGTGGGTGGCATCAGGGCCAGCCTGACGGATGGCTTCCCAGGGACCCTGCACTCCCCTGGGGAGGAGAGGGCTTTCCCCAGCGTGGGGACCTATGGGGCATCATTGCACCGATTCCTCCTCTTCCTCCGTGCATTCAGAGCCTAAGTCACTCAATGCCGGCATTTCCAGACAGACAGAGGTGGCCTATGCCCCTGTGCAGGTACCCGTGTGGGCGGCCAGCGAGTGCACGGGTGGCTGCGCCCAGAGCAGGAGGGGACGTGTGCCAGGCACCCAGCTTCTGCCTCCCCTGGCCCCAGCCTGGGCGAATTTGTGGCATGTGGAGACATCTGCTGAAAGGTCTAGAAACTGCAAAAGAACAGGGAGAACCCTCCCCGGGTGCTTGGCTGCCACGTCAGGGCTCAGGAATGGCTCTGGCTGCTGGTGTGGGACCAGGTCCTCGCCGCCTGGTCCCAAGCACCGTGGCAGCCGGCACCCAGGGAGCCGCTGGGCCAGGCAGGAGGGTGAGGGGCCGCCTGCGGTACCCCTCAGAAAGCCCTGGGGCTGGGATGCCAGCCTGCTTTGGGGCTAGCAGAGGACCCAGGGTGAGCTACCAGCACCCGTGTGGGGTTCCTGGAGGAAGGGGCTTGCTGGGCGCAGGCACCCCGGTGTCACACTGCCCACAGGCATCCGTCTGCTTTGCAGGGATAAATGGGAAAATGCTCCTAAGTGCCCTGGGACGACACACTCCTGAGCCCAAGAGCTGCCACAGCAACGTGGCTGAGCCGCAGCTGGCATCCCTCACCCCGGCATCGATCCCCAATGCCTCCCCAAGCTGGTCCAGGTCATCCTCCCAGAAGTCCACCACTGGCACCCCTTCTGCTCACAACTCCTCGGGCTCTTCGAAGATCTCCTCTGGGTCCCTGCTCAGCCCTCAGTCACCAGGTGAGCTTGGCCAGGGCTCCACGAGGAACACAAGCAGTGACAAGCCCTTCCTGTTTTCTCAAGCCACCAAGTCACACCTCACGCTGGCGGCACAGCTGGTCAGGTCCCCGGCGTGGTGGCGGTGACTTTCCAAACTCTGCAGGTTCCTGGCATCTTGACACCTTTGCTTTGCAAACTTAAGCTGTTGATCCCGCCCTGCAGAGCCCCCTCCAGTCAATGTCTTAATTACCTGCCAGCAATGGGGGACTGGAGTGGTGAGTCACGGCTGCCTCCAGCCTGGCTCCTGCCAGCCACCGATGAGGGGAGCGCTGGGAAGGGCCCCTCTGCCAGGAGCAGCCATCTGCCGAAGGCTGCCGTCGGTGCCGGCAGCCGCGAGCGTGGGGGTGTCCCGGTAGCCCGGCAAGCTGCCGTGCTGCCAGCCGAGCTTCTCGTTCCTTCTGGCTGGGTGCTCGTCCCCCGCCTCTCATCCTGCCCGTGCCTGCAGTGCCGGGACCGACAGACAGTGCCTAGCCCTGCTCGTGCGATGGCACACAGCCCCATGCCGAATGGGTCCCTGTCCCACAGTTCATGTGCTGCCAGCCCCATCCGTGTCCTGCCTGGGGATGGCTCCTGGCCCAAATGGCCAGCCCTGTGCATGGCCTTCATTCCCCCTCTCCCTGCCTGCAGGCATGAGGACCGTGGAGAAGAGGTTACCCTTCAGCCTGCGGAAAAGCCACAGCTCCCTGAAAGCTGCCCCCCCGCCGCCTCCTGCCTCCCTGGCCCAGGTGGTCCACCTGAAGGACATTGTCTGCTACCTGTCCCTGCTGGAGAGGGGACGGGCAGAGGACAAGCTGGAGTGTAAGTGAGACCCTGGGGCCACAGGCTACCGCTCACGCCACGTGGAGCGGGGGGCATCGCCCTGGGGGGGTTCACCTGAGGAAGGGTGTGGGGCTGGGTGCTCCTGCTCACTTTTTAATGCTGAAACGTTAAAAGCACTTGGGAAAGGCACTCAGCATCGCTCCTCTGCTCCCACCTGCCTGCACCCATGTCTGGGTGGGGACTGCGGCTTCCCTCCAGTGCCCCACAGCCTGGTATGGCTCGGGCCATGTCTTGCCCAGGCTGACGTGGCACGGTGCTGCTCCCATCCCGCAGCCCCAGCAGCCCCAGCACTGAGCACTGGCTGCCCGGGCTTCTCTGGAGCTGGGCTCTAACCGGCGGCTGCCTTCTTTTCTCCCTCCAGTTATGTTTCGCCTCTACGATACTGATGGAAATGGCCTCCTGGACAGCTCGGTAAGCCTTCCCTTGGGAGAGAAAGCCGGAGCCACTCATGGGGCTGGAGACGCACAGGGCCCTTTTGGGGTGCCCGCTCCCCCGGTGAAGTGCTCGGAGCTGAATAGGGAAGGAGGAGGAAGGCAGCAGCATTTGCTGCAGGGCTGGACTGTGGGGCTGGGGAACGCATGCCAGCTCTGCAGCATCCAGCAGCAGCTAGAAACAATCCACCCACCAGTAACTGGAGCTCTACATCAGGTCACAGTGTTTCAGAAAAGGAAAAATCATGCACACCCTTCCCCCAGTGTGTTTTCTCTTTGTCCTTTGGGTATCTGCCTTGAAACCCATTGCAAATAAAAATCTGTTTTATCAGAGTGGTTTGTCTGAGGGAAAACCCACTGCTGGTTTTCCAGCAGATTTTCAGAGGAGAAAGCAGCACCCAGCTCCCACTGAGAAGAAGCTGGGCCCCTGTGCGGGCGGGGGGCCCGGGGCAGCCTTGGGCATATCAGGATGTAGACCTGATACGTCCCCGGTTTGGGGGCTTGAGGCTGGGCACGCCGCTAGTGCCCGAATCTGTCCCGAAGCGCTGGGTGCTGTCGTCTTTCTGTGCTCAGGAGCTGGATCGTATCATCAACCAGATGGTGCATGTGGCCGAGTACCTGGAGTGGGATTCTACCGAGCTGAAGCCCGTGAGTGCCAGGGCTGGGGGCAGCCGGGGGACTGAGGGGGGCTCTCGGCCGGAGCCAGTAGCCACATTTCACAGGTGACTGCTGTGTCACCGTACCTCATCCCTCCTCCAGATCTTGAAGGCGATGATGGAGGAGATTGACTATGACCATGATGGGACCGTGACGCTGGAGGAGTGGATCCGGGGCGGCATGACCACCATCCCTTTACTGGTCCTCCTGGGGATGGAGACGGTGAGTGCCCGTGCGGGGACCAGCTGCGGCTGCATCCAGCCACCCTGCCCGCTCCCGGAGGAAAGCCCGGGGCTGGTGGCAGTGGGAGAGAAGGGTGACGATGGAGGGTGTGCAGGGACCACGGGAGGGCACCCTACCCCTGGCAACGGGCCGTGCACCCATCCTGCACCAGCACAGCCCCACGCCAGCCCCGGCTCCCCAGCCCCTGCAGACACCCCCACCCTGCCTCTGCTGACGCCTTCGCCCCCCAAATCATCACAAGCTCAGTTCTGAGCTGCAATCGTTGCCAGCTGCTGTGCCCAAGGAGGCTGGGTTTGCTCCTTGGGATCGTAGTGCGCTCCCAATATAAATATTTGATGAATATTTAATCAAAAAATAAGACGAGCTCCTAAAATGCCAGCCACTCCTCTGGGGTGGGCTTCAAAGAGCGGG
>JANZLQ010000089.1:13625838-13642939 GCA_026212715.1 Elanus axillaris | reverse complement strand
CAAAGAGCGGGGGGGTGGGGGGTGGCTTGGGACCCCCCCTCTTATTTCCCGATGCTGTTTGTTCATCCTTTTGGGCTTTGTTTCATCAAGGTGCTTCCCTGGCCATCAGGTAATTTGTGGGGAAAATCCAGGTTTCTGCTCCGCAGTGCCAATTCTGGTGTTTGTTTCCCATGGACATGTAGGGAGGCAGGCTTTCTGGCAGGAAGATTCAAGAAAACAGGGAATTTTAAGTGACTCCTGCAAAGCGCTTGTGCCTGGACCCAGATGTTAGGGGCTTGCTTTGGTCACCCCATGGGGGTGGTGGCCTGGCCCCAAATGCGGAGTCACTTTCCCATCAGCCACCAGCAGAGCATTCCTGTGGCTGGGCTGTGCTGAGGGGCCGTGGGGAGCTGCAACTCGGTGCCGGGAGCCAGGCATACCTAGGGAGCAAGGGGATGTGGTGGCAGGGATGGTCAGGGGAACAACAGGGAGAAGTGGAGCAGGGGAGCTCATGGTCCTGCTGGGAGTGAACTCCCACAGACACGCTGGGGGCTTTTACAGGCTAAAAAGCTGATAAAAGTGGTGGACTGAGTGGGCTGGGACCCCTGGCAGGGGAGTGACCCCCCTCACCCTCCGCTCTCCTGCCCTGCAGAATGTGAAGGATGACGGGCAGCACGCCTGGAGGCTGAAGCACTTCAAGAAACCTGCCTACTGCAATTTCTGCCGCACCATGCTGCTGGGGGTCCGCAAGCAGGGCCTCTGCTGCTCCTGTGAGTCCCGGTCCCCCACAGTCCCCCATGCCCCCAGTCTGGTGGTTCCCACCCCATCCCAGTGCCCCAGGGAGGGGGACTTGTCCCTGTTGGTGCTGAGCCCTGTGGGTGCTGCAGGGTGAGTGGGGAGGGGGCAGCGCCCGTGCTGGGGTGTGATGCTCACCACCACCTTCTCTCGTGCCAGTCTGCAAGTACACTGTCCACGAGAGGTGCGTGTCCAAAGATATTGCCTCCTGCATCAGCACCTACGTGAAATCCAAGAGAAACACGAGCGTGAGTAGGCGGCTGGCGTGTTTCTGAGCCGGTGGGTCTCCTGTGGAGCCCTCCTGGAGGCAGTACTGCAGGCAGCAGCTGGCCCCTTGGTCTCCTGCCTTGGTCCTCCATGGCTTTTTCCCCTGGGATTTGCCACTCCGGTCGTGGGCAGCAGCTCACAGGCATTCCCAGCATCCAGAGCCTCGCAAGGCAGGCCCTGTCCCCAGCCCCCAGGGACCCACAGGATCCCCAGCCCTGAGGTTTGCCACAGCTCTGGGTCAGGGACGGGTGCCCCGGTGTGCTGCACAGAGCAGCAGGGAGGGAAGGCGGCCATGCGAGGGGATGGTTTGGATCAGACACATCCCTGCACAAGCCACCCTCCAAAGTCACGGCAGCAGGCCTTAGCAGAGAGGGGGCTGCGCCCTCAGTGTGTCCCCCCCCCCCGTGCCTTGCAGGTGATGCAGCATACCTGGATCGAGGGCAATTCCCCCGTCAAGTGCGACAGATGCCACAAGAGCATCAAGTGCTACCAGGGCATCACTGGCCTGCACTGCGTCTGGTGCCAAGTCACTGTGAGTATGCGGGCCCGGGGGGCCCGGGGGTACCCCAGCATGCGCTCTGCAGCGCACCCCACATGGCTGGCCCTGGGGTAGGAGAGGCTTACAAATGGCCTGGTGTCCCCTGCCCAACATCCCTTCCTCCCGCTCCCTCCAGCTCCACAATAAATGTGCTTCCCACGTGAAGCCGGAGTGTGATGGGGGCCCACTGCGGGACCACATCTTGCTGCCTTCCTACATCTGCCCTGTTGTCCTGGTAAGTGACCCTCTCCTTGCTGCTGAGTGGCAGGGACCTGGCAGGGCATCACCGCGGCCAGCCTGCCTTCCCCAGCTGCCAGCGCTGCCTTCATGGGGCGGTGTGCATGTCCGTGCCTCTGTTCCCCAAAGGACAGGCAGTCCCACTGCCGGAGATCTGAGAGCGACTCCCCTGCCAGCACCAGCCCTGAGGACAACCAGGGCTTCAAGTTCAACTCCACCACGGTGGATGGGCAAGGGCTGCAGGTAGGTTCCCATGCTGGGCTGCCGGCGAGCTCTGTTACGGGTACACTCCAAGTCCCGCAGCGGCCGGGCATTCGCAGCCGCGCTTTCTGCCCTCCAGATCAGTCCCCGGCCCGGGACGCACCCTCTTCTGGTGCTTGTGAACCCCAAGAGTGGAGGAAGACAAGGGGAGCGGTACGTGGGGTCCTGCCTGGGGAGAGCATCCCCCTGGGGTCGGGGGCTGCTGGTCCCTTGGGCTGCCCTGGCACCTCTCCTGGGAGGGGACTCACCTCTGCGGTGTCCCTTATGCTCCTCTTTCCTTAGGGTCTTACGGAAATTTCACTACCTGCTCAACCCACGCCAAGTGTACAACCTAGACCGCGGCGGGCCCGCACCAGGGTACGGAGATGCTGCAGCTGATCCTCTGCCACCTCCCGCTGGCCCCTGCTCCCCCACATCACCCCTTGTCTCTCCTGGCTTTCTCCAGGCTGAGCTTCTTTCGGGACACTCCGGATTTCCGTGTCCTGGCCTGTGGAGGGGACGGCACAGTGGGCTGGATCCTGGACTGCATAGGTGAGCGAGGAGCGGGCGTGCTCCCGTAAAGCATCGTCCACCTGCATCTTCGGTGATCTGCTGCGGGTTCCTGATATTTCCAACCCCTGGCGAGAGCAGGGTGGGGGTCCTGCCAACACCATTGGCCCCAGGCTGCCGGCCGAGGAGGGATGTGGAGAGGAGCAAGGAATGAGTCCTTTCAGCCCCAAACCTCTTTTCCCTTGAATTGCAGACAAGGCAAACTTGGTGAAGCACCCGCCGGTGGCTGTCCTGCCCCTGGGAACAGGCAATGACCTGGCCCGGTGCCTGCGCTGGGGAGGAGGTGAGGCTGGGTGAGCGTTGCCTGGAGGGTGGCCAGCCCGTGGGGGCCGTCCGGTGCGGCTGGGTGGGTGCTGTCCTGGGGGAAGGAGGGCTCCTGGGCTCTTGGGACGAGGCTCGGGGCTGCATCTCAGCCCTGGTGCCTCCTGATGGTGCCTCTAACACTACCAAAAAAAGCAGCTGCTGCTTTCTAAACCCCCATCAGCCAGGTCCTCCCCAACAACCTTTTTCATCTGGGAGAGCTGTCCCATTAGCTGAAATCTCTGCCACCGCTGCAAGGATGAGCTGAACATTTCACTGGTGCCATAGCAGCAGCCCCAGGCTGCCCTGGGTGCTCAGCACCCAACTACCTCTGGCCCTGTGTGACGTGATTGTGCTTCCCTTCATCCTCCTCCGATGCCCACCTTCTCTCCCTTACAGGCTATGAAGGAGGCAACCTGATGAAGGTCCTGAAAGACATCGAGCACAGCACAGAGGTGATGCTGGACCGCTGGCAGATAGATGTCATTCCCAGCGACAGAGAGGCCAATGGAGACCCTGTCCCATCCACTATCATCAACAACTACTTCTCCATTGGGGTGGTGAGTACTGTGGGGCAGGGGTGGGTCCTAAGAGCAGTCCAGAGCACATATCACACGTGTTTTAGCTGGAGAGAACAGCACAGCACAGAGCTAGTAATCGATGCCCAGACCAGCACTGTGCTGTGCCCTCCAGAGCTGCCCGGCCATAGCAAAATGGGCAGAGAAGAGCTCCAGAGGCCAGTGGATCAGGGGGGCTGTCACCTGGGTACCCAGCACAGCTGCAGCCTCAAACCCACCAGGATCAGGGGATTCCTGGGGGCATTTCCAACTCAGGCGGTGGGAAATGCCTTGGCTGCCGTGAAGTCACTGGAGCGATCCAGCCTAGTGGGTGTGCTTGAGGGGTCCCAGCCCTCCACACTTCCCACCCTGTCTCCTCCTAGACTCATCCTTAGCCCGCTTCCAAGCCAGCCCAGAGTTAATGCCCAAGAGCAGGGGCTGGTTCCTGGTGACATTCCTCAAAGACCATAAAAGCCTTTCTAAGTGTTTGGTGAAATTCTACATTTCAGCTTGAGTCTCCCAAGCCAGGGACTCTCCCTCTGTGCTCTTCCTTGGTCATGTTCCCACCCTCCCTCCATCTCCTGGTATTGTTTTTCTGGTCTTACTGTCATTTGTAATGGCAGCACTTAAATGCATAAACAGGCATGGAATCTCTTCCCAGCTGGGAATGTTGCAAGACCAAGTGTGCAGGGAGTGCAGGGAGCTTAAACAGTGTTCAGGGAAGTTTGGGGTCCCAGGGATGTGTTGAGATCTGCTAGACACCCCAGCTAAAGCTTTTGCTGAGACAGCACCCATTGTCAAAGCCCTGCTTTGGTGCTCAGACCTGCATTTCCTCATGTTTTCCTAACCCAGGGAGGGTTAGGGAGCCTGGGGAGGACAGCAGCCCCATGCCATGGGGCTTTCCTCAGCACTGAGGGTCAGTCCTGGGAGCGGCAGGGCTTTGGGGGAACAGCAAAGCAGAAAGCACTTCTCTTCCGGGCACTTGCAGCATCTTTGTCCTGGGCCACAGGTGCCTCAGCAGTACCACCACGGCATGGGTCACCCACCCAGCAATGCTGTGGGATGCTTCTAGTTTCGCATCAGCCTCTGCTAATGGCAGGGCATGTCACTGCAGGTGGCATTTGGTGACAACTTCCAAGTCGGGCTTAAACACCCCCCACCTCACATAGGAGAGGTTGCAAGAAGTTTCAGGAGAGCTGTCAGGGTGCCAGGTCCTGGGGTGTTCCTGGAGCCCCACTGCCCTGCTGGTAGCCCTTCCTCCCTCCCTCAGCATCACCTCCATGCGGAGCCCCTATGATGGAGGGAAGGAGGCCAAGTGCACTAATTATGTCTTGCTTAACAAGCCCGTTCAACACTTAGCGAGCAGCCTGGCTGAGGGTGCCTCCATAGCCTTGGCACAGCCCCCGCCCTGTGCCCTGGGTACCAGCGGTGAGTGCGAAGAGCTGAGCCCCCGTATCCTGGCGCTTGCCCACGGGGCGCAGAGCAGGGGGGTTCTATTTCCCTGCTGTGCCACTGACATCTCTGTGCTCCTTCTCGCCACAGGATGCCTCCATCGCCCACCGCTTCCATGTCATGCGAGAGAAGCACCCTGAGAAATTCAACAGCAGGTAAGGGCTGCCTGTGGTCCCCCCTGAAAGCCATGCACCATGCCGAGGGGATGTACTGGAGCCTCCTCCCCTCCTGCTGGGCTCCTCTTGCCCCTCTCCCCATGGGACCAGTGGCAGCCCTGAGGAGGTGGTCCAGTGTTCCGCCAACCTTAGGGGACAGGCCAGGGATGTGCCAGGCACAGCTAGGGGACAGGGGCTGGGCACGGTGTGGGTCCAGGGTGCTCCTTCGGGCCCCATGCCATGTGGCAGGCTGCTCGAACTTGGCCGTGCACTCAATTACGTTCATTCATGCTTTATAATTAGCACCAAATTCCAGGACCGGCAGGAGCAGGCCAGGCAGTGAGGGCAGGGCAGGCAGCAGGTCGCAGCTCGCTCCCACTGTGCTTGGGGTGCAGGGAAATGGTGTGGTGGCAGCAGGAGCTGTGGCTTGTGACCCCCCATCCCCACGTTCAGAAATGCCTGCTAGAAAAAAAACAAATGGACCAAAGTGTCGGTCTCTGCTCTGAAATTCAGCTCTCTTCAGCTTACAGCTCTCCCTTGAAGCCTGGCGCAGTGACTGATGCAGGGGATGAGCAGTGGTCAGGGGCTGCCTGGCAGGGTGCTGGGAGGGTACGAGGCAGGGTGCTGAGGTGGGGGACATTCCCTCCATGGGCTACCCTGTCCCCGGCAGCCCTGTTGAGAGACAACAGTCCACTGAGCTCTGCTGAGAGCCAGTAAAGAAACCCCATCCTGTGCTGGGGGACCACCCAGCACCCGCATCCTTCCCCTCTGCAGAGGGGTCAGAGCCAGGTCTGCCTGAGCCAACCTCTATCCCACAACACAACTCCCTGGGGCCGTGATACTGGCCGTGCCTCCCCATCATGGCTCGTGTCCCCATTAATGGCTTGTGTCCATCACGATGGCTCCAGAGAGGCTCTGGAAGCCCATCCTGCTGCCAGCTGGGCTGGGGTAAGGTCCCGCTCCTGAGCAGAATGTTGATGCTGCTCTCTGCCCCAGGATGAAGAACAAGCTGTGGTACTTTGAATTCGGGACGTCAGAGACCTTTGCAGCCACCTGCAAGAAGCTCCACGACTACGTCGAGGTGGAGGTGGGTTTCCGGCGTAGTCCCTGGCTCCCGCTGCGGCACAAAGGCTTTTTGGGAGATGTCACCCATGGGTCCTTTGGGCAGAGCTTTTGGCTGTTCAGGGAGGGGATGCCGTGGCAGCTTTGACCCCTTAGACCCCTTACGGCAGCAGGAGGACCCGGTGGCTGGAAGGACCCGCTCTTCCACCATGTGGCGCTTGCTGCAAAGCCGGCCAGCTGCAGGCAGAAGAATAGCCCTGTACTTTTGCCCCCCCCTCTTCCAGCTGTATTTGAGAGCGTGCCTGGAATATTCTCTCTGTAAACTCTGCGTCTGCTCCCAGCCCTTGTTGGATGACATGGAAACAGCCTTTAATTAGAGCGGGGAGGAGGGCCCATGGTTGCTAAGAGCGCTGTCATTTCTCTGCTCTCGCTGGGGGGTTTGGGCTGTGCTTTGCTGTAAACTTCCGCCTCTTCTTATCTCTGGATAGACGACCCTTTTATAACTTAGGCTTGAGGGTGAAGGGGAAAAAACCCCATCCCTTGCTGCAGAGGGTTGGTGCGGGTCTGACCAGGCGGTGGGCACAGGGTCGCTGGTGGTGGGCAGGCAGGGAGCGGGCAGAGAGCGGGCAGAGCCTGGGAAGCCGGCAGCATGGTGCAGCGTGTGTGGCCGTGGGCAGAGGGACTTTGAAGCCTGTTTGTAGGCAAGGAGTTTCAGCCTTTCCCAAAGGCTGGAGGGGGTAGCTGTGCCCTCAGCAGCTGGTGGGTAGGGGCAGGAGCAGGGGTACAGCTATCTCACCCCCTTCACCGGCCACGCACCAGTGTCATGGGGCAGATAAAGTCCCGGTCCATGGGGTTTGATGCCACCAGAGATGGGGACAAGGTGCCCCGCGTGCTGCCCAGTGAGCTCCCCGCCAAGCGCGCGTCGGCAGGAAAGCGTTAATCCCGCAGTATTTGAAGTTGAAAGCGGCAGCCTGTCCTCCCTCCGGCTCCCAGGCAACTGTCAGCCTTGCAGAGAAATGGCAGTTTTGTTTTGGAAATTGGCACTCGTTCCCCTACAGCTCCTGGAAATGAATTTGCTTTTTTCCCCAGCTGCAAATTTCTACTTCCAGCATCGCTGCCAGCGCGCCGTCAGCTGCCCCTGCTCAAAGAGCCCATTGTAGCTCGCTGGCACGCTAACAGGGGAGGGCTACGCGAGGAGAAATCGCTCCCCGCATGCCTGGGTGCATAGGCAGCCGTGGGCAGCCGTGGTCCTGCCCGCCCCACACACCCCTCTGGGCAGGAACGGGCTCCCACAGCATCCCCAGAAATCCCTGAGCAGCCCTGGGCAGCCGACTCGCTCCCATCCCACCATCGCCAGGTCAGTGCCCACCACCTCACAGCCAGGCAGGAAAGATGCCTGCGGCTGGGGGCGATGCTTGGCTCGGCCAGGTGTGGGATGTGTTATCTGTCCCACAAGGAATCAGAGCCCTCTCGCTTGGTATCTGCCTCTCAGAGCGTTAGGGTCTTTTCTGTTCCTACAAATCACGATATCATTAAGATGTATGGAGAACGAAAGGATTTATGTCCTTTACAAGCCTTGGAGAGACAGCTCTTCACTCCAAAACCAGAAGATTCCTGCCTTTTGCTTTCAAGGCAAGGCTAAAAATAAGATCTTGGAGCATCAGGGGAGGCAGAGCAGATCTGAACATACAGAGACGCTTGCTTGTGTGCGCACCCAGCTCCACATACGTGCGGCTGGCGTGCTTGGCGCTTACCGACAGCATATTAAAAATAGGCTGGAGACCTTCACTCTTTGCTAGAGGAAAACAACTGGAGTCAAAGCAGCAGCAGGGGCTCATCAGCCCATTCACATTCCTCTCGGCAAAGCAAGAGAGAGCAGAAATGCTGTCACATCACCAAAATGCAAGGAAAAAAATGTGCTGGTGTTTGCTGAAGCATAGCGTGGCAGGTAGAGAGCAGATGCATAAAGGAAAATACAAATTCAGTAGAGAAAATACAGTTGCATGGGAAAGCAGCTGCTGCATCCAGAGGTATCTAGAAAGAGCATCCAGCGTCGTCTGGGTAGCATGAGAGTGAGAAGACCTGAAGTTAAGAAATGCATTTCCATGGCTGCTGCTTCCAGTCATGTGGGAAAGCTGCAGGCAACAGGTATTTTACCTTCTACAGGGAATTTTCAGCTGGGGCAGTCCTGCTGTGTGACAGCAAAGCCTGGCATACCAGTTCTGTGCTGTCTTGCAGTTTTCTCTCCAAAACCTGACATTTTTTCTTCTTCATACCTTTCCTATTATTTCCTTCCAGTCTTATTTCTAGTTTCCAAATTGCACTTGAAGACAAACAGGTTTGAGTTAGTTTTGGGGCAGTGAGACTTTCTGATTCTTTGGGGTCAATTTGAACAAGGGGAGGTTGGGGAAGCATGTGCTGGAGATGCTTGGATGGAGGTCACTCCGGGGCTGAGGTGGTATTGCATCCTATTTTGGGTCACAGCACCGAGCCCGGATGAGCTTTTATGTGCTTTCGTAGGAAATTTGCTTTTCAAAACTGCCATCTCAGACGGGTAGTAAAATTCACATTGCAATAGAGGGGGAAGCAGCACAAGGAAGGCGAGGTGGTGGTTGTCAGCCCTAGGAAAGCAAAGCTGGGGGGGTATTTGTTTGCACCTCCAGCCCCACCCACCCTGGGGGTGCCCGTGCCACCCTGGGGCAGGTTTGCTCTGGGGACTGTCCGGCAGCACACCACACTCGGGGACCCCCGCTCCTCTGGTGGGCAGGCGGGGAGAGGAGGCTGGGCTCGGTGGGCACTGGGCGCCATCTCCCCGCTGACATCACTGCCTGATGCTGCCCGTGTGCCCGGCAGTGTGACGGGACCCTGCTAGACCTGAGCAACGCGTCCCTGGAGGGCATCGCCGTCCTCAACATCCCCAGCATGTATGGCGGCTCCAACCTCTGGGGTGAGACCAAGAAGCAGCGTGGTTACAACCGGCTGGGCAAGAAAGCGCCGGAGAAGCTGCATGCCACGGTGGTCACTGATGCCAAGGAGCTCAAGTTCTGCGTGCAGGGTGAGCAGTGGGGCCCGGTGGCGATTGGGGTTTGCAGGGTGCGCAGGGTTAGCACCAGGGAGCTGGGCAGCCACTGGTTCTGGCTGCGGCTCAGTGCACGTAGCACTGAAGCAATGGTGCTGAAGGGTTTGCTATTGGTTCCCTCTCTTTTGGGGTGCTGGGGTGACCCCAGGAATGATCTGGCCAAGCTGGCAAAGGAGGATGGCTCTGCCTGCCCGGGTATGGCCCAGCACTGCGTTTCTCAGGGCTGGTTATGCCGTGCAATGGTGGCCAGAGAGGATGTGGCTCCTGCGCCCTGCCTGGCACCTCTTCCCCCACCCTCCAGGGATGCCAGCTCGGGGGGTGCCCGGATGGGACCCGTCACCTGTGGCCATGAGGCTGGGCAGCCCCCCACACCCCGTGGGGCTGGCAGGCAGCAGCTGCAGGGCTGAGCACCCGCTGCTGCAGAGGAGGAGTCGGAAGCAGAGCTGCAGAGCTGGCACCGAGGGCTTTTGTAAGCATCTTCCCAAGCTCTGCCACAGAGTTGCCAGCCTGGCTGGGGGTTTTTGGGAACAGCACGGTACCCATGCTGTGCCCCAGCCAGCACCTCGCACCCACTTGCAGTGGCCACCGGCACTGTCCCCGTGGGCACGGGCAGGGTGCTGGCAGCCCAAAGTGTTGGCAGGGCTCCCCCGCAGAGAGCACTGGGTTACAAAGCAGCCAGCAGAATAGGCCAAGTGCCCTTATTTTCCACCCGCCACCTTCCACAGCCTGGGGCTGGGGTGGGAAACAGCCCCCTCGCCGCATGGCTGCCAGGACGGCAGTGTCATCGGCCATCACAGGCCATCACCGGCTGTCCTTCGCCAGGCGTGCCTGTGGGTACAGGCAGCAGGGAGTGGGGGAGAGCGAAAGCCTGCTCCAAAAGAGGACCCTGAAGGGAGTGAGAGATGGAGCAAGTAGCCCCAGTGTTGGGCACCTTCAGTGATGGCCTGGAGGAGCTGGGAAAAGGGGCAATGCCCTGGGATCCCTCCGGGGGAGGATTCCGTGGTGCATCCCAGCTCCTGGGGGGCTGCAGTGCCCCAGGGCACCCAGGGGATTGTGGGGGTGAGGTGGGTGTCTGCCGCCATTTCATACAACGCTACAAATAAGCGGTCGAAGGGCTGGTGGGGATCCGGGCTGCCACCCTGCAGCCATGGAGGTCCACGCGCTATTTCAGACCAGGAGTATTTATGCTGCAGAGATTTTGGACAGCAGTGTTGCCCAATGCTGCAAATGCCCAGCTGGGCAGTCTTGGGGCACAGGGGACATCAGGACATGTCCCCACAGTGCCACCAGTCCCAGTGTGCTGGCCCTGACATTTTGGATGATGGCAGAAGGCAGAGGATCCCCAGGGATGGGGGACCGACTCAGATGCCTCTTTCTTGCAGACCTCAGTGACCACCTCTTGGAGGTGGTGGGGCTGGAAGGTGCGATGGAGATGGGGCAGATCTACACGGGGCTGAAGAGCGCTGGAAAGAGACTGGCCCAGTGTTCGTCCGTTACCATCAGGTATTTGTCCCTGATGGGGCTGAGCACCTGACCGATGGCAAAAGCTGGCACCTGTGTCACCCTGCATTCCCTCTCTTTGTGCCTCATAGGACGTCCAAGCTGCTGCCCATGCAGGTGGACGGGGAGCCCTGGATGCAGCCATCCTGTATTGTGAGTCCTGGAGGAGGGAGTGGCTGCCACTGGCAGCCGGGGCAAGCAGGGGCTCTCCGCACGGCAGGATGGGCCAGGCAGGGGCTGGCAGCATGATGGGCAGCCTTGGCTCCCCATGCAGCATGGCAAAGCCTCTGGAGTTGAAGGGAGGGTCCTGCACTTGCTGGTGGGTGGCTGCAGAGCCCAGCCACCTGTGACTTCTGTCTGTGCCCATGCCAGTCCCCAACCCATGGCAAGCCATCGCAGGCCCATGTGGACAGGGACATGCTCATCCCTTGCCACATGGGTGGGTGCAGTGGGGTCCCCCACCATCCAGCAGGCAGCTTGCCCAGAGGAGAAATCCCTCTGCCCGTCCCAGCGCTGCCTGGATGTGATTCTGGAGCTGTTGCTCCCACACAGCAAAGCATTTAACGACCCGGCTGGGGGCTGGCAGTGGCTCCTCGCCCCCGTGCTGGGTGCTGAGCTGCTCCTGGCTTGCTTGGGTCGCTCCCCGGGGTCCCTGGGGTAGGGAATGCACAGGAGGGCTCAGAGCCCAGGAGCCCCTTACTGAGCTGGGTTTTTCACTTATTTTTAGGTCAAAATTACACATAAAAGCCAAGTGCCGATGCTGTTGGGCCCCCCGCAGAAGAGCAGCTTCTTTTTCCTGAAGAGGAGAAACCGAACTCGAGATTAAGCAGTGTGGAAGGAGCCGTGGTCCAGAGGCACCCAGCGTCCCAGACACCTGCCTGCTTGCAGGGGGTCCCCAAATCCCCACTCCATGGCAGGGAGAGAAAACACACCCCCAAGCCCAGTGGGGATGCTTTGTCCTAGGAAGGTCTTGGAGGCTCCTTCCCAACTACCACAAGCGTCTTCTCCAGCTGGGATGGAAGCAGTGGGTGAAGGCAGGCTGATGCACAAGGAGCACGTTCACTGGAGCAGCGCTAGGACTGGAGTTTTTTCCCTTTATTTAAATAACACCCCCCGCTTCCCACCCCAGCAGAGCTGCCAATGAACGCGCTCCCGAGAAAACACCAAGCTTCACTTATTTATTTTTAATCCCCTTGAAAGACACTCGATGTTTTGCTGCACTGGCTTTCTGTCCACCAACCCTTGCACATTGGAGAAGTTATTTATTTTCTTAGCCTAGAGGAGATGGTCTCTGCCATGCCTTCAGCTAGCGCTTCTGGGATGGGTTTTAAGCAGATGCAAAGCCAGCCTTCACTGCCGGCCCTGCGAGCTGCTAGGCGTGGGATGGGCTGGGGACAGACAGATGGTGCCTGGGCCACGGGGACAAGCGTGGGGTGGATGGGAGAAGACTGTCTTTTGACATGGAAATGGCAAAAAAGGGATTTTGGGGGGAGCTGCTGATTCTTGGGAAACCCCTGTGCCCCAGCTCTGGGCTTTGTGTTCATATTTATATATTTATTTAGCAAACTTTGAGGGGACTTTGGGGCTCACCTTTTTATGCGCTTGGGTTGGACATGAATGCCATCTCCCTTCTCTGCTGGCTGTCCCCCATGGCACCTCCTTCCACGTGGACTTTCCTCTCTCCTAAAGCCTGCCAGCCTGTGCCAGGGGCTGGGGACCCTGGGGACAGACATCCAGAAGCTCTTCTCACTTGGAAGCATCCCCCCCTGGCCTTTTTACATGTCTCCTCATGTGCTTTGCCAGGCCCGTGTTGTGGCGGTGGCCATGCTGCCTCCAGTGCTCCTGGATGGCTGCAGGGAGCAAGGAAGAGCTCTTGCACCTCGGTTTCCACCACATGGCCAGGTCTCCCCTCTGACCCACCCTGAAGCCGAGGAGCTTCACAGACGGCGCTGCCAGCCCCCTGCCTGCAGGGGCACCCGCTGCTCACCACCTGGCCGCTCCTTTTCTCCTCACCCAGCCAGGGTGCACGGGCAGGTTTCAGTGGCATCACCCATGTGTCCCCCACTAGGCACATGGGGAGAGATCACGGGACGCAGCTTCTCCCCAGGATGCAACAGGGCCCAGAAAACAGACGAATGCATGGAGGTGGTCTAGATGTGTGCCCCACTTCACAGCACTCCCAGGAGCTGGGAGTTGGCAGGACCAGCCCACAGAGAGGCTGCTGGTTGCTTCTGCAGGCACCTGCTGCCTCCTGGGGTGCCCCTGCATGGGGAGACTCCCAGCTCCTGAATAAGCTTCTGCTCCCAGGCAGCTCCCTTGGGTCTGGCGGGGGGCCCTGTGCCACTGTGAGCAAGGCGGGAGCAGTGTGTGCCCTGTGGATGTTGCTGCAGGCAGGAAAACCGCTGCTTGTCCCCGCTATGCCCCTGCCAGAGGGTGGGGAGCCATGGCTGGGATGAGCCACGCTCTCCTCCCCACTAACCCAGCACCTGGTCTCTCCTCATGCTGCAGGTCCCCATTCAATAGCATCCCCCTGGTAGTGCAGAGGGTGCTGCCATCACTATGCTTCAGAGGGAACAGTGAGCTGAAAGGGAGCTGTTTTGTCACCCTCCCCAGGCAGAGACAGGAGTGCTGTTGTGCACCTATTCAAGCTTTAGCTCAGGGCTGTTTCTGACAGCACCCATAGGGCCCTGCTGACATGGGAGGAGGTGTCAGCAGTACCCCAGGGGACCCCAGCTGGCCTCTAGCCCATGAATCCCCTTCTCGGCCAGAGTGCAGGAGGAGGCTCCAATGGGCTGCCATGGCTCCCTCTCCTCCTGCCCTTGGGCAGGGTGAGGGCGAGCTGGGGGGCAGGTGCTCACTGCAAGGCAGGAGAGCACCGTGGAGCAAGCAGGAGCAAGCATGAGCCCGGCTGGCGGACACAGAGGTCACCGCAGCTTGCTGGAGCCATGACCTGCGTACATGGGCACGCTCCACCTGCGGTGCATAAATCCCCCCTCCTCCTCATCACCCCAGCCAGCCATTAATGAGTAGCCAGATGAAAGCATAGGGGAGCTAGGCCAAATAAACCCCAGGTCCCCTGGACCAGCGACCTCCCTTGGAAAAAAGAACTCGACCAAGCTTTGCCGGCAGGCGGGGTGACAGGTTTGATCCATGGGATGACAACACACGAGGTCAGCAGCGTTTATAGCAGCAGGTTTGGCTCCATTTCCCTGCCTGCTCAGCCTCAACCCGGGGTTTTATCCCCAGCCTCCGATTAGAAAGCGCCTGTATGGAATTGGCAATGTTTTTCACTGCCAGCCTGCTCCTTGCACTCAGACACGGTTTGCTGGGCTCCGGGCAAAGAGCAGCGCTTGGGGCTCTCTGCTGCGGTTTGCTGTCAGTGGCAGAGCTGGGGAAGCAAGCAGGCACCGTGCCCATGCCTGCACCCACAGGTCTGACAGTGTGCTGGGGGGTGAGGAGCGCTCGTTTGAGCTCAAAGCTGGAGGGGGAGCACCCAAACACATGTCCTGCAGGGTATGGGGAGCCCAGGGCCACCACCCTGGACTACGGGGGAATGATGATGACACACTGGCACCAGTCTGCCAAGGGTGATGGGCTCTAATAGAGACATCCATCCCCTTCTGATGATCAGTGAGATGATTCCTGCCACCTCCTCCGGGGGACACTGCTTCAATCCACTCCTACCATATCAAAGCCATGGTTCAATAGGCCTGGCAGCTAACAACCTCCTTCGTCCAATGGTGCAAAGTCTCCAGCCCAGGGGGGGACCTGCAGGGACTAGGACACCAGCCTGGCTGTCCCCAGCTCTGGGGAGGAATATGCCACGCAGCTGAGGGGCATCCGAGGCTCTGAAACCAACCCCCCCCAATCTCCCTCAGCATCTCCCAGCTCAGCCCTGTTTGTCCCTCAAAGGCTATGGGATGGACCGCCCAAACACACGCACACCCAGCCCCAGGCACTGGTGCCAGTGTGCAAGCACCCCACCGAGTTGGTGCCATTCTGGGGGACCCCTGATTGCTGGGGGAATCATTACCATGGGACCCCCAGGCCCGTCCTCCCGCTGTGTGCGTAACCGTGGTTGCCTGCATGGAAATGGCGTCCGTAGCGTAGTGTGTGTTGCCGTGTACACCTGGACTGCTGTGGGCTTGCCTCAAATAAAGATGGTGATGAAATACTTGGCTTGTCCTGGGGTGCACTGGGGCTCCCCGATTCCTGGCCAGATGTGGGGTCCCCACCTTCTGGGACTCAAAGGGGAGGTGCCCAATTTGGGGTGCTGGGGATGAAGGGGCATTGTCAGCGGCAGGGTGATGGAGCGTCATGCAGTGGGAGCTGCAACTGGCTAAATTTGGAGCCTGCAATTTTTTTTTCTCCCCCCCCTCCCCCTGAGCGGGCTCTAAATTTAGCAGGCACTGGTTGCCATCCCCCCTCCCAGCCCTGGCTCTCCAGGGGCTTTGGCTCTTCCCAAGGCACCCCTGTGGCCTCCCACCCACCTGCCCCATCACCTCTCCCTGTGCTGGGTGACAGCAAGAGACCTGGGGGTGCTGAGCAGCTCCTGGCCAGTGTGGGACTGCGGCTGCCTTGGGCCACTGATTGTGCCCAGCTCTGTGATGACCCGGCTCGTCCTCAGCAGCCAGCCTTGCTCTCAGGCCCAGGTTTTGCCACCCCCCCCCCCCATTCATGTGTCATCTGCTAATTTTACCAGTGGTGATTTAATCCCGGTTGCCTGCCTGCAGAGGGGAAGTGAGAGCACCAGCACCTGCAGAGCCCCCCTGGGAGCCATCCCTGCGCAGCAAGGACACCCTGTGCCCTCTGCGTGTTTCCTCCCCACCCGAGCATGCAGGCATCCAGCACACAGCATATCCTGGTAGCACTCCCCCCCGCCATTTCACCCAGGACACAATGGGAAACAAGCTACCTGCCATTACCAGTCATCCCTGGGAGACGGTGGTGGCCCTGGAGGACTCTGGAAGCTCATCAGTATCTCAACCTTGGCAGAGAAATTCCCACCAGCAGCCTAGAGATGTGCTGGGCAGCTCTCCCAGGACACCAGCAAGCCCATGACCTGAGGATTTCAAAATTATGAGGGCAACCCTTTACCAACAGGCTCCCTAGCCCCTGGGCATCTTCCCAGGATCCGAGCAGAAGGCTCCTCTCCTTCCCAAGCTGCAAAGAGCAGCATGTAACTGAGCACTATCCTTTGGTTGTCCCTTCGCCAGCAATTAATATCCTGGTCTCACTCTGCAACAATGCTAGGCCTCCACACAGTTCATTTTTTCTGTGCAACCTGCTGCATCCTCCACGAGTGGCCACTGGCAGGTCTCCATGGCGAGTCTCACCACCTTCAGTTTATGGATGGGGAAACTGAGGCACGTGGCAGAGCAACGCTGGGGTGGGGGACTGGCAGGCCCCCAGCAGCATGGCTCTGTCCTAAACTCATTCCCAGTCCTCTGAACTATCTGCAGTCCTGCAAGGGCTTGTGTGCACAAACCCACAGTGGGGGGATCCGGGACTGGGGCAGCCCCAAAGCCCCTGCAGGTGGGAACCAGTTTTCCTACGGCCTCCTCCCAAGAGCCCTTCTCAAAGGCTCTGCCTAAAGGAGAAAGGCTGCCAAAGCCCACACTCAGGCGTGAGTTAGCCGCGCGTTCGCAGGGGGACCCGTGTGACACCACCTTGCTGGTGCAGAACCACCCCCCCCAAGAAAGCAGAGGGGAGCCCATGGCATGTGAGGTCCGAGGTCCGTTCCATCTGCAGACCTTGCTGTGCTGCAGGTTGTCGGACACTGGCGTGCAAGGAGCAGCACCCCCCGCCCCCGGATTTGGACCCCTAAGGCCATCCGTTAACCCCCCAGGCCCCCTCCTGGAGCAGGCCGCGGCCCCTTTAAATCTGTGCTGCCCCCACCCCACCCGCCAGCCTCTTCCCCCTTCTATTTTTTTATGAATGAAAAACGTTCTCGGCGGAGCCATGCAAATCACGCCGCGCCCATTGGCTGCCGCCTCCCCCGCCCACCCAGCCGGCCTCAATGGTGCTCGGCGGAGCGGCGCGAGGGCGGGCGCGCAGCGGCATTGCGGCCAATCAGACGGCGCGGGCGGGCGAACGGCGGCGCCCCATTGGCCGGCGCGGAGGGTAAACAAGCGGCGCGGGGCGGGGCTGGCGGAGGCCGCTGGCTCGGGGGTTGCGGGCCGGCGCAGAGCGGCAGCGCAGACCCTGGTGCGGAGCGGCGCGTTCCCCGGCCGCCCCCGGCCTTGGCTCCGGCTCCGGCTCTGGCTCCGGCTCTGGCTCTGGCTCCGGCCCCGGCTCGCCCCGCGGTGGCTGAGCCCGCGGCTCCCCGCCGGGTATGCGGGGCCTGGCGGCGGGGGGGGGGGCAGGGCGG
>JANZLQ010000089.1:13560378-13614698 GCA_026212715.1 Elanus axillaris | reverse complement strand
GGGAGCAGATCCTTCCCATGCAACACAGCGGCTCACGCTTGAAGTTGGACATGTGTCTTTACTCTATGAGCAGCTTTTGAGGGTGAGAGGGGGAAAAAGCCAGCCACCCGTCTGTGCTAAGCAGCCCTAGAAATTTGCCTTTAATCTCCTCCGCTGCCTCTGCACGGCACACACTCTGCTCCTGGAGCTGCTGGCGGTCACTGGCCATAGTGGCATTGCTCCTGGACCTGCCACTCGGCCATGGCTCCCTCCCTCCCAGACTGCTCCCATCCTTCACCCTGGGTGCCCGGCTGCAGCTCCCTGCCGGCATGGTGCCGTGCCGGAGCCATGCAGCTCTCTGCAGGAGGGTGACACAGAGGAAGAAGCTGTTTGGGGAGTAATTGAACGCAGCTGTAGTGCCGAGCTGCGCATTGTGGGTAATTACCCATAATATCTCTTACGCCGTGCATGGAAATTGTGGCTTATTGAAGCGGCTTTTTTGGCAGGCTCTGCTAATCAAATGTCTTTTGATTTGGCTCCCGGTTTGGTGGTGGTGGTGTTGTGGCAGCCGCCGCTCGGAGCTGGAGCATTTATCGCAGCAGGTGAACTGCTCCAAGACCACAGTGATGCTTTCACTCCTGGCTGCTCCAGCCCCCAGAAATGGACCCCTACCCCACATTTCCATTGTGATTTCCTTTGGGGATCCAGGTCTAAGCCCTGGCTGGAGCCTTCATGGCTGCTGCCTCTCCCCCCCACAGGTAGCACGGCGCTGGGGCATCCAGAAGAACCGGCCAGCCATGAACTATGACAAGCTCAGCCGCTCCCTGCGCTACTACTACGAGAAGGGCATCATGCAGAAGGCAAGTGAACCTGCTGCTGTGGTGGGGGGGAGGATGTGAGCGGCCCCCACTGTCACCCCAGCATCCTGGGGCACAGCAGGAGGGGGGCTAGGTTCAGCGTTAGTTGTGCTGTGCTTGTTATTCCCCAGGGTGGGGGAGAAGGTGCAGGGCACTTCTCATGCCCTCCTCCTCCTTGCAGGTGGCTGGCGAGCGGTATGTCTATAAGTTCGTCTGCGACCCCGATGCCCTCTTTTCCATGGCCTACCCTGACAACCAGCGTCCCTTCCTGAAGACGGAGCCTGACTGCCCGGTGCCCGAGGAGGAGACGGTGCCGCTGACGCACTTCGAGGACAGCCCGGCGTACCTCCTGGAGATGGATCCCTGCAGCAGCCTTCCCTATGCGGAGGGCTTCGCTTACTGACTCGGCCAGCCAGCAGAGCCATGAGCACTAGCACATCCGCTTTGGGCAAATACGGTTTTGTAAAGAATATTTTTTGCTGTTCGCAAGAAAAAACAAAACAGCCACACCAAGAAACAAAACAAACCGTGTGCGCACACACAAATTGGAGGAATCTAAAAGGCCCCGTGTGTGTTGCTGCCGAATTCCCACCCTTACTGTCCAAGGGCTAGTGCGTAGGACTGCCCACGGCTGGCACCTCCCACCAAGCATGGGCGCGATGTTTTGGGGCACCGGGAGCTAAAGACGCAGTCTCTGACCCAGGCCCTGTTCCTCGCCAGAACCGCGAGGGCCGATGGCTCTGGCAGTGCCCCGGGACTGGGCTGAGCCGATGTGGCCGCCTGGCCAATTGTCACGACAATCTGCTTTGCATCGAGCACGATCCGCGTAGCTGCCTTGTGTGGTGGAAAGGGCTTTGATTTGCACAGAGGAGGGATGCGGGGCTGGGGAGGGCCGCCTGGGCCAGCACCCCGGGGCTGATGTGTGCAGCATCCTACCCCAACCCCGAGGAGCCTTCTGCCTTCTTCCCAAACTGCCCCTCCCTGCCCCATCCTCGTGATATAACCTGATATAACGGTTTCTCAGCCCCTCACAGGTCCTCTCTGTGCCCCTCTCGCTCCTCCTCCCCAGCTCTGGCTGCAGGCTATGGGTTGCATTTCAGGGGAGGAGATCCTGACCTTTTTTTTTTTTTTCTTTTTTTTGTTTTGATGTTTTAGGAGGAAAAAAAAGGTTTCTAAACTGATTTTTGTAGATTTTTTGTATTTTAAGGCAAAGCTATTTTTTGCAGCCCGGCTGCTGTTCCCGGAGCCCCTGGGGACACCCCCCTGGCTTTTCCGGTGTCACGCTTGCAGGGGGAGCCCTCGGTGCCCACAGCTCCCCAGGATGGCTGCCGAAGTATCTGGTCCACTCCATTTCATCGCTCCAGTCCTCTTTGCCAGGGGAGCCGGGGCTGAACCCTGGTGCCAGCTCAGCTGTGCTCCCCTCCCCTGCTCAGCATGGCCTCGGAGCTGGGCTGTAAGGCTGCGGAGGGCAGGGATGGTGGGGTCCCTCACCCCCCCGTTTCCCGGGTACCCAGCTTCCCTCCAGCTCCCCCCTCCCAGCTGCACTTCCTAACACTCCTCCACCACTCACATATCCATACCTGCCTATCCCCCACCCTCCACTGGCTACATGTTTTTGTTGTAAATGCTGTATAGGAAATTTTTTCTCTTCCTTAGTTAGCTTTGGTTGGATTTTTTTTTTTTTGACCGATTCATTCTTTTTTGGGGAAGTATGAAGATTAACTCTGGGTAGACTCAGTTGCTCTCCCCACGGTGGCTGCAGTGGCCTGTACTGGTGGGGAGCGTTTGGTTGTGGGAACCCCACCTTGGGGACAGGGTGTTAACCATTTGCTCAGTGTGGCAGGTCTACAGTGCAGAAGGGGTTAATCTGAGGACTGATTTGAAATAATCTTTACTCGAGCAGGGCTATGTATCTCCTGCAAAGCTGCATTACATTCTGTACTGTGTACAATAAAGGATCTTGCTTTCTGTTCCTTCCTGGCTGCCTGGTTCCCTGCTTTGCCTGTGCCATGGGATGCTGCCGGGGCTGGGAGGGAGCCACTGGCTGGGCTTGTGGAGGCAGAAGTGGTCCCAGTGGACGATGGCCTGTCACTTGGGACATGCAGGGCCATGTGTCCTTTTGCAGGAGCTGGGACCAGGTGGGGGGGCCAGGTCACCAGGGCAGGGCTGCTCTCTTCCCCAGTCCTGGTGCTGTTGCTCCCAGGTCTGGATGTGGCCATGGCTTTCACAAAGCCATATCCAGTGAGAGCATCCATGTGAAACAGGGGCAGCTTCTGCCCAGCAAGGTGCAATTTAATATTGCTTCTTTGCAAGGGTTTCTCAGCTGCCTCTGTCCCCTTTACTCTCCCCTGGAAACCCAAGCTCCCCACCATCATGCAAGGCTCAAGCTGGTGGGGACCTCTCAGTGTTGAACCCAGAGAGGAAAGCCCCTTAGGAGCTCCTAGCAGTGGTCCCCCAGCACTTACTGGCCCCATTTCTAAGCAGGGAAAAATCCCCATGGACCAGCAAGGTCTGCAAAAGGTGGGTGGAAGGCAAGGGCCTGCTCCATGAGGACCTGACTCAGCTGAAAGTCTGTGTCTCCCCTGATGGCCTGGAGAAAAGCTCAAATGCCCTAAAACTGCTTGGTCATATTGGCCTCTATTTTAGTTGGTAAAGCAGGTTCAGAGGGGATGTCCACCAGCTCCCAGCCCTATTGCCCGGGGTGGGGTGATGCTGCTGGAGACATCAATGGCTCCACTTTCGCAGGCTCTTTTCACAACCTAGCCAAGCTCTGTTCCTAGATGTGGCAGTGGAGAGGTAGAAGGGCCTTATGTGCCGCAGTGCTCTTTGTATACTGCACCTTGCCTCAGTCCATGCCTGGCTGCCAGCCATGTTGCTAATAGATCCTTGAGCTGCTCTTCTTCTTTCATCATGCCCAAAGTATTAGTCTGAACAGTGAAGCGTGGGTGTCTCCTAGCCCAGGCAGGGCAAAGCGGTCCCCCAAACACCTAGCAAAACCAATTCACCCAGCATGAAGCTTGCAGGAGTTAAAACAGCTGCTCAGCCCCTGAAGACATCTCCTTGCACTCCCTAGGCAGCTCCATGGCACCAAGCCTCGGTGTTTGGCAAGTGAGCCCCTAACTGATGCTTACATAGGCTCTCCTGTGTGGGCAACCTGTAGCCATTTAGCAGCAGGGAGCCATTCGGGTGGGCAGGAGCTGCAGGGTGAGTCCTCCTGGCTGTGCTGGGGCTGGGGGCTGTGGCAGGACTGCCAGGCGCCCGCAGGCAGCAGCTCTGCCCGCACCCTGCACCCACACGGGGCTCTCAGTACGTCGAACGCTGCCCCCAGCCCTGGGGCACACATCCATGGCTGGTGCCAGCCTCCCAACCCTATCCCATCTTTTAATTTTCTTTGTCCTCTGCCTAAGGCCACAAAGATCAAGTTAAACAAGAGGGCATGTGAAAAATCTTGCTGGCAATCTGAGCTCCAGACAGAGCCCAGTAATCCTACCTCAATGGGGATTTCAGCAGACTGAGTCCTGGTGCTCAAGATGGAGCAAGGGGAAAATGGGGCCACCGGCAGTGCGGCCGGCAGGCAGATGGCCCGGGGTGGCGGGACCTCAACCTGGCTGCAGCATGAGTATTTGGGATGGGTTATGGACAGCAAGGATGAGCAGATCGGGCAAAGCTTTTCAAAGCCTTTACAGAGCAGCTTGGCATGCCACAATCCAACTGGGGCTGCAAAACCTGCTGCAGGCAGGGCTGGGTGGCCCCAAGAGCATCCCATGTGCTGCTCTTGCCAAAGGGTGAGGATAGGAAGAGGTGGGGTTTTTTTTCTATTCCAGCCCATCAGTGCGGGACGAAAGGGTTCAGACCCCAGAGGGTTTAATACCACACTGGCTGTTAAGTGCTCAGGGCATCAAGAATTTGCTCCTTGTTTGAGCCTGCTGCACATCACACCTCCCTCTGCTGCACACAAGAGGCTTTTGCTCCCTGCAGAGAAGATGGAGCTGCCCTGAGTGCACGGTCCCACGCAGGCCCCTGCCCCAGCACAGCTCAGCGTCCTGCCTGCAGACCCCCAGAGATGGGGACAAGAGCTCCCAAGCAGCCCAGAGGCTGGGCTAGCATTTGCCAGGAGTTGGGGAGATGGAGGCGAAGCAGAAGGAAAAGCTTCCCTGCTCTCTGCACACCTCCTGCCTCATCAACCACTGCTCCAGGGCATGGTGATGAGCCCTCCTTGGCCACGCTTTGCCATGCAGTGGGATGGGGAACCAGGCCAGGGAGCACCGCCACAGCCACCACTGCTTCCCTGCAGGACCAGGAATGGCTGGTGCCACCACCGCTCCATCCCCTGGACCGGCCACCTTGGTCGCCTCCCTGCACACCCCAGCACTGTCTGCCTCCTGCCTTCCTCCCGCTCCACCCTAGCTGCTGAGGAGGATGAAGAGGAGCGAGCAGAGAGGATGGGAAGGATGAAGCAGCATTTTGGGGCAGGATTCAGCCATCCAGGCTGGGCAAAACCGTGATGCTGGTGTCAGCCTCTGCAACCCTTCAGATCATAGCTTCCACCTCCTACTCAGGTCGTGTGGTAACAAGACCATTGGTGATTCAGGGTGAACAACAATCTGTGATACTGTGTGAGCAGACAATAAAATGGCAGCTGGTACTGAATGAGGATAAATGTGTTTTTCCTATTTTCTTCTCTTTGCAGTCTTACAATGTGCACCAAGCTATTCCCTCCCTGGAATAAGAGCTCAGATTTTACCAGATAGTCCAAAAGCTGTTCAAATGAGAGGCACATGTTAAAAATCATTTGGGAAAGAGAAGCCCGTAAAAGGGAGAACATCATTACAGCCCTCTACACATCCATAATTCACTGAGAGCATTTCTACTCTCCCCACCTCAGAAGGATATAGCTAGACTGGAAAAGGTTCAAAAAGCAATCGAGATAGCCAAAGGTCCGCAGTGGCTCTTATACAGGAGTGTATAAATAGTCTAGCACTTCCATCTGGGGCAGGATTTGTGGCTCAGGGACTTCATATTTAATAGCCCATGATGGAGTTTTCCATCCCTGACGGGAAGAGCATTTGTGGGAAGAATTAACTGCCCATGTGGCTTGTTCTTACAGCAGCCGGCAGGACCAGTAAACCTGGCGTGGCCGCCAACACCAGAGATGCAGCATGGTCAGCAGCGGCTCTACAAAAGCAGCGAGCCACAGCTCCCACCTGGCCAATGTCCCTTTGTCCCTCATGGTGGCCTCAAGCCTGGGCTTTGCAGTTTGTGTGTGTGGCTGCTGGTCACTCTGGCTGGGGAGGTAGGTCACATCGCAGTAATTCCTCTCTCTCCTAGTTTGTCAATCACTCGATTTTTTTCAATAAGTGGGTATAATTTGGCTTTTAAATACCTGGATCAACATGAGTGGCTGCATGTATGAAGGCAACTTCAATATGGGTGAGCTCCAGCAAAAAAAAGTGCAAAAATTTGGGCTGACAAGCAATTAAAAGGTGAGGACCATCCACCCACCAGGCACTGTGCTACCCCCCCCCGGGGTGTGCAGGGCACACAGCTCCCTTTGCATCCGTCTGGCACCACCTCGTGGGTATCCAGCTTCTGCTCCTGGCCACCAGGTTGTTTTGTGGCCCTGTAGCACAGCTGGAAAGATCTTTGGTATCTCAGACGTGCTTGTGTTCATACCCACAGGCTGGAGCATGGTGGGGAGGACTTCAGCTCCAGCCTTTGTCCTGGGGCTTTATTCTGCTTTAGGGTCTGGATCACCAACTCCAAGTCTCCCACTCCTTGGCAGGCTGTAGGTAGAGGGAGACCATGGAAACCACCTTCTCCTGTGTTGCCTTTGAGAAGAAAGCAGGGGCTGCACAAATACCCTGGAGTCTCTGAGCCCTCCAGCACTGAGCTTCCAGCCACTCACGAGGCAATAATACTGTAATAAGGCACTAAGTGGCTTCTGAAACCATTAGCCAATTGCTGCATTAAAGGCTCGCGGTGCCACAGGGGAGGCTCTGTCATTCCTCGGCCCTTTTTCGGAAAGGCGATCAACAAGAAGTTTCCCAGAGGCTCAGGCTGGGGGGTGGGGGGGCCCACCTCATTGCAGCAGGAGCAAGCTGGGGTGAGGGTCCTCCAGCACGGGAGGGCTGGGTGCTCACCCAGCTGGGTGCACAGAATGGGGTCCTGGGTGGGGAGATCCATGGCATGGGCAAGCCAGAGCAAAAGGTGCAACTAAGAGGTTGTTGTTTCCACTGGCAATGAAGTCAGGGTGAGGGACCGGAGGAGGGAGCCAGGGACTTGTCTGGCATACAAGTAATCAGATGTATCATCTTATTTTGAAGGCTTTTTAGTTTAACATAAATAAAACCATCCTGGAGAGAACAGGTAGCAACTGAGGCCAGAAACCAGGAGCTCCCACAATATTGGGCTAGCATAGCTGTTACCCTTGCAAGGGCTAGTCAAGCTGACCATCCAGCTTCCTGCCATAAACTTTGCTGGGAGCCATGAAGGGATCCAGAGAAAAAAAAGTCTTCAAATGACGCAGCCAGGCCAACCCTGGTACCAGCCTGGGCAGCATCCCTGGGCCCGGCACCCTCCAAGGGCCCTTCCTCACCTGCCACCCCAACGCTTTCTCCTGCAAGGCTGCAAGAGGACACGCCGAGGGGTGACCTACACCCAGGCTTGCAGGAATCTTAAAAAAAAAAATCCTCTCTTGCCTTCTTGGCTGTCTCGGACCCAGGAGAGGGCAGCAGCAGCCCAGGCTGCAGTCTCAGCTACCCTTTCTGAAGCTGGTCTTCAACTCCTAAGCTGCTCAGAGAAGGCTGAGAAAGAAAAGCAATGTATGCAGGGAGCAAGCAGAAAGCAAAACTGCAGTAAACAGGCTAGTGGTACTCTCTTGGGCCTCAAAATTGTTTGCTTTCAAGGTGGAAGTGGAAAGAAAATGGTCTTTCTTTGAAAACAAACTGGAGTGCCAAGGCACATGGCAGTCTTTCATTCTTTGGCTATCAGTCATCACGGTATGGATGCTTTTTACAGCACCAGAAAATAAGGTGGCGATGCTGGGGCTGTTCCCAGCAAAGGTGGAAGGTAAGCACAGGCAAAGACATGCAGTGTGTGCACTTCACACTTTTGCAGAGATGCTAAAAGCCCATGAGATCCTGCTCTGGAACTCTTGTGGCTCCACTCAGAGCACTTCAGGACAATGAAACATGATTACCAGCACTTCATGGGCATGCTGGCTGCCTTTCCCTTGCTGAGCTTGCTGTCCCTGAAAGGGGCGGTTGGAAACAGGGGAAGTTTCTACTTCTCCACCTTGGTACCCCAAACACAGGCTCCCTCCCAGCCCGGTCTGAGGTTCACAGCAGACCACTGTGCAACTCTTCCTGCACATTTTCACTCACAGCATCACCTTTTTAGGCCAGCACCTCCCCATGCAGCTGTGGCCCTGCCTTTCAGCCTGGCCAGCCTGGTAGCACCCTCCTAGTTTTACTGAATGAGATCACCCGGATGAGTCATGCAACAGGTGAGAGGGAGGAGGACATCCTTACAGACACACTGAAATCCAAGCCACCCCTCTGACAACATGTTATGGAGCCAACCTGGCTTTTGCTGCAGGCACTTCCATTTCTCCGTGTGTCAGTCTCCCCTAGGGCACATGGGCGGCAGCCTGCCCCTCTCCTGGCTTGCAGCATAAGCCACGTGGCCTCAATTCTCAGCCGAGCTCAATTGATTCTTTTGATATTTTTTTTTTTTTTTAGTTCACACCCTCTGAAATCACAGCAAAGTGCAAAATTGTTGCTTACCAAAGCTGTTTTTCTGAAATGAGTCACTGAAGAAGGAGCCTTGTCATTCTGCCAGACACAGCCTGGTTGCTTCTCTAGATGTAAGGACACAAGAGAACAGTTTGCTGCTCTGTTTCTTAAACCTGCCTGCACCCCAGTTGTTACCCAGCCTCCGTCCAGAGCCTGGACAGAGTATTTCCTGCATTATTCCCACCTCTTTGGATGACCAGCCCTTTTCACCTCATTTTTGGGTGAAGGCCCCGCCTGTCTGTAAGCTGGCTCAGATTCCATTCCTTTAATTGTGTGTGCATCCAGGAGTTCTTGCATGTCTTTATGGCTTGAAGCCCAGTGGGTGTTCATCAGAGTGGGAGGGGGGAGATCTGCTAAGGAGATCCGCATGTCCTATTGTGTGTGCTGGGAAAGCCTCTGTGAGCTACTGAACTTGAAGATGTTGGGCTGATGAACGCAATGGTCCTCAGCGCTTGTATGTGTGGTAACATTTTAGTGATGCTGTGCTTTGTACCAGGCTAGCAGCTTGTTTGGGGAGCTACCACTGTGTCCAGCACTCCTGCAAAATAGATTTTTTATTCTTTTCTTCAGAAAACCCTTCAGCCAAACTCAGTCTTGCCTTTTCCATCTATCACTCCCTTCCTGGTGGCACGAGGGCAGAGGAGAGGCTGTGGAGGGAAGGAGTGGCAGTAATATCTTCACATCTGATGCTGCATCCATGCCAGCTATTGGGAGACATGACAAAACTTTTGAACCTCTGAGGGCCACCAGATTTATGCACTACATACAGCCTGACTTTTTTCCCCTGAGATGATGTCCTAAGTCTGCAAAGTCAATGGGAACAGTGTATTCTTGCTGCTTGAGAAAAGCCAAGCCACAATATTAGGTATCTTACTGCAATTTGGAGTTTAGTTCCTTACCTTGAGGTTTTGGACTTCCTCTCCCCAGCAAGCACGAGGTTTTCTTCTTAAATCAGTACCAGAGACAGGAATCAGATATGGGTCTTTTGGAAGCTCGTCTCATGTGTCTGGTGCAAGACCCAAGAGCACATGTGAAGCTAGACCTACTTTCCATGACTGCTCTTAGTTCCTTCTCTCCCTTTGTAGTCTGGAGCTGACCTAACCCCCAAAAAGCATTTCTGAGGTGTTTTGTGTTCACCTCCACCCAGCTGTAAGCAGCTTGCAGCAAGCTGCAGTGCACAGATCCCTGAATTTTCTTTCTTCATTCTCTTCTCTCCTCCACAGAGACTCCCCAGCTGAATCCTGTGATGGAACCCCCTGTCCTGGATGCTGGGCATCTGGCTCTCAGACCCACCAGGAGATGGCTCCTTCCCTACAATGAAGCCCTTCCAGTACCTGGAAGAAGTGCATATCTCTCACATGGAGGAACCCATGCTCAACTTCTCCTAAGTCCAGAGACGTGTTGGCATAAGCTTTTGGATCCAAGCAGGCATGGCTCCAGTGAGATTTGTTGGCTTTGCTTTTTTTTTAAAAGCAATAAAGTAAACAGATTTCATCCACCAGGTGAGAGGATTTGACAAGATCTGGCCTGATAATCTCATTTTTCTTTAAAACTTCTGATTGTTTGCAGCCCTGTTGAAACATGTCCTAAGCTGCACACCTGCAGGCAGCTAGCCTAGAAGCATGCCCACATAGCTGAGCATTTAAAAATTAATTCATACCTTTGTCATGGAAGCGACATAAATGGACAGGATCAGCAAGGTGATCATAATTTGAAGCCTGGGGCATTATATGGTGAAAAGTGGTATGGGACAAGCAACAGAGGTGTTGGAAGGGAGCTGAGAAGTGGAGTTCTGTGGGCATCACACCTATCTTAGAGCAGCCCCAAAGCTGCCACAATGGCATCGCCACCGAAAGTGGCATCACCACCAAGAATGGCATCACCTGGACTTTCTCAGTGCAAAAAATAAGGAGCCAAGTATCAGAGCCTGGCCTTTGTTATTGCTTGAGCAAATACAGTCAGTAACAGTCTTTGAAAGCTCAGTGATTCTTCAGCTGAAATCCAGTGTGCACTGTTGCAATGATTAGCCAAAAGACAGGCTGTCGAGGAGATGCCCTGCATTCCCGCTGCACGCTGCTTGTTGTGACAGAGCTGTCAGCCAGGAATGGGATATTTTTAGCCTGGTTTCCAAAGGAAACAAAGCTCCAGCAACCATGCTCCATCTGTGAGTTCCCCCCTCCAACTTTTGAACAGTGGCTACTTCTAAAGACCTTTTTATTTTTTTTGCTGGGGAGATATAGTTCCAAAACATCAAACACCCGTAAGCATCAGGGAAACGGGTGACTGGGTAGAGGTAGAAACCCCTCCCCTCCCAAAGTCATGGAGATGCTGCCACCTGACCCTGCCACCCTCAAATACCCTGTATACTGAAGAAGCGTTATGGATGTTCATCTCGTGTTGGACTTCAGACAGTCTCACCATGAGGCAGGACACCTTGCTTCACCAGCTGCAGAGCTCGTGGGCTGGCATGGATGCTCCCCAGCAGAGCTGCCATCCTGCACTCCCGGCACAGCTCCTTCCCCTCCCTTGGTACAACCCGGTGGCCGTGGTTAGGAGGAGACATCCTTCATGTACAGGCAAAGTCAAACAGGAGGAGTAACTTGGGTATGTGCCCCCAGGGGAGCCTGCAGCAGCTGCAGGCACCGAAATTCCTCCTTAACAGCATGTCTTTGCTGTGCTCCCCCCCCACATTGCTTCCAGTTTCCCAAGCGCACAGATTGCTTGCAGAGGCGCTCTGTGCCAGACCTGAACCGTCAGCCTTTAGGAGACATTGATTTTGCAGGATTATTATACCCTAGTTCACATAAGAAACATATTCTTTCCACTTTTCAGCTCTGAATGTTTCAGTAATGGATAACTTCACCCAGTTTGCCAGTGGCAGTGCCTGGACAAGCCCCCTGGTCAAACTCTCCTTGGGTCTGTTGCACATTTATCCCATTACCATTGCGGTGGCAGCTGGTGATATGGCATATCCCCGGTCCTGGGGCACGTCACCATGGCCAAGGTGAGTGGTGTCAGCCCTTTCCAGCAAGAACATCCCAGTTGCATGGAAGAGGCATGTATAGAAACTGTTGTTGCATGAGAGAGTCCTGGGCACAGATTTAGCAGCAGCAGCTCCGAGGTTGCCTCTGTCTCCTTTCCCGCAGAAGGATGCAGAGATGGAAATGCTAAGAGGAATGAGATGAAAAGCGAAAATATTCTTGAATAAGCAAATAATAATGATGCACTAGTAGAATAAGCCCAGGGCAGTAGAGTATGGAGGCATCCAGCCACCATCAGTGCATCTAAGCCTTGCCCTCATTAGCGGACGCCTGGGCAGACTCAGCAGTGCTGTAGCACTGTAATGTCAGTTTTCTTTATATGCAACATTTATCAGCCATGGTATGGGTGACTGAACACCCAGCCCTATGGGCTGCTGGGGGATGGTCACTTATTTGAGCCAAAAGCCTTTGGGTTTAGGAGAAAGAAAGAAGTCTGTTCTGCTGTTGCTTCCAGCAAGCAACAGATGAAAAAGGCCAGCCTTGCTGCTAAAAAAATAAAAAAAATTAAAAAAAAGGCAGCATTGAGAAAACGGAATATTTGGGACAGAGTGCAGCCCCAGCCCCAGTGCAAGGTCAGGCTGCCCAAGGGAGCTCCTCAGCCAGCTGCTCAGGAGACTCGGAAGCTATGGGGTATCTCAAACCTGAACATAAATAACTAAGTCTGGCTACAAACACCAGCTGTGCAAAAAAGGGGACTTCTTTTTTTGTGCATTTATGTCTTCCAACCTTGAAATATTATTCTCCTGTTGCCTCAAGTACGGGTGTATCCAGACATGGAGATTTTTCTTTTAATCCTGCATTCATTATCTAAGTACTATGAATGATCACGTGTTTAAATAAAATAGCATTTCCTCTGAGACAAGACCAGGCTAAGCACTGTGGGGTTTTTGCAGCACTACAGCATTTTTTGTAACCTGATTCCATGCATCCAGCCAGAAACCACCAAAGCAATGCACAAAAATGTAGATTCATCCACCTCAAACCTGACGCAAGCAAGGTGGCCACCACCAGCAGCCTGGTGTCCTCCTGCCCCATCAGTGCAGTGGCAAAAGCAGTGCGATCATTGTTCTTTAGTGCTGTTTTCAGTGCGATGTGGAAAATTACTGGACTGCTCTAAAGTTTTCAGTCTTATATCTCATCGGTGGGTTCAGCATCCCCTTTCTGGCACTAACAATGTCATGTCCAAAGCCCCACATTTCCAGGATGGGCTGCAAGCCTTTGCCAAGAGCATTTGGCTCAGTAGCTCTCTGGTCACAATAAATCAGAATACCACTCTTGGGAGACACAAGTCTCCTCTCCTGAAATGATAGCTTGTTATTTCCAGAAATAGTTTGCAAATGAAAAAAAAAAAATACTCAGTGTGTAGCAGGAATTGCAATCAAATAGAGGCTGGAGTCTTAAGGATTGCGGATGGCAGGTGACATGCACATCACCTTCGCTGTATCCTACTCTGCTTTCCTGGGAGGGACACACACACAGATACAGCACTGTGTCTTCACACTGCTCCTGTGAGTTGCTACAGTTGACTTTTTGGTAGAAATAGAGAGGTGCATGCTTTGGTTCATGAGCTCCTGGGTCTAGAGTCCTTCTAGTGCTAGTGTTGTATTTGGCCAGCTGCTCCTTCTAAGCAGGGTCAGGTTTAACAGCCCACTTAAGATGTTGTCAACACTCACCATGCAGGGTAGAGCCTGTGGCCCTGGCAAGGTGGGGCTGTGGTGGTTTTAAACGCCCTTTGCAGCCTTTCCATCCAGGAGTGTTTAGTGTGACCTGTATAGCAAGTTCCCTATTAGAGACCTTGCCCGGGCTGTGGCACTACTAAGAGCCTTCACACTGCTATGACAGAGGGTTTCTTCTGCTGCAGCCTTGGTATGATTGAAGAGTAACCTAACCTCAGCACTGTCCTTTTTTTTGTCTCCTAAACTAGGAGAATCTCCCACTGTCTGGCAGTGGTGCCTTGAATGAGGGTATGGATTTAACCTGAGTTACTGCAAGTAAAACAACTTTGAGACCCAGCTGATGCTCGAGTTTGGATCTAATTATACGTTGCCTTCAGGAGCTCTTGGAAATATTGCATAGCATCCTTGCTTATCTTCTCCGTAACAGTCTTTAGAAGGTATTTTCTGGATTACAAGATGAGAAGGGATCATTAAAGCAACAGCTGCCATGCTGAGCCAGGCCAAAGACCTGTCCAGCCCAGACCTCATCTCCAGCAGCGGTCAGTGGCAGGTCCTTAGGGAAAAGCTAGGAAAGTCTTGCCTCAATGCCCTTGTAGGGCAGCCGAGTGCATTTGTCAGTGCTGGTCTTCTGGAAGGACTCAAAGTTGAGGGCACACACAGGGAGGATGGGGGTGTCCAGCAGCAGCTCTCCCTGGGACACCCTCACCTGCCTCTGTGCCAGGATGTTCAGCTGCTTTATGGTCAGGAGAGCCGGACTTCCCTGTGTCAGGTCTTGCTCTCTTCCATTGGAGCTCCAGCTGTCTCCAGGCCCTTCCAAGCCCGCTCTGCAAACAAGGCCTTCCACTTAATAAACAACTTCTTGGGGTTATTGTTGTGTTTTTTGAACAAACTGTGTCTCTGGAAAAATGAAGACAGCAAAATTCCCTGCAGACTGCTTTTGTGTAGGATATACGGGAGCTGCACAAGTCCAAGAACAAGCTCCAACTCCTGGTCTGATCTCATAGCTATAGGAATGTAGTCACACTTTTATAGGTGTTTATTTTATTTTTTATTGTTTGGTATGGATTCTTTAATTTTATTTAGCTTTTTACTGGACTTTGGACCTGGCCTTCAAAGGCAATCACAGCCGTTACTGAAAAACTCTGGCAGACCTTAAAAAAATATTTCCAGAATTTCAGAGATTCTCAGACTTTTCTTGCAGTTTCCCATAGTTAATTAGCAGGATCATCTCGTGCTTCCCTCCTGCTCACTGCCCTCACACAGAGTCCCTGAGCCTTTGAAAGCTTTGGCAGCTGGTTGACTTTCCAGGGCATTCACATGTTGCTCCTGGCCCTGGTCCCACCAGTGGCGGCTGGTCCAGGCTGGCAGCTCTGATCTCACTGCCAGCTCTGATCCGTGCTGATCGTCCCTCTTACTTCTTCTTATGCAATAGCAGCTCATTGTGACACAGCAAAGCCAGTTTTCAGGCACTGAAGACCTTTCTTTGCCTCCAACCTGTGTGTCTGAAGAAAGGTCTGGCAAAGAAAGGGTCGCAGAGCCAGCCTGATAAGATCAGCAGCTCCTTGAGGCTCAAAGCTCTGCTAACTTCGAGTTGAGGGTCCTAAGTTTCCTTTGCATCATCTGGGTTGAGAAAAGTTCTAAGCCAGTCAGGGCCAAAGACAATAAAATAAGTTACGGGGTTTAGTTCTTTACAAATGAAGCGTATTAGAGAAACTGTGCCCGTTGTGTCTTGTTTACAAACAGAACTGCTGTGGAGGTTTCTCTGGGGTTGCACCATTAGCTTTAAATGAATCACACTACAGAGCTTCACCGAGGGCCTTCAAGGCAGCTGTGGCCTCTGCTCGTGCTGCCAGGTGCCTGTCTTGGCAGGGAAGGCTGCCCCAGATCTTGCTGCTAGTGGCTTCTCTCCTCTTGAAATGCAGCCACCGGGGGTCTGTTGGAAAGGTAGGAGGAGCAGCCCTCCTATGGCTTGCGTAACCCCACACAGCAGGAGTAAATCTGCCCCTAGGATTCCTCTCCCTTGCTCCTCTGATCACCTGGATGAGTTATATCAAGCTTCTCTGGAGCAAGAGCTGCATCTTTTCGTAGCCTGCCTGGGTACCTGACAACACGGGTGATGGGTCCCAAGATCTCTGCTATTCTCTCCCACAGACTGGCCATGCTGCTCCACCATGGGGATTTTCCTGGCAAACTTAAGGGAGACTAAGGAAGAGTAAGCAGCAAGCAGACAAGCAGTTCTGGACAAATTTCTTCAGGACAGCATGGAGTCACATGTACTGAAGGCTGGATACTAACTGTAATGGTTTTTATTCCCTTTTCCTGACTACAATGGTGCCTGTGTGTGGAGGCTTGTGACAGCCAGGCTGCTCGCAGCAAGCAGAGGTCTGCCACCAGCCCAGAGCCGGGAGAGTTGGCTGCCACTGCACCACCACTGCCAGCATCCATGTGGCGGGCAGAGGGCACAGCTGGAGGGCACAGCTGGAGTGCCAGCAGCTGGGCATGAGGTTGTGCTGGCCCAGCTGTGGCAGAGAAAAGCAGGTAGAAAATGAGTCAAAATTATTATTATTTATCAAAATGAGTCCGTTCTTGCATCTGCTTTGCTTTCTTGAGCACGTGTTAGCCGCTGGGGTGGCTGCCGTCCAAAGGGCACAAACCCCAGATTTAATTGAGGGTTGGAGTTTGTGCAGATAACATCAGGGTGGTAACTATGCGGCACAGATTTAATTGCATTCACAAATGCCTGCCCATAAATGTTTATATCTGCAAAAGCAGCATCGAGAGCCTGGAAAGGCAGCCTAAACTCTGCTTCCTTCTGGTGCATGGGTTTTTTGCTGGTTTGTTTTTTTTTTCAAGAGTGGCGATAGTGCCTCCTTTATTTCATGGCTTTATTTTTAATGCTTTATAGGACGCACATCACCAGGGAACCAGAGCTCTTAATTACAAACATTTTAAAAGAAAATGGACCATCTTCCTGTGGGTGGGTCTACTCAGCATCACTGCCGCTGCTAGGGAAGCAGACAACTGCCTGCCCCCCTACCTGCAGGTTTAGGGCCAGCTTGCAGAGAGCAGAGCTGCACAGATGAGGGTGATATTTTGGTTCCCAGACTGCTTTTTCAGTCTAATAACATATTTTCAGCAGGTTGAACTGTTACTAAAGGAGGATAGAAAAATGTTGGGGGGGGGGGGTCCCAAACACACTGCTTATGTTCTCCCAGGAGCACCTGAAGAACAGGCACGTTTTTAAAATGTTTTTACTCTTTCGAGCTGTTTTTCTCAGTCGTCCATGCACTCTTGACGCTCCCACTCCTGATAAGTAAGGCCAGGAAGCCGGCGGCTGTAAATCCCATTTGTCTGTGCCATGTATACAGACCTCCGCTGGGGACCAAGTCTTCCCGACATGCACTGATGTTTCTGCCTTCCCTAGCACGATGGTGGCGAATCAGCAGCGTGCACGTGAGGCCTGCAGGACATGGTGCCAGGCTCTTCCCTGGCTCTGGCTGTGGGAAGTGGCATCAGAGGCTGCACGCAGCCTCCCCTGGACAAGCTGCTGCTTTTTATCACACCAGGCTTTTAGGGCAGGGGCAGGCAGGTAGTGTTGCCCCATTTTAAGGGGGCAGATTAAACCCTGATCTGCTCTCAATCTCTTGTGCTCTGGCAAAGTCCATTCTCAGGAGCTGTCAGCCAGGCAAAATGTGAGTAACGACCCCTCCCATCACACAAGAGGCTGCTTGGCCTCATCCCATTCAAAAACCAATACCACTTTGGTTGGTTTAATAGCCCAGGTGGTTACACCCAAAGCACCCCATCCCTTGTGAGACAGCATTTTGCTTGCCTTTGAGTTCAAAGTGCTCAGCAAACCCAGCATGGCATGTGGCACCGAGCAGCAATAAGACAGAAGAGCTCTTTTTTCAGCATCACGCAGAGGCTTAACACCGTGGTGTCCCAGCAGCACGTCCCACCTTCTTGTGAGCCCCACACCTCCTCTGCACGGCCATAGGTGGTGGAGCAAGCAGCTCCCTCAAAGCACCCAGGGGACACAGTTTTCTGTAGAGGGCAAGGATGGTAAATCAGCATGGAAGAGCCAACCCATGTTTATACCCAGGATTAATCCAAGAGGCTGATTTGTGCTATTGTGTTGTATAAATTGTTGCACCGATGTCTTGTGTGATGGTCCCCTGCATTTTAAGGCTCGTGTGCTGTGCTCTGTGCCTGCCACCGACTCACTGCAGCCTCAGCTTCATCTAGTCATCACACAGCATAATTGTAGGATAAGGACAATTTCTCTGTAGAAACTGTTCCCTGGTTGCTGTGAAATTCCTGGTTTTGGGGTTTTTTTTTGCCAGCTTTGGCCCAGTTGTCTTTTGGTTGTCTCCCAGTGCTACTAGCAAGTGACAGCATCTTCTCATTCTCCTCTGAGCAGCTTCCCTATGTGCATTGTCTGACCCCTTGCTCTGAGGCTCCTGCCCATCCAAGTGACATGCAAAGCCAGATGGACCCATGCAGCCTGGCACTGAGAGCCATAATTTTTTCCAAGTGTTTAAAGCCAGCGTTGTGTTCCGTAAGTTAAACTTTTAAGTCGGATAAGGTGGGGGAGACAGAAAGCAACTGGCTCGTACTTAGAGGCTCTTGTCCCCTGTTGGCATCTGCACAACAGCCGGCCACCACAGTGGCTTGGGCGTGCTGCCTGGCTGCGCTGCCTGTCCGCAGCACCAGCACTGCCTGGGAGCCCCTACCCGGCCCAAAGCTGGCACCCTGAGCACTGAGCCATGGGGAAGAGCCTCCCTCTACGAACAAAGTCAGCCTGGGAATGATGCAGCCTGCCAAGGCAGGGGCCAGCTACACTGTCCTGTTTGATCCCTTCAAGGGGTCACGTCTTTTGTACAGTGTCAGTTGTAGAACATTAAGTCATCCTGTTCACTCTCTGAGTGCTCCTTTCTTCCTTCACTGTTTGGTTTTGGTTCAGGGGATGGTAGCAGTTCAGCACTACCAGTGGTAAGTGGTCAGGGCAGGCCATGCAGAAACCACAGCCCATGAAATAATTTCAGCATGAGAGTTTAAGGTAAGCGCATTTTGTGTTCTTTTTATAATGCCTTTTCCTGCATAGCTAGTTCATCGCTAGTTGCTGAAAAAGCCAGGAAATACTGCAGAAAACAGCATTTGCACACAGTCCTGCTCCTCCTGCCTGCTGCCCCCATCGCCCTCCGCACGCCCACACAGCCTTGTCTGCCCCAGCTCAGTCTCACAGCTACCAGCACAACACGCTCAGCGGTGCCTCGCAGCCCTGCTGTGACATGAACCGGAGGGCAGCCGCAGCTAGAGGAAGACTGGGGAGAAGGCTGCAAGCACGGAAAGCCTCCTCCCATTCTCTAGCTGACCGCAGCTACCTATCAAAAGTGTTTCCTCGAGACAAGCCGCCTGGTATTTCACTCCTTCAAAGCCTGAGGACATCACTGTCCATGGAGAAGTTGCTGAAGTAAATTGGAGGCACTTTGCTAAATCTTTTAAGTGAAAGATAGCAGGATTAAATTCCACTTTTGATATAATCCTCAACCCCATCTTCAAGGGAAGTGCAGTGTTGCCTCCAGCCCCAGCTGGTGCCTCCATGCTGAATCACTCTGATCCCAAAGTAAATAAAGCTCTTTGAAAAAGGGCAAATGTTTTCTCAGCTGCTCTTCTTCCCTTCAAAAGAGGGGCTGATTGAAATTTTTATGTCTGCAGACATAAATATATGCAGTCAACAAATGCTTCTCAGTAAGAAGCTATCTTCACAAGATAACTGGTTTTTGGGAAGCACACTCTAAATCCATGGGACGCTCCTGGACCACACTGCTCTCCTTACAGCTTTTCCTTCTCCTTTCCTTCCGTGCTGCACATTTTATGAACTCCTAAATGGGCCAATCTAAGTCACTGCAAATTAATCTTAGTAAACTGTCACTTCAGGCTCCTGGTGTCCCCAAGACTTTGCTTCTGCTCAGCCCTGGAGCTCTGTTTGCCCCAGGAGACAGCAAATATAAACAACCCCTTGGCATAAGATGGAGAAATAATCTGAAGGGCCAGACCCCCAAGGTGGGTGCCAAGCTGCCTTCTCCTGCTCAGGGAGCTGTTGGGCCCTTACTCATCCCCTGGATGGTTGTATGTTCCTTCTCCTCCAGCTCCAGTTCCAAAACTAGAGCTGAAGCCTAAAGCTGACGAGGCAACCTTTCTACCAGCTCTGACAGCGGGCTGAGGGCAGACTTCCAGCATAGGCTGAGCTCAGGGCTGAACACTATGAACCCCAGCCCAGCTCTCCTCTGCTTTGGTAGAAACTAGGCGTGAGCATTCAATCACACAAGTTCAACATTTTCCAACATAAGAGAGCGAGTTCACACCACGCTGAGTCCTTGTGCAGCACAGAGAGACTCACAGCCTGCCTGCACAGAGGGATGGGGAGTATGCTGCCTGTCAAGCCCTCTTGATGGATGATGGACAGCAGCACTCTTCCCTCCTGCCCCAGGGCTGAGCCTTGCCTGGCTGCAGGTACAACCTCAGGCTCAAGCCCACTCAGGCCAGCTTCTCTTACCACAATGCCTTACTCCAGTGCAGCTTGGCAGCTTGCAGAGAGCCTGACTGGTTTTGAAGGCTGCCTTGAAAATGTCACCTAGTACAAGGCATCTCCCTGAGCCTCCAGCCAGCTCTGAGCTGGTCCCTTGGAGGCCAAGCTGACCCGTCCAGCTTGGATGCTGGCCCACCCTCTGCAGCAGCAATATTACCGTGACTTTTACCTCCCCTTACATGGCCTTCACAGCACCAGACATGTAACTACGTAGCAGCTCATTGTAGCAGAAACTAAGGTGCTTAACATGGAGACATCCCACTCAGCTACCCCACTCCATCTAGTCATCACCCCTGAAGAAAACCTCAAGGCTGCAAATGCAATGTCAAAATAACACAGGGCATTCTGCTAACTTTTTTTTTTAACTTAACAGCTTAAATTTAAGCAAAGCTGCTGTGCAGTTTTTCCAGTCTTCCCACTGATGTGCTGCAGGGTTTGAGAAGGGTGTCTTATAATTTAGATCTAGCTAGTTACAGACTCCAGTAGGTTTAGTGCTTGTTATAATATACAGCCTTGGCTCAACTTTGTGAATCCATTGCTCTCCCTCAGAGACAAAATATTATATTGAACATGTCAAGTATGCTCCTCCAGTTAAGCCATAAAAATCAAGGGCACAGATATCCAAAGCTTCTTTTCCCAGCTTCAAGTAATCTACTGTTAGGCGCTAATTACAGGCTCACAGCATGCATCAGCCCAGGGAGTACCAACAGGAACCAACTGCAGGTACCCAAACCCTGACGGCAGCAACCTTTCAGCAAGCAGGAGAGCCTTTGAACACAACACAATGCTTTTGGGGTTGTTTGCTCCCTTTCAAATGCCAGTCGAACTTTCTCCTTTTCCATTCTGTATAAATGCATGCAGCCAGACCTAACAAAAGGGAAGACACATCAGGCAATGGGGCCATCGCTGTGGGTACGATGCTGTTCAGGATAGCACCCAACTCTACCGTAGCACCAGACATTTTGGAAAGGGTTGCCTTCTCTGGGAGAGAAAACAACCTGCTGGGTGAGATATTTTTCCCCAGGAGCTCTGGCAGCAAACCTACACTTCAAGCATTGAGAGGGAAAGCCTGACAGCACAGGCAAGGGGTTTTGCCAGCAGAAGCTTGCCAGGCTTAAAAAGGGCAGTCTGGGCATCTCCTGGCTGAGGAACTGAGAGCAAGTATGTTCTAGCAGCTTACCGGTGATTTAATTTTTCTTTTGAAGTGTCAAGGAGACCAAAATAAAAGGCTATATTTGGGGTTTGTTTTTTTAATCCCCTTCCTAGATTATCAGAAAATCCAGGCTCCGTTCTAGTGGGAAATGGGAACAAACAGTCCCCATGGCAGCCACTGTGCAGCCCTATACTCATGCCTCCACATTGGGAGTAGAAAGGCAACACCACGATGGTGAGAAGGCTTCAAGTTCGACTTTTGGGTGGCTTTATATTACCTAGACAGTGTCACAGAGCATTGGGAGAATAGTTCTACATTGCAGGGACCAGCTGTGGGAACTCCAGCTGCTGCCTAATGAAAGTCAGGCAACATAGGGCAAGGGAGTACCTCATGCTGTGGGACAGAGAGAGTGCCACTGCATGGTGTGATCCTGCCAAGTGGCCAGTCCTCTTGGCTCCCATCACATTAGTGACGATGAAGGTCCTCGGTACTGCCCACAGTCCTCCAAAGTCCAAAGCAGCTGCCCTTCAGTTGACTGAAAGGGACTCGGAGTCAAGACCAGAGCAAGTCATATTCTGGCAGGGCATGGGGGTATTCTGCAGGTGGAAAACACACCTTATCTTGCTTAAACACAGAGCTTAGCAAAAGTATGAGTGGAGGTCATGAGATAAGACCAGAAATGGAAATTTTAAACAACAGGGGATTGATCTCTGCAGTGCTTTTTTTCTGAGCTTAGCTTCATAATTCAGTATGTGACATAAGTGGAGATGTATCATCAAGTCTTCCTGCAGTGATGAAGAAGACAAGGTCTAGTGCTGTCTGCTGGTCTATGAGCAGAGGAAAGAGATGAAGTTTCTTCTGAGCTAAAGCTCTGAAATATGCTTGGAAGGAAGCTGGAAATTTCTTCCCCTTCTGCAAAAGAGGAAGCTTTTTTTTTTATCTGACCTTGCCTGGATATGGACTGCATGTCATGTGACTGACCCAGGAGCACTCGATTTCCCACAGACTCTGCTTGAATGTGCACTGCACTTCCAGGTCCTAGGTGGTGTAAAGTTCAACCAAGGATCACTCTGTTTAGCTGTGCTAGGGGCTTGTAATCCCAGTGGGTCAAAATGTTTAGAGTTAAAGAAGGTTACAGGCTTTTCTGAGGGAGTATTTAAACTCCATCTGTCAAACCACTTGCATAGAAGAAATTTATAGACTCTGCCAGCAGTGCATTAAATTACTGTTTTCTTGTCTCTAAATTAGTAGCATGCATTGTTTTCATATTGCCCTAAGAGAATAATTAATCTGTGGCAAATTTATGCCTATAAAAATTATAAATATTGGATTTAAAATAACAACAACAACAACAGTAAAGAAATTCAAGGAGACATGTGTTGATGAAAGCCACATCAAGAAGGCTCTTGGCAAAGCCGTTGGAATGCCTTAGGGGCCTGATCTTTTCAGAAAGCTGTTTAAGGGACTTGAAACCTGCTTCATATTCAGTTTAACTGTGCACAAAAAAACTACACTTCCAGACTTTGCACATTAAAAGGAGAATAAAAAAATTAATAATAATAGGCAGAGTTTTTTCACAGGGTCTAAACAAGAAGTTTGAAAATGATGAAGTTTGGTATTGCAGTTTTCCAGGAAACTTCAATGTTGCTCTGCAATACTATTGTTCCGTACTGCAGTATATAATACAGATGCAAGTCTGACAAATTAAGGGCTTCACAGCTTGTTTTCTTTCCATTTACAGGAGAAAAAGCAGTGCAGAAACACAAGTGACATCTGCTGTGAGACCACTTCAGTTTTTCTAGTTGCTTTGAAGAAGGTGAACCTACTGCCAATGTTTGACAAGGGAGAGGTATAAGTAAGGCTGTGGTTGAAGCAATGTCAGGTCTAGGACACGATAAGGATTACTCAAATGCCCGTCATGGAAATACCCAAGCTGACACAGCTTTTCTGCTCCCTACCTTTTTGATAAAGCAAATATTTCAGTTGACTTAATGTAGGTCTACTACAAAGAAAAAGAAAATGAAGATGGTGCCGGGGGTGTGTGTGGGATAATCCTTACAGGAGCAAGTTATTCTGTGAACAAAGGAGTGCTGAAGCTCAGGTTCCTGCAGGCTCAACTCTGACCTTGACATTCCCCACTGTAATAATGCACAGGCCACTCCTATCTGCAAAATACTCCATCTATACTAAAATATGTAAGATGCTGTTTCCCCATCTCCAACCCTTTCTCCCTCCTCCTGCTACTCCCTAGGCATCTCCTGTACCTCCACCCAGCCCCCACTGTACAGCCTCACCTTCCCCCTGTGCACCCAGTTCTGGTGAGACAGCAAGGCAGGAGGCAGCAAAAGCTTGGCTGGATTTTACATGTGCCAAGTGACTGCTGCCTAATGGGGTGAACAGCAGCCACATTTCCCAGTGCTAAAAGGAGGTCTGTCCCTTGCCCCTGTTGTGTCTGCTGCCCTTTAGCAAAAGGGGATGAAATTGGGCAGTGGACTGAACGGTGACTGGGGACACGGAGCAACTCCCCAAGACAGTTTATTCCTAGGTAAGTGTCACTTAGAACATTCAGTATGAGCAAGACAGCTTAAAAAAAATAATAAATTTAGGCAACTTTCACTACAAGCAATTTTCTCAAGCAGATAATTGGAAACACTGGGGGAAAAGAAGTCAAATGGCTAGTTTGGGGATTTTCAGTTTTTGATGCTGGAAGAACAACAGACAGGCTTTCAATATGAAGCAGCATAATAGTACTAACCTTGGTACTTACATTCTTGGTTTTCTTTAACAGCTAAATAAATTAGACACACTCCTAGGACCTTCACCAATCATATAAAAAAGGAAAATGTTTATTGGGGTGATAAACAACCAACCCTGATGTCTTCCATCAGGTAGGACTGGCCAAAAGGGAAAGAAAAAATCACAGAGCCTCAGAACTGTTGAGATTGTAAAGGACGTCTGGAAAAACTCTGAAATGCTGAAATATTACAACTAAAACTGAATGCATCATAAATACTAGGCTGAATCACGCTTGACTGTTGCTTCCCAAATGTACAGCAGTGTGCACAATTCTGTTTGCTGTTTATTTTGGTAGCAAGACTGGTGCTGATATGGTTATTGCAGAATGAGTGAGAAGGGCAAAAATATCATCCTGGTTTAACAAATGCAAGATGAACAGCACACTGTTCAGCTCCGGTAGGTAGGCTGCAGGGATTAGCAAATGCAGCAAGAAAGATGAAAGCCAGGGAAGTCTGAAATCTATTTGTGGGGGGCTCCACCACCTCTTCATTATCAGCAGTTTCCAGACTAAGTCTTTGTCTGCCTGCCTCTGTAACCCCCTTCCCACCCACACACATTCCTTTCCAGCAATGCTGGTTTATTTGGCTTATCATTATCTTTTTGTTAAACCCACTTAATTAGCACATTTAACTCTTTATGTTCCATAACAGTCCCTCTGATATCACTTGTTTACTGAAAAAGCAGTCATAGCCTAAGTATTACATTTCAAAACAGCATCTAAATTGAGAAAGCTCTTGACAGTCCCAGTGTGCTAGCTCTGTTAATTCACATACACTTCATAAAACACTAGGCATGATAAGGCAAGCTGGACTTTACGAGCTGTGAAACTGTCCAAGCCAAAGTCTGCACGCAACTAGGGTATTTCCAGAAATCCAAAGTCTACTTTTTCATAAGGTCCTTTAAGACAAGGAAGCTGCAATGAACTATGCTGCTTTTACTGCATCTATTGCAGCTCAGAGGGGATCCTCACTGTGCTGCTCAAGGCATAATTAGTTTACTTCACTATGTATGCTATACCTGGTCTAAGTTTCCTTAGCCAGATCTATCAGGAACCTAAGGAAGACAATCCCAAGTGGGAGAGGTGTCAGCAAAACCCCTAATACCAATATAATTATGTCAGAAAGAAAAAAAAAAATTCCTTTGGCAATTTGATTTTATTTGGGGAACTGCTGCAAGCTTTACATGCACACAAAAATGCACCAGCCTCAGGGCACCATCAGCTGCATCCACACTGGGAACTTTGCCAGTATAACCCCCTGCAATGTTTAATAGCGTAGCCAAAGTCTTCCTAGACACTATCAAAGGCAGCACGCAGCTTTGGTACAGAACAGGAGGCTTCTTCCTTCTCGGTGTTTTTTGTTGGGGGACTGGGGACAAGGGGATGTTGTCTTAAGGGGTTTGCTCCACAAGAATTACTTCACTACTGAAAAAGAACTAGTAGACTGAGCTGGTAAAGTACCATTCACTGCTGGTGCAGTACTACAAGTAAAGCTGGGGCCAGTACCCATATGTCAAGGCAGAGTGCAAAAGGCTAAACCAGTCAAAACCAGCATCGTGCAAGGTTGTAACCACTTATGTATGTATCCTCTGCCAGTGGTAGGGTTGGTCAGAGCACAACACCAGTAACTGCCAGCAGAAACCCCTCACACAGATATAACCAAAAAGTAAAAGCTTTGCTTTATTCTCAAACCCATTTGTAACTTCTGGATGGAAACAGTAAAGCCCCTCTAAACACAGTGTGTGGGAGGGAAATCAGGAAAAAAGCCCAGCAAAACCTCATATAACGCCACATGTTCTTAATCCAGAAGAGTGTTTTTCTGCAACGCCATGCTCTTGGGAGCAAGGCACCAAGCAGGCTGTCTCCCGCAAGGCTTTGGCAGAGAAAAGGCTCCACAGCCTTCCCCTGCCGATGGCAGGGAGGCCCCGCATCTGTTGGTGAAAACAGCACGTTTCTGACATGGTAACAACATGGGTTAAATTCCTAGCATGAACTGGGTGAGTTGTAGTTTTAACACGTTAACATGTTCTACCAGGGGAAAAGCTGAAGTATTTTTAGCATGGCCCGAGTGTTTGTCTCTGCACTGTTCTGGCCTTTTTTGGAATTTTTAACTCTGGAAACAAATACAATACCGTTTGCAATAGTGAAACACTACCTATTTTCTTTTATTGTTTACCACAAAGATGACTGCAAGTTGTACTTCCGAACACATTAAAGGAGAAACATAAATCAGCTACTTTGGACACAGCTTTCCCCCTTCACAACACCAGACAGTTCACTTACTGTTTTCCTAATTCCTGCCCAAGCCCCCCAGCCTTTCCTACTTACATGCTTAGCTCTGACGAAATCTCAGTGGAGAAAACATTTTTCTTCATTATGAAATTCAATCCCGAGTTGTTGCTTGAAGGCGTTGCCCCTTGCTCTCCTGTTTGAAACGGCGTGTGAGCACAGTAAGACAGGTCAACAAAGTACACTTGCAAATGGCATCACATGCAACTGCCCTCTAGTCCTGCCCCTCACACAGCCACTCAGTCCAATTTCCAAGATATGTCAGGGAGAAGCATCTGATCGTGGTAGGTTTGGTTTTATCACGTTAAAATGCCACAGCTGCATTATCCCCTCCACCATGCTGTGCTGGGGCAGAGCCCAGCAAGTCGGAGTTAAGTATAAAGGAGGAGATGGAGTTTAAGCACAGATGTAACAACAAGAATCATCGCAAGGTGAGTCTGAGGACTGAAGGGGTGGAACTACACAGAGCAAAGGAGGGACTCTTCCCATCTCCTATTTTCTATCCCATTTCAAATAATATCCCCTTCCTCCTCCCCTCTGTCTGGCACTAGCATAAACATGCAACACAGCCATTAAGACCAGATGTCTGACAGTCCACGCCGCACAGCTGCAATCAGGGTGCCCAGGGACTGGCAGTGTCCAGGCCACACATGCAAGTCACCCAGGAAAACAAGACTCTTGAAAGGATTAATAGCAAGAGAGGCTCCTATGGCCGCAAAAAGGAGACAGTGGTTGATCATCTGCTCCCAGCTGAAGGGAAAGGAGAACAAGCCTTTCGTTTGTGCAGGTTCTTCTCTTCCTCCTCTTCAGATTGCCATTACCACTGCTTCTGGAGCGGGGGAGGAGATTGGGGTAGGGAGGGCTGCACTTTGCAACTTGGATTCATCTCTCAGGTAGCAGGACGAAGAAGATAGCCTTGAGGAAGTGACCAAAGCTGCAAACAGCTGCCACGAGCCAGTGAGAGCGAAGGCTGGGGTCAGTATTCACCACACATTTTGTGATGTCTGCCTAATGAGGAGGGAACAGAGATCATCAGAGAGATGCTCAGAACCACATCAGCCACCACTGCAGACTCTCCCAGCCCCGCAACCCATGGCACCGCAACACCACAGCACTACCACAGCTACAGCACTGCTTTGCCACACCGTCAACAGCCACAAATGCTTGCTCTGACACTTCCACACACTACAAATTATTAAATCAGGCTCAAGGGCTCTGTGAAATACACTTTCTTCATTCTGCATCAACAAGGTGAAGTATCCCCCTTTTCAGCCACCCCTGAGGGAAGAAATGCTACAAGATGATTATCAAGCATTTTCCATTTTGAATAGCTAAATAAAGTTTCTTCCCCTTTTGAAAAGGGCTAGGAAGCCTTGGCAATATCAGCATTCTCATCCTTTTCTGTAAAGCAAGATGCTTCCCAGAGGTTGTCCTGCTTAGTATCAGCAACAAGCTACTTGCACTTTTTCTCTTGCCTTAATGTTTTATTTGGAACTCATTCAAGCAAGCCAACCCCCAATTTAAATCTAAAGCAATGCAAGCTTTGTTTGTGGAAATATGTATGCTGGCAGAGATGCCTCCCAGACGCGTGGGCCAGATTTAAAGATCACTTGGGCAGCTGGTTTCAAGTACTAACAAGAATGGAAGCTGGCCTGCAATGAATAAAAACAACAATCCAGCAAATTCATGAAGACAGGATCTCAGCTGGCATTGGGAAGAGAAGGTGGAAAGTATCTTGAGGGTAAAGTGAACAGGACAGAGGTAGACAGAAAATTGGATCTTCTGGTGGGGGAAACAAATTAAAGTTCTGCCAGCAATATAATTGAGTTTGTGGTTAAACTTCAGCCTAGCACAAGGAGATATGGACTGTAGTTCTGTAACAGAGGTAGCACTGTTAGCACATCAACTTGACGTGGTTTTCAGAAATGGCTTTTGGGTGGCAAGAATTGGGTCACAAAGAGGGTAAATATTCATCACCCCCAAAAGCTTTTTCATTACAGGCTTAGCTCAGCAGTCTTCCAAGTTTGCCTTCTGACACAAGCCTCTCACTGACCAAGCAGAGGGAAGTCAGACTCTCAACCCTGAGATGTTCCTCCCGTAAAATGGGACACGAGATGCTGAATACTGCAACAATACTGCAACCAGTATTTCTCCTTTGTTCAAGACATGGGTGAGCCTCACCTGAACCACCTTGATAATAATTACAAGAAGACAAAAGGGGAACTGAAGGGATGAATCCCCATGTCTGGTTAGCGAGTACAGCTGCACTAACCGACTTCACTGTCATCTGCAGACCAAAGGTTGACAGCAGACTGCTGTTGACAGCAGCCTCAACAGCCTCCCACACAGTTCCAGCAGCTCCTCCCTCACAAGGAAGTCTGAAAGGCTGGCACGCTGAATCACTCCACACCGCTGTTCTGTGGGGAGCATTAGGAGATGATGAGCCCATGAATAACTGACAAGTAGAGATTGCAAGAGGAATAAATACAGGCATGCAAGGATGGGAAGAAACAGGATGACAGGAGGAAGCTGAATCAGCACATGGAATGCTCCTGAGGCTGAACACCAAGGTGGGGAAATGCTGCTGCCTACAGCTACAAAAGCACATGCAAACGTAGCAAGCAGCCAAGACTGCACATAACAGAAGATACTGTAATGTAGCACTGGCGGTTATAGGTACTTTCTCTGTATTGTGGAGGAAAGTAAAATGAGTCTGACTCAATGCTTTCTGCGATGGATTAGCAAACTCACCCTATTTGCTTTTGAAAAAAATGCCTGAACTGATTCAGGCTATCCAATTTTAGGGACTAGCACAGTGACAGATTTAAAACACAGTTGTGTCAAGCTGTCTCTTTAGTCAAGAGAAGTCATGATGTGCAAGTACCTGTCTGAACACAGTCAGATGTTAGGGTAGCCAATCAATAAGAAACCTAAGCTCTGAAGGGCTTTAGTGCCTCATGTGAACCAGTACAAGGCCCAAATATGTGCAGAGGGTTAACTTCCAGGTGAGAACATGTTAACTCCTTAAAGCTGTGCTATGCCCTACCAAAGGCAATGACAGTCACTGCAGCTAATCACTGCAGCTAACCAAAGGGAGCTGCAGTCAGAAGCACTTACAAATTTGTACAGTGCTTGCTTAGATAAACAAAATTGCTCAGCTGTTTAACAACTGCCTTAGCTATTGTTATCCAAATAAAGCATACCCGATAAGGCACTGGAATCAAAAATTTCAAAGCTACTTAATAAAACAGGTCTTTGAGTCTTGTGAGGCACTGATAAACTGTTGCAATGGCAGTTTGATCCTCACCTGTTAATTACTGAAACAAGTTCAAGTCACATGCTTCTCTTTGTAGCAAATGTATTTAACAGCTGTGGGGAAAAAAAAAACCAAAGAAACAAACAAAACAACCCAACTTTCTATTCTATTGAAAAGCCACTACTGAGGCTGCAAACTCTCCTCAGGGAGAGAAGATGCCTCAGAGGATTAAATATTTCTTGTTTCTCCCAAGAGGTTTGTTTTGGGTTGGGCTTTTGGGGGGTAGGGTCTTTCTCCACCCTGTGGAAGCAGTATGGGAACCTATAGCTGAGTGGAGATTTTCAAATGCATTTCCAAGGTCTCCACAGTGGCTTTTCTGAAACAGCTCAGAGCACAGTGGTTCCTCTTGGCAGCCTCAACCTGAACCGAACCGACGTGTAAGAGATGGGGGCCATGTGCACAGGGGAAACAAGGACTCCATGCCAAGACAAACCAACAACCAGCTAGGTCAGGCAGCAGATGAAAAGGTCCCCACTACAGAGCTGTTTCGCCTGGCCCATTTGTGAACAAGGCTGGGAAATTTCACACCACAGTGCCTAGATCAAGAGGAAGAACATTCAGGGAAGCACACCACAAGATGGCAAGAGGATTAGCAGCCTTTCCCCAGACTGAAGGAACCACTCATTTCTAGAGGGAAAATATCTCCTTGTTGCAGCCTGAAAGTACTTATAAGGGTACTGGACACAGGCCATAATCAGCACAACCCAGCAGCTTTTTACAGTCATTTTGTTTGATTGGGGGCAGTGAGATTGGCTTCCCTTTCTTGGGGCCAGATCCCAGGAGCAAGCAGCATAGGTACAGCAACTGCAGTAGCAACACACTAGCCATCCAAAGAAGGATGATCAGCAGAAGGAGCTAGCAGTGGACAAGACTTATCTCTTCAGCTGCAAAGAACCACTTCTGGTGTGCGGACGGGTTTTGCAGCATGTTTGCTATGCAACAATCTTTCAAACAATATCCATTTGGAACTATCAAAACACCCTGTTTTGAACTCTAACAATGTAATACAAAAATTAAAAAAAGATGCTAACTTATCAGAACATGCATGTTTTACCAAAATAAAGAAAAAAAATTAGCTGGAAACTAGGAGACGCATTCCTATGCAACATTACAATTTTACTGAAACTGGATTTTTTCCAAAGGAAAAATGGTTTTAGAGAATACATTTCAACCGGCTCTACAGGTACCCAGTTAAAGGAAGCCTCAAATGATACTGAGGCAGGGTTTTCATGGGCAGGAACAGTGCTACTTAATCAGTTGCTTTCCCAGGATATCCTCTTTACCTACCTTGGAACAATTATTTGTGCAGACGCAAAATGAAACAGATCAGGGCATTCAAATCACAGGTTACTTTTCAGCCCAACCAAACAGTTCCCTGATTCAGTTGGCCTCAAGGTCATGCAGTTTTAGAGAGGCTAGGGATGATTTAAGGTGGCAATGACACTTAGTAAATGCAAGGGATCCAGAATCAGAACAATGCTACTTTTCCAGTTGCCCTTCATCAAAAAGGTACCTTCATTCCTGGAGAAACTAGGTGACTGAATCAGCTACAGGCACACTTGGGAAGTCTCAGCACAGAGCAGCAATGCTCAGTTTAGAAAAGACATCCCCCTCTCTCCAGGTCTGTGCAGGGTGAGGAGCCTGACTGTTTCCTGATGGCTCAGGAATAAAAATCACCTCTTAGAAAGGAGAAAGCTTGTCACTGTGGCTCAGTCTGGAAAGACTGTATGCCTTGGGAACAAGATCTCCCATGGGCTCAGTACTGTCATATGGCAATATTTAGTTCCAGGCAGCATCTGCCAGGCAGTACACCAGAGTGCTTTGGGCTGTATTGTTCCAAGGAGTGTCTGTATCCCTGCCAGAAAGGCACAGAGACCCTGGTACATATGTACATATATCACCCACTTGCCAACCACTAACATAGCCAAGCAGTCATCTCAGTTTCCTGGGGAGGTCACTAGAAAGGTGTCTGGCTATTCCACAGCACCAAAGTAAAGCTCTTACTCTGAACCATACTCCACAGGACCATTGTATTTCCTGCTGAGTACAGGGAGAACCAAAGAAATCGGATGCTTAAAGCCATACAATATGGAGTCACCCTCCAATGCAGAGCAGCACCATGCCTTATCCACAGTCTCAGAGCAGACCAGTGACAGAGCCACAAGCCCATCCACTGTCGATGGGTGTTATGAGTGCTCTTCAAAGCATAAGTGTGCTACAATTTGAGCTACATCAGGAGTTATTCGTGGAGCATCATTAGGGTCAGGTCAGGGAAGAGCACAAACTATCAGGTTTTAATATCCCTTTAAAATTCCTTATACTGGTAAGTCACATTAATATACTAAGCTTTGACCTGGGGAACTGTGGGGCAGGTGAAAAGGGAATTAAGTTGGCAGGCCTCATTTTTTTCAGTTTCTAGAAAACAGTTGCCCAAGAGAATGATTCCTATTTACAGTCTCCCACTATGAATGGTTGGCAGCTGCAGAGATGTTCTGGTCAGGAACAGAAGAGGCCCTGGTGGGTCAGGATTCAATTTATCTGGCATAGTTACGCAGGAAGCTGAGGACCAGAATAGCTGATGATGTTGAGGACGGGACCATGAGGCAGTAACAGAGCTCTATGGGGTCCATCACAAGTGTAAGTAGGACAGTGGTGTCCACAGGGCTATGGAAGAGATTCTCATCCATTTTTTTCTGCATAAAGCTGCAGTGGGCATGCTTTCATTAACCAGGATATTTTCTGGTCCGCATATGCGGAAGCAAGCTTGATCAGAAGCATCTCTTACCCAGCCTCCTCTCCTTTTCAGCCATGTCACCAAGGTCTTGCGGACAAACTCTCCCAGGCAATCTACGATGGTGTGAACCATGGCTGGCTGTGCATGCCGCACACAGTCCACCGCCAGCCCAGCTGCCACAGCATAAAGAGACACAACCTTGCCCCACGTGATGCCTATGAAAAGAAGAAAGGTCATTCAGATTTACACATGCACACATAGCTCAATCCTGAATAATGAAAGGAAACAGCTCTCCTTCATTACACATGCCCACACTGAGTGTGTACAGCTCTGAGTTCAGGTGCAGTCACAGTTCTGCATGCTCTTCACCTTGTGGGAAAAGAAATATCAGGGCACCAGGATTGGGAAAAACTCTCCACCTGGAGAAGCAGAATTAAATGATCTGACCTTGGCATGTTTTGATGCCCTCTCAGCACTGGGTGCACAGCTTTGGAGAAAGCAGCCCAAGGGCATCATCAAAATAGGGAAGATGTGCACCACCATGGTTTATATTGCCATTAATTCTCATCCACGCACATGCTGCAAAAGAGGTGATTGAATTCAAAGAGTTTGAGCAACCTGGGAGTTTTGTCACCAGCACAACTCTTAAACACCCTTAAGACAAAGCATTCCTGTTTTTTCTAGATCAGAGGAGACTGTTCCAATGTGACACACAAAGCACACATGAGATAGGCTTCTTCAGTCAGTTCTACCATGACACGAGCAAAAATGGGAAGCAAAGCTACAGGGCCAAGATGGTTGCAACCTCCTTGATGTAAGGAGTATGCCTCAGTCTCCACATGAAAACCAGGTAAGTTCAAGAGTTTTGCCACTCAGCCTTCAATAGTTAACACTGCATCTCCTATCCCACTGAAGGTAAGGCAGGAATGGAGCGTCAGTCAGTTATCTAATCTCCCAGAAAACAGCCTTCCTGCTAGGCTGACCTGCCAGCAGCGAATGCTCCATGGAAGTTGTCCCAGCAGCAGTCATCTTCCTGTTAGTGCTAGCGATAAGTGCTCAAGCTCAGCTCTCGGTACCAGACAACCTCCCTGGGTCTCCCCTGCACTTTACCAACAGCACTGGGCATAAATCCTCCATGCTTAAATATTGCAGCCAGCAGTCCCTTGTCAGGCTTTTATCAGCACCAGTGACCTGGAAATGCAACCCTTCTGCACCCATGCAGAACAACTACCACAGCACAATGGCACATGGTTTTCCTTTGGATCCGCTAGGAAGCTGAATTCCCCCCACTTTATTGTCTGGAATAGCAGTATTTGACAAGTATATTGTGAAGTATTTTACAGTGTTAAGTGTCTGTGGAATCTGTCCAAGGTTCTCCCAAATGTAGCCAGAAGCCAAGTGAAGTTTCAGTATTTAAAAACCACACAAAACCATTCTTGCTGGGTTGCAACAAGAAAGCAAGCAGGTGAGAGGAAGGAAAGATTAGTTCAGTCACTAGGTCTAAGGACCAGAAGGGATTAAACACACAATCAGAAAAATGGATGCACTTAGCAATCTATCAGCTAAGAAAGCAAATCCTTAAATACAATTTAAATGCAGTGAAGAGTCTCCCTCTTTGCTTCATCGCACTCCCAGATCCCAAGGCACCCTGACCCATCTCTTTGGGACGGAGCTCCAGACTCCTCATGCCTCACCACAGCAGAGCTCCCTGCATTCCTTTACAATACACGCAGGTTTCAGCGCATTTCCACACTCCTTCCACTTAGCACCTCAGAAGGAACACTCACACTGATGCTTTTAGGAATTGGTTGGTTTGGTTTTTTGTTTTTTTAAGTACTAAACTTCAGAGAAACTGTTAAAATGTCAGCCACAGGAATGGCTTGTTAGACTGAAGAAAATCCATTCAGTGTTCCAAAAAAGCCATTTTTCACTCATGACTGATACAAGATCAAAATCTACAGATGATCCTTTTGTGAGGCTCTGTAGCAACAGTAACAGCAGTAACTAAGAGTCTCCTGTGATATTCTCCAAGATCAGAGGAAGTTACTAATATAGTTAAATTGGCTGTTATTCTGATTTTATTCTCTGAGTAGGCCCTGCAATGTCCCTTCCCCAGAGCTGCCACTCAGGAAGGTCACTGCCTGTGTGGTATTCATGCTATTTATCTGTCCTTCTCACATTGAGTGTCACCATGTCAGCCAGCAGAACAAGCCAGGAAAAGGCTATGAAACCACATGAGAAAACACTAGACAGAGGGCTTCTCCTGGCAAGAAAGAGGCTGTCCTGTTGCAGATCAGTACCTCTCCACCCAATGAAAGAGGCCTTAAGGGTTACCTCTTGCTGACCACAACCTCCTGGACCAGAGCTTCACCTGGCTTATACTCAGCTTTAGTGTAAGTCAATTTTTTACAGTTCTCCATCCCTGCAGAAATGTGGCTCCTTGCATCTTGAGTGACATGAGCCAAAGTTACCCAAAATTCCAGGAAAGAGTTCACTGGCTTATTCCCAAGCTTTTACTGACAGCGCTCTTTCTTAAGCATCTGAAGCAAGTCCATTAGCTTTGAGATATTTACATGGCAGTAACTAAGACCAACAGGGGGCTGAGGCTGCCCTGGTTGAGAAAGATGGCTGCAGTCTTGATTAGCTTTCTTTTAAACCCAAGTTTCTCTTTCCAACAGAAGAAAAGTGTATCCGCAACCTAGGAAAGGTAAAGGCTCAATAGACCCACAATTTCACTAATAAACAGGAAAGCAGATTGCTCTATAGACATGGCAGTCCAGCGATCTCCTCCCAGGGAGGATGGAGAGAAAGCCCTTCAGCTCTGGCTTCCCTGTCAAGGTTGCTACGTAGCAGTGCTTGCTGCAGGACTTGCACGAGGTGAACGCTTCCCTAGCACACAGACAGCAGAAAGAGGGCAAGCTGTTGGCCAATGCCTATCGTGGTGATGGATGTGAAGGGCTCAGCGGTCACTTCCCATTATCCTTCTCTTTACAGAGTATGCCTGTAAGGGTCAAACCAATCTTTCAGTCTGCTTTTCCTGTTACTGGCAGAGCTAGGCCATGGGGGTGAGGGAGGAAGAAATCCCCTCCTGATTTCTCTGCATGGAAACTCCTATTGCCATTGCTGGAAGCAGAAGATGGGAACAGCCAGCTGGGCTCCTCATCCAAGACCGCAGGGCTCAGCTTATGCTCTTGTTTGCACAAGGCATTGTAGGGGAGCCCTGAAGCAAGGGAAGTGCACACATCCTTAACAGCTGCTTTAGACCAAAACTGGGCCATGCCTGTGGCCAGTCCCTCTGCCCCAGGAAGGCTCCAGCAGCCACGCAGCCCCAGGGGAAGGGGCCAAACCAGCCCCCATCTGCACTTTTCCAGGACACCAGCTCCATTAACTTTTCTCTCTCAAGGATCCCCTTGGCAGGGGTAGAGGAGCACAATCTACTGAGAGAGCAATGCCTCTGCCTTCTGTGATGTCCAGGTCAGGGTGATGCTAGCTTGATGTGTCCCTCAGCATAAGCTGGAATTGCATCTGGCCAGTGCACATGAGCAGAGAAGAAGCATTGTCTTGCTGCAAATTCCTCAAAAGGTCTGGCTGCCATCCACATTGGGTGAAATGGGCACTCATCACCAAGCGAGACAATCTATTCACAGCTTCCCGCTGCGTGGACTAGCATGCACAGGAGCTAACAACATAAAGGAATGGAAAACCGGTCCAGAAAGTAGTGATAAAAACAGAGAAAGCTTTGAAAGTTCTGCTCACAGAGATGAAACAAAAGGACACAGAAAAAGTGAAAAGCTTCTTAGAAGGTATTTTTAAAAATAAGGAATACAAGTTTCAGGCTCAAGGCCAATCACAGGGCTGAAGGTTTGTAAACACTGGCAAGTCCAGGGGAAAATGAATTAGCAGGAGAGGACCACTCTTGAAAGTGTTCCCACTGCATTTCAGCTTGCCTGCCCCAGGGGAGAGCTCAAGAAGCCATGAGACATGACTGCAGAGTCTCAGAGCATCACACTATCCAAGGTCACTCAAATAAACTTCCCTCTGCTCCACTCGGCATCAAAGCCTAACTTGCAAATCAGACCTAAGAGAAATATGATCAAGTGCTACATTTCAACAGCTGGGAGAATATTGCCAGACACAATGTACTTTCCTCTGATAGAGAGAAAAAAGCCAAGAGGGATGTGCACAAGGCAGGAAGTTCAACTCATAAGGCCTAAGCAATGAGGAAGCAGTGGGATGCATTTCTAACAGCATTTGCTCCTGCAGGGGAAAGTATTTTCTCTTGAGAAACCATTAACCATGCATCCTTGTTGTACAAGGTTCACTTCAGCCCAAGCACTCTTGATTATAAACAGAGGAGCACCCAAACCAATACAAAATCAGGATGAAAGCTTTTAAAGAGCCCTCATGCCTAGCAGCTCTTACCAACCAGAGGAAACTCTTTGCTTTAGGAAAGGAAAATGCATCTTCCTTTTCTGCTTCTCTTTTTCCACCAAGTGACCCCATCCTTCTGGGATTTATTTAAACAGCTAATGTAAATGCCAGCTCAGCCAGGCCCCAATCCAAAGCCTGTTAAAGTCAGTGGAAAGTCTCTTGCTGGCTGCAGAGCAGCTTTGGACCACACACCAGAACCAGTGGTATTGTCACAGAGGTGATGCTGCTGCAGATCCTTCAATAACCAAAGCAGGTCAGGGCTCCATGGTGCCAGTCTCCACACAGAAAAGCTCTCCTTGCCCTGAATAGCCAACAGGTTGTATGTAAACAGGGAAGCAAAATACAGCTTGAGCTATACCGTGCTCCGTGACCTGCTCCCTTTCTGCCTATATTCTCAGCTGTTAACCTTGCTATAATTGGGATTCAAGCTGTCCTTGCTACACCAGAGAAAAGCCAAACCTGACATAACTGGAATAGACAATGCTCTAAAGTCAAATACAGCACAATGTACCTATATAGTGGGACCAAGTATGCCAGATGTCCTCAGTCTTACCTTCTTGAGAGGTCTATCTAGGGCTTGTGCTTAGTCAAGACTTGTAGACACTGTGGACAGGAAGTGATCACAGCCAGAGCTACAGTGTGAAGACTCAAAACCAGATCAGTGTGTGGAAGAAGGCCATGTAAAAGACTGTGGAGATAACTTCTCCAGCGAAATAGGGTCAAAATCCCCCACTCCCTTGCTGGAAAGGCATTGCAAGTGACTAACGGGGCTCCCCCCAACTGTCTAGGCACTGCAGGGTCAGACTGTAGCTGTTTGCTCCATAAACTGGACAGTCAAAAATAGGCTGAGATGCTTTAGCTGTTGGCAGCTGGCATGAAAACTCAGACTGCACTTGAGTCTCTGCTTTCCTTTGCTCAGTAAGAGCCTCTTTCCTCTGAACTATGAAAAAAAATAGGAATGAATGTCTGGCTGCCACAGCCATCACTGATTTGCTGGATTTAGCATTAAATGCTGAGTCTTGATACTGCAGTTGGGATCCAGTAATGTTAAAAATCAGCAAACTCCTCCCCCTCTGACACTCAGCACCCTTCTAGCAAAAGAAGTTATAATACCAAATTGATAAAAGCAATTGAATACACAGCCCCAGCTTCATGCTCACAGGTTATCCTGTTAGTTGCTCTGAGGCAGAGCTGAGAAAGAACAAAAAACAGCGCATACAGAGCACTGGGAAGGTTTGAATCCAACCCCTCTGCAGCCAGCCAAATGCCAGCCATTTATGCAGCACCATGTCCCCAGACAAGGGGCCACACTAGCAATAGAGCTTAAGCCTGGGCTTCTACCATGTTCCTAAAGACCCTAGCATTGCCAGCCTCAAAGGGCTGAGTCCAGATCCCACCCTGAAAACCCAAGTTTAGAACCAAGAGTTAAAATTTCTAGCTTTACTTTCAACAAAAACATTTTAAACCATCCACACTTTTCACTTGACTCCTGAGCTGAGAATTTGAAGAACACACAAAAAAAACCCCCTGCAGCTCTCAATGACTCTGTCAATATACATTGGTGAGAGCAGGACTCCCAGAAGCCAGCAGGGCTTTCTCCCCAAAATCATGTTTATGCTGCACAGCAGCATCCACAGTCTGCTCTACCTGCAGCCATCCACCTTTCTGGCTTAATTCCTTGTGTCACTTCAGCTTTGGAGGTGGGCCAGTTCTGATGTAGTCAGCTATAGTCATCTAAGAAGATAACCTACTTACCTGCAATGCAAATACCTGATCTTGCAGACTTGAACTTCATTTTTCTATAAGCCTTGATGTAAGTAAAGCTCTGCACTAAGTGACAAGACAGGGCACTTGCACTTTGAACACAGCCATGCTCAGACATTCCTGCCAAACTAGCCCAGCTCTTGCTTTCCAAGCCCATATGGCCTCTCAAGCTAGCCAAGCTCAAAGGCAATCTGCATTCCAGACATGCTCTGAAAGGATGCTGAGGGCTGCAGAACTAGCCATAGAATCCAATTCCATCCATCTCCTATGACACAGCATGAGTTTCCCTGATCTGGGGAGTAAATCTGCCCTGCTCGATATGCCAGGAGCCCCGCTTGAGCAATCCCTCTCAGAAATCTGTTTTGTCATCTGTTGTGATTGTGGAGAGGACCTGTGCTCTCCACCACAGCGCACTTCAGATCTGAAATCCAGGATGTCACTGGGCTTCTCCAGAGTTATCAGTGGATTCATGCAGTTCATATGCATAAAGAAGTTTAGCTGAATGTGAAGATAGAAAGGGTTTGAGTGAGGAAGCCTATTTGAAAGCACAACAGAAACCTGGACTTCTATCCTGTACCAACTACTCCCAAAGTCGCAAGAATCACTGCCTCCTGTGACACTTCCCATGTCAATGTCACCAGATGCAGTGTTTTCATACTACTATGCTGTTAGCAAGTAGCCGTCTTTGGTTTTTATTTTTTGCTCATTTGTTTGTTTCCAGTCTCTAACATCTACTGTCCCTCTCATGGACAAAACAACAAGACACTGCAGAAAACGTACAACGGTGTCAGGATTTGCCTGACCTAAATCTGCATCTAAAACATTTATCTTCCCTTGATTCCCCCAGACTGCATTCCCAGTCGCAGGCAGGGACTGTTTTCAGGGAGGCTGAGGTTCCCTCGCAGGAACACAGCACAGAGCATATCTTTGCTTTTGACAATCACCTCTGGGACCAAACAGAAGCAGAAGAACATTCATGTCTAAGCAATGAGAAAGCTCAAAGCACCTGCTTGTCTGAAACAGCTGGCCTCAAGGGCCAAGGCTCCTGTCTCTCTGAGTATGAGAAAGGAGAAGCAGCAACTGGAAGCAGCAGGCTCCATTGCAGTTCTGGCTATTGCTGTGGAAAAGGAAGCCAGAAAGAGAGGAACTCCCTTGTGATGAGTTGGATCTGGCTCCTAGCATCAGCAGCGTGAGCTGGAACATGGGAGACTCCCATGTAATGAATCTTCTCCAGTTGCCAGTGGTGAGCAAAGGAGCTTGGAATGAGTGACCTCCCTGTGCAATGAGGTAATACCACCTCCTAATGAGGAAGGGCAGGAGATGCCTTCTAGAATGAGCGAGAACCTGCCAGGAGGATATAATAAAACAGGGCACTTCCCTGCCAGAACAACAGAGCATAGAGGAGCTCTCATTAATCATTAAAGCAGGGCACACTGCCAGACTGCCCACAGTCCTTTCAGAAACCAGGCCCCATCTTGCAGGCTATCCCAGAAACATGCCTTCTCCAAGAGAGGTGGCTCCATCCTGTTCCTTTCCACCCAGCCCTGTCTGCATATCTGTCAGGGCACAGTACCTGCAGTGAAAATCTGCGCAGCTACTGCCAGAAAGGCATCCGTCACCACCGTCTCCGAGTGCAGCGAGATGTTCAATTGGCGGGCAATATTCCGGTAGACATTGGGGCGAATGTATTCCAGCTCATCCCCTGGAAACAAACAGTCAGGAGTCAGCACACAGAACACCAAGTCCTGCTCTCACTGTGTAGGAATTACAGCTGGGGCCACCCCATGTATCCCTTCAGCCAAAAAGATTTAACCCCAGCTCCACCTTATTTTAAACAGGCAGCAGAGTGCTTAGGGTCATGTAGATGCAACCCCCTGCCACCCGCACCCTGCTTTCCTACTATCCCCTGTGCCTGGGACTTCTAAAGGGCATGGGGACAGGCAGTGGCCCTGTACTAGTGGTGTGGCTGCAGTAATCCTCAATATAAATGATGTTCCCAGGCTGGTTGCCTGCCTTTCTGCCAACACAGGAGGCCTCCGATAAGCAAAGCCATCTCATTTTTCTTCAGAAGTGAAACGGAGGCATGTACATTACATCTACGTAAGCTTTTGAAAGATACGCCCTTTCTCAACACCCCATCAGACTTGTACAAAAAAGCCTCATGATGACAGCGACCCAGGAACACTGGAGGCTGATGAAAGCCAAGGATCCACCCAGAACTGCACAACATTAATTGAGCAGAGAGACTATCAGCTCAGCTATTTTATGCTCACACAGGCACTGAGTGATGATCTGGAGTTCCTTCTCTCTTCCAACCGGTTAAAGAGATGTTTGTTTGCCTGGCTGACTCCTCAGCAACAAGGTTCCTGACACACACACAGACGTGTTTTCACCTCCAGGTTGTTTTCTCCTCAGCTGGGAAATGGTTGGAGGCGTTAGGCTGGCTTGAAGACCAAGACTGAAATACCAAGGACAAGCAGAGAACCTCCTCCCTCCCACAGGTTTGCACTATGGAGCCTGGGCAAGAGCCATAAAGCTTTCCTCTGTAGCTAAACAAACCATTTTTGAAGAGTAGAATTAATAAAGCCCGATTTCCAATGGATTTCTCTCTCTATAGGGATTCACAGATACTTAACAACGGTTGCACAGCTGCTGTCGGACCATTACACAATGCAAACATTGCATGGGACCAAGGCCCTTTCTGCACGGAGAGTCCTATTTGGTTTAGATTAGGACACTCTGCATCCTTCTGCTGCACAAGGGTACTCTGGGGCACCCAGGGGAAGAGGAGGGCTGTCACAACAGCTTTACATCCCACTGCAAGACCCAGATGACTTGCCCTACTCAGAGGGCAACTGATCCTCCTGAAAATTTCATTTAGATGGGAACCCAAAAGGAAAATGCCAGCCCAGTCAGGAGCTGTTAGAGAGTCATTAGCTACTGTACCTTAATTCATCTAACTGGTCAGTGGCACACAGCACAGTATGGACAAAGCCCAACTCTACAGAATTCCAGACGAGCTCTCTGGGCCCTTTGTGTGTGGGGGATTGTCCCATGCAATCTGATGGCAAAAGGAAACCCTGCCAACACATGGTCAGCCCTGATAAGAGGAAACATTACTTGCACTACTCAACAGCTGTTTTCTCCTCCCAGGGAGCACACAAGCTTCCCTGTAAATGTGAGGAAACAGGGATAGCCCTGCCCGTGGTTAGCCAAGAGAGGGAGGCCATGGGAAGCTGGGATCAGCACTTGGTAGACTGCCACTGTTACAGCTTTTAACAAGCAGTGCCTGGAGGCCTCAGATGAGGTCTGGTTTTGGTTGGAGGCACGCATGCTGCTAAAGTGGGCCCTGCCCTGCAGCAATGCACAGGCCAGACAAAAGCGAGCAAAGGAAGAAAAGCACAGGAAAAGCAGAGGGAAGTAGTCCCAGGCTCATGGAGACTCCCTGCCCTGGCAGCCCCAGGATTTCTCCAGCAGCACATTACATTGGTGGCCATCTTCGGTTTCCATGTTCAGATGCCCAACTGTGCACTTTGCAACATTCAGAGGGATTTCTGTCCTTCTCCTCCTTTCTCCAGTAATCATGGAGAAACAAGTAGGACAGCAGTGACAGTTCCCACATGCAGAAGCTCACTGCAGAGGTGAAAAGGCCCTTGTCTGGATCTTGGCCACAGAAAAAGTCAAGTTCAGATAAACTAGACCTCTGACACATATGGCAGCTTGGTCTGGAGTGTCTCATCTGCTCATACTATTAGGTTTTGCCACCTCTGACTCATTAATTGCACTAATTAGCTGCTAAGCCTCACTGAGCTGATGGGCTATTGCTCCCCAAGACTGCAGCTGCATTGTCTGTGCTCAGCACCTCTGCTGGCCCACCAGGCAGTTCATCAGACTCTCTGTGTGCAAGAGGGTTAGGAAATACTCCGACTTATCTCCACAGGCTTCTCGGCACTATCACAGAGGAAAAACTGGTCTGGCTTGTTGCACTTCTTAGTAAGCAGCAAAGAACTACCATTCCTGGCAGGTGGCTGGATACCACTCAGCCTTGTACTGGTTATAGCAGCAAAGGGGAAAAGAAAGGGACGGGCCATATGGCAGGTGGAGTTTCTGAACAAACAGGACAGAAACAACTCTTCATCCTAATAAGGAGGACTGCTCACCCTTCTTGTTGCATGGGTACCACATGGCGCTCTCCAAACAGATTTGCTCAGAGAAGGCGCCAAGTTCCTGGGACTATCAGCCAAATCTTTCCATCTGGACACAAATAAGTAACAGGAGAGTCATCCAGAAGACGCCTTCAGATCCAGTCTGCCACCTGCTTGCCCTTTAACATGCTCCTGGCCACCCACAGAAGATCTGGTTGAAAGCAAACAAATCTCAACCCCCAACCCAGGCAGAGAAGAAAGGGAGAAAAAAGAAGCAGTGAGATTGACAGAACACAAAAACCCCCAAAGACCAAACAACCACTGGAAACAAAAATAGAAGTCAGTATAGGAGAGAAAAAGAATGAATGAATGAAGACGTTAAATGAAACACAGCTATGCCTTAAAAAGAAATTTGGGATACTATCAACCAGAAGTAGAAAGAAAGGGGAGAAAGTGGGGAGACCAGCCTGGTCCTGAGTTCATTAGGCCCAACTAAAGTTTACTTCACCAGACTTACTTGAACTTTGATGTAATTAAATCAGATGCAAATGCTAGTGGTAGTTTCCAAGCCAGACATGAACTAATATACCAGCCCGCAGGCAAAGAGGGATGTTGGAAGCAACTTCCAAGAATGAGGGTGTCAGCATCCCAAAAGACAAATGGCTAGACTTGAGCATGCAGGAGGCTAAAACCTAAAGCAAAAGGCCAAGCAACTGTCAGCATTTAGAAGGTGCTCCTGATACAAGCACAACTCCAGAGCATGTCTTCATGAAGCAGCCTATAGGCATAACCTTCAAATCGCTCTCCCTGCAGCCCCAGCAGTCACCTGTCCATGAGGGGGGCTGGCTAGTTTGGGCACTGAATGGCAGCGTAAGCCAGGCAACATCAGCCAACTCCTCCTTGTTCCAACAAAAAGCAAGAAAACTCATGTCTTGCTGAATGATTAAGGTAGGCAAAGGAAAATTAAACACACTGTCAACACACTGTCATTGAAAAGTGGCTTTTATAAATCTCCAATGTGTATGGTCTAAGCAACCACCCCGAAATTAAATGTCCTTGCAGCTGGGTGAGCAACTGATGAAGCCCAAGTCTAGAGGTAGCACTACTCTACTAGATGCCAGCTTGGGTTGCATCACAGCAGCCAAGTCACCTGCATCCAGAGAAAACACTGTGAGACTTGTTAAAATGCCAAGCTGAGAAAGGCTACTGAAACTACTGTGAAAACTGTTACACAGCTGGAGTTTCTTGCAGATAAAATTAGTTTGCTGTTGGGCTTTCTTGGACTGCATCATGCTTTTAAGTTATTGCAAGTCCTCAGAAAAAAGTGGCTCTGCAGAAACTGAGCAGTGCTCCAAGGGACTGAGGAAATGCAAGTAAAAGAGCTGTTTAGGGAAGATTACCAAAAACCAAATCTAAATGCCCAAAGCAGAGATGAAAAACCTCTATATCATCACATGAAAAGTGCCTCAGCACTCATCAGTTCCACAAACCTTAGCCTGGTCTGAATTGCTCCATATAGTTTCAGTTCCCACCCATACCCACAGGTACTTACCTAGTCGCAGCAGTATGGTGGACACCTCAGCCAGCTTACCGCCAGGCACTGGTGCATTGTACTCAGGTTTGCTCCAGCTGACACCTGCTCGAACTAGCCTTGAATTTATGTAGTCTCTGCAGAGAGCCTTGGCTTGTGACACAAGCTCCTTGTCAGTGGGAGACCTGTCAAAAACCTCCATCACCTCTGCAGCAAAGACTGAGGAACGACGTAGCACTTCCATCCTTGGCTTTTGAACCCACACCTCAGCATACACTTGCTGGAAGGCTGAGCTGATGCCTTAGATGAGAATCTGCAGGAGCTGTGTAGTAATCCTCTGGTCTCTTGGTTTGTCACAGCTCCCAGCAGCTATTCTCAAAAGGCCAGTTTTTCATTTTACCTGGTGAATAAAAGCATCTGTAAGTCCTCTAGCATTGCAAAGATGTAAATCAGAAGCCCAAGTATTATACCGTACAGTTATGCTAAAGTCAGTAGTATCATATTTGCAAAACATCTGTCTCAGTGCATCTTACAGACAAGGGGCAAAAATCTTCCATCTCTCAGCAACTCTGACTTTCACTGGCAGCATGACCCACAGAAAGGTTGCAGTTGTGAACTGTCAAGGTGTTTCCTCTTTTCCAGTTCAGATTCAGCAGTCCTAGAATTACCCTTCAGAGACACTAGGTGGTCAGAGCGTGGAAACAATTATAGAATATGTAGACAATCTCAGCTTGTTTCAATTAAACTGGAAAAAATACTGATTCTCAAATACCAGCTACAGTAACCTCAACCAGATGTCAACAGACATTCCAGCTCAGTAGGTCGTGGATCTTTCTGAAGAAATGGCACTATTGCAAGAACAGAGGTATGTAAGCATTTGAAATGTCTGGACTGAGACAGTTTACCACATTCTTAGTTTAGATTTTGGTTCTGCCACTCTTTTTCTCTTTGTCTTTTTTTTTCCTAAAGCAACATGCATACTATTTCTCAAAACTCTTTAGCAATAGCAGAGAAAGCAAACCAGAAAAGCAGATTTAAAAAAAGTTTTCAGGTGTGAATGCCTAAGAAGAAAATTCAGAATTTCTTCAGAGGTACCTGAATTCATCTGTTGCTCTGACTTTTTAACCCAGTGCTGCTTTTGAAGTCAGTCAGACTGGTCTTTATTCAGATGTCAGTATTTTTCAGTCCCCAGTTTTAGACATCTACTTACAATAACGACTTGCAAACAAAATAAAGCCAGTTATTTTTCTTTGTCCCAATGAAAAACATATTTACCTCTCATGTTGCACTTTTTCCCCCCCCTCAGTGATTTCTTTTGGGGTTTGGTTTCCTGTTTCTTTGGAAGATCTGCATCAATGAACACCTGGTTTAGGATTCTGTAGGATACTGTCACACTTCTCTGGAGAGCCCCAGCCTTCTCTGCAGGGCTCCCACCAGTGCCTCCTTCCCCATAGCCCTCAGTCTTGCATCCTCCGCTCCACCGGGATCCTCGGGGCTTGCTCTGCTGCTTTTAAGAGACCCAGGCAGCCGAGGAAAGCTTCTAGCTTTAGCCTTGTAAGGAAGATGAAATAACCGGGAGGTGGGGTTGCTATAGCCAGAGAGCAACGCTTTCTCCTCCCTTTTCTTCTCTCTTAAGGAGGTTCTCTGTTGTTCTACTGCAAGCACACGGGGGCTTCGTTCAAGGACTCGTCTCTGGGGTGAGGGCAATAGGAGAATTTCTGGAGCAGGTTACCCCATGTAACAGAGTGATGAATGCACTGCTGAACTAGGAATACTCCTGGTGAATTCCCACAGCGGCTTTTGCAGAGTTGATGTTGGCCGGTCATTTTCAGCCAGTAGCCGAGTCAGGCAACTACAGGATGTCATACTTCAGTGGTTGGGCTAGTTGCCAGTTCAATCCAAAACGATGGAGGCGATTAACAAAGAGAGCTGCAGGTGGGCTAAAGCAAGAGGTGTTCGCATTTCCAGAAACTATGAGTAGTCTGGTTAAAAAAAAAAACCAAACAGTGGGTTTTCTGATAGGAAATAGTTTGTCCAGAATTAAGTGTTTTGCAGGAACATGTCCATTTCATCTCAATGTGTTAAGAAAACTGACACATAAGGTTTAAGGAAAACATTTCAATTAGTACCAACATACTTTGAAATTAATTTCAACATAAACTTTTTGTTGCAACATTATCATATTGAAGCCACAATGCTCAACTTTTTTTTCCTGTGTGTGATACCATTTTGACTCAATAGACCACATACAAATGTTGGCTTTTTGTGTTATAATTTGAAACAAAATAAGTTTTTGAAGTTTTCTGCAGACAAGAAATTCTACCAGCCCAAACACAAATTCTCCCTGACAAATAGGAATTTGTAGATTAACAGCTGGGTATGTGGCATGGTTAAAATATAGCCCTTCCGAAAGGAGGTCAGAAGCAAGAAGTAACTGTTGTCATCTCTTGTTTGTCACCTTTGAGAAAAAAGCAGAGGTGAGTACACCTCTCCAAGGTGTTGATCACAAAAGAAGCCCAAGCACAACCTGCACCATTGCCAGTCTCAAAACTGAGAGATAAAAAGGAACAAACGAACCTCATGAAAAAGCCTTATTGTATGATGTATCAAATACTCTGGCCAGCATCCAACACAACTCATGCACAGGCTTAACACAGAGCATATGTTCTGGTCTGCCATTAACGGGATTGCTAGAGACTGCTTTGCTGCATTGGGAAGGGGGCTGCAGTAAAGCATCTTCTCCCTCCGGCAACTTGATCCTCTTTCTGACCTGGCTTTTCCTGGGAAAGAAGCAGGGTTAAGGAGAAGTACGTGTACGCAGCAGTAGTCAGCTGGGGACCCTGGCTTAGCTCGATACGATCATGTTAAGATGGCAATAGTGACTGTGCATCTCCAACACCAGAATTATTTGCTCAAAGAGTCTCTGAGAAATTTGGGTTTATCCACTAGCCTTCCTCAATTTTAAATATAGTTGCTATAGACAGAGGGCCATCCCATAGAAGCTGAAATCAAGACTCCAGAGATCCTGTGCTACTGCCCATCCCTAACCCACCCCTTCTCTGCAGAGCGTCCCTGATGGTCTCTTGGAAAATCATATTTTTGCCTTTGCAACTCTGAAGGCTGAAAAATCATTAGAAATTATGTCGTAGCTTCCTGCAGCAGTTGACAGCTGGAAACAGTAGTCCTATTTAAACTGCTCCATTCAGTAGGCCTCTGAAACAAAGATGAATGCTTAAATATCAGTATTGCTTAACTAATGACAACGTTTCCCAGAACTCTGGCAAATACACAAGTGTCACAGTGCCTCCCAGCTCTCTGTGGGTGCCAAACCTATCGCACTTGTTCCCTGCCCAACTGTCACAGCATGCAGCACCCCCTTAACTTCCACCCTGCAGCAAAGACACAAAACCTAGAAACATGAAGGCTGCGTATAATAAACCAAACTTTGTACAAAAAAGCCCCAATAGTGCATGGTATTCTACCTATATTATTTACACACTAAAAATACAGCTTCCTACTGAAAGATACCTTTATAAATAAAAATAGATGAAACCACAGCATACCGCAAAAGAACAGCATGTTACAACCCAAGGAGCTGTCAGTGTAATGTGAGCCCTTTTTCCATAGTATGTTTAGGCTACAACATTTAGAGGCTAGATCTATACTGGAAAAACCCTTGTGGCAAGGGAGTATCAGGAAACAGTGCGGAAACACCTTATATCACCCAAAAGCACTGTTCCCAGTGTAGCTGTTACTGGCATGACAGTGTTCTGGCTGGAACAACAGGATGCACACCACAGCTTCTGCCTATCTCAGATGGGGTGACCAAAACAGCTTGGAGCACTCATTTAGTAAAACCAGGGGACCATAGAGATATGACTGCCTTTTATAAGTCTGTCAAGTGGAAACAAACCCTGGAGAAACCACATCAGCAAGAACACAGCAATAGTCTAAACATAGACAGCTTATGCTCAATATTAAATAGTTTAACCATTAGAGAAGCAAGTCTCTGCAGGGGCCTTTTAACAGTTGCAGCAGAAGCAAAATAGCTAGCTAATGGTGAGCCCACTAAGTTTATGAAAGGGTCTGCATGATATGGTTTCCTACAATAGCACAAGAATAGCCCTGAATGCCCTAGGAGGTCATTTCCAGCCTTGCGTTCACACAGCCCGGTTTCTATCACAGGTATTGTTTTGTTTCACCTCACAGTGCCAATCCCAGCCACTTCACACAGCCTACAGAAACTATACACTCTAACACTTAGATCCGATGTTCTGTAACACCTGCAGAGCAAGGACTTAAGAGAAGCAAAGGGATACCAGAGATGCACAGTTAATAGCCAGAGAGCCTGGGAACCAACCCCGTTAGCCCCTGCCTGCTACCACAGGTCTCCCTTCAGAGAGAAGATGCTCTGGCAAAACACTGGCACTGTAACCAGACCAAAGACTTCCACCAAACCATCCCTGAACCTTCTTTTGCATTATCGCGCCCCGTTTTAACATACCATCATTTCCCCACTGCTTCTTCCTGTCTGATTTTTGCAGCAGTATTTCAATTCTGTGTTTGTGAAGTTATCGCTTACCACTGCAAAAACACCTATGATGTCAGGCTTTAGGCTGCAAAGCCATACAGGGGGAACAGGGAAACCAGAAGAAACACTTCTTTTTATACAGAAATATTTTGCCAGCTGCAACAGGAAAACAATACATGGAAGTAGCAGCTTAATGGGACCCAAGCAAAACACTGAGGCTTATTGAACCTTTATTTTGTTTCTAAAGGGCTTGATTCAAAGCTTCCTGGAAGCCAAGCAGTTACTTGTATTACTTGCATGATGGGATCGCCCTGGAGCACCGTTCCTGGAGCAGGATTTTGCAGTGCCAAGCATCATGTGCCAGAACAAAGAGGCTGTATCACAGCAAACTTCTCTTCCATGGCCTTTAGACCATTCTCCTTCACGAGGATACAGGTCTAGTGACTTCAATGCATCCAGTTTAGCAAGCAATCCATTACTTAGGTTTCGGCATAGATTATCACTGATACCCAATGTTTTCTTCTCTGAACCCACTGCCATGCTCACTACCACTGCTTCTACACAACTTCCTTGCTATATGTATGTTTTGACGGAGGCAGAACAAAGACATAGCGTACTCCAGAACTGATGTACAAACACAGTGAAGGGGAAACTGTAGCAGGAATTGAATGTTAGCAAGCAGTGCTACGAGTCCAGTCACAGAATGTCTCTACTTGTAACCATTACTACTCGGGTATCAAGCCAGCAGCTGCTCACTGTAAAACAGCAGCTTCTAGCTAAATCTGGGACTAAATGAGGCTGTGTCATCAGCTTAAGAACCTAATTAGATATAACAGTAGATATAAGTGGTTTGGTTGTTTCCTATCCTCTAATTTTTTTCAAAATGACATATTTTAATGAACCAATCATTTCATAAGCTAAGGCAGTGGCAGGCACAACAAAGAAATAATAAGTTTTAAGTTGTTCCAACAACTATAGCTTTGTTTTGAAACACAGATAAAATATTTACATACTGGACCACCAAAACAGAAAAGGCAGAAAACATCTAATGAGGTCACTATCCCCAAGAGATCAAAGACTCTTCCCTTTCAAGCTGTAACCCACAAAGGCAGAGGATGAATGTGATGGTCTGACAAATTATAGTCAATGTCTCAAACATTCATTAAAGAACTTTGACGGAGAAAATGGCCTCTCTAAAAATGCTGGAGTTCTGTGAACAGGACAATGTGGCTGGAGGAGAGGGCCCCACAGAGGATGGGACCGCATTTCTCCAAAGCCACAATTCCTTACCTTAAGTGACCAGGAGAAGGAGCACAGCGTATGTGCCTGGAGGAGGAGGCCCCATGGAAGATGCAACTGTGCTTCTATCTTAAGTGGTTATGCCAGCAGGGAAAGAGAGGCAACTCTGCAATGAACCCCCCCCCCCCAAAGCTCACCAACCAATTCCAGAGAATCCTGGGAACGTGAACTGCGCATGTCAAGACTACCAACTAACACACTATAAAAGAAGGGAGAATGAGTTCTCAGTGCGAGCCCTCTGGAACTGGATCTCTACACTGGCTGGACCAACACTGGACCCAGGACTCGTGAAACTTTCTCTCTTTCTTTCTTCCTTTCTTTCTCCCTCTCTCTCCCTCTTTTTCTTCTCTCTTTTCCAGTCCCTACACCTCATCCTTTTAAACATAAACCATTGACCAAGTCTGAGACTAGGAGTGGATCTAGCCACCCCGGGCTCCTCTTTGAGAAGGAGTCCAGAAAGCAAGGGGGTCTGCTCTGAACCTCATGACTCAATGGAAGGGCTCTCCTTCTGATACAGCTTCATGTTCCTTTTTCTGCTCCTTTTTCTACACCTCCCTTCTCTTTTCAAACAGCGGCTTAATGACATGTTGCAAGGTTCATATTGATAAGTTCACTTGTACTTGGGCAAAGTTAGCTAGGTTGAATAAATGTTGATTGTTGTTTGAACTCCACTGGTGTCGTTTCACCTTAATTCTGACAAAGGAAATCCACAAACCTGAGTTGCTCCAACTTTGGGATGTGACAATGAGCCTTTGTTTCATTCTAGTGATTGATCACCCACAAGGTTTGGGAATCACTTCCACGTAGGACACAGGCACGTGGACAGCCAAGCGCCTCTGCCTGCAATAAGCCTGAAATCTCAAGAGCCTGAAGTGGGTGCAGACACTTCTGCACTGGTTCAGCAGCGTTTACGAGCTCTGATGCATTTATCTGCTGCTTTGAGACACGTGCTGGGGCACGGACATGTCCTACACAGGTAACTGGATTGCTGGATCAGATAACCACAAGGCAGCAGTCTTTATTCTGCACACATCTTCATGCCCTAAACAGGCTCCAAGGGATTTACACTCAAGTTTTGCATATCCAGAACATAGCCCTACTTTTAATTAAACCCTTATTGACTTTCAGAAAGGGTCTTCAGGTTCTTCAGTCTTAACCTCTACTGCTGGGCAGGGCAGCAACTATGCTTTTAAAAAATCCTGTCTTCTGAAGTTGTCAGACAAGGACGGTAGACTGATGTCTCTAGTCTGCACAGATCAAATTCAGAGCATACTATTCCTTCACAGGCAGTTGATTATGCCATGCAGCATTTCGGCCATCAGGATGCAGTTCCACCCTGACTGCCAGCAAAACGTTTCCACACACTCAATACACCCCAAGAGTTTGTGGAACTCCATGTTGACAAAAAATTTTCTTAAGACTGCTTTGGTTAACAAGATTGACCCCTCTTACTCAGTGGGGCAGTATAGGGCTAGTTTTTTCAGCAGCAGCTGAAAGCTAAAGCAATCTTCACCTCCAGCTGCTCATACCCATTCCCAAATTGTCCTTCCTAATTGCACTGCTGTAATTTTGTGTTTGCTGGCACTGTGGACTGGTTCAGGGAGCTGGCTGGTTATTTTTTATTCAGATGTGATAAACCTTCCATCCAAAGCGCATCTGCAGACAAGAGTTGTATTAGTACAACCAAGGTAGTTACAAGCAAAAGGAAACAATTTCTGCTTTGCTGTCAAGACAAAAGTTCACAAAATGATAGCATTAGTATTGTTTCTGCACATAAAAATGCAGCTGTGGTGATCTGGAGCTTCCTAGTCCACTGTATAAGACAAAGAAATGCTGACAAGGTAATCAACAGAACCATCCACAAGAGCAACAATTGCTCAGCATGTCTAAGTTTCCCAGCACTTTTAAGATGACAGCTTTCACGAGTTCTGATGGAAGAGACTTTAGCTGTAAGAGGGAAAAAAAAAAAAAAAAAAAAAAGACATGGCAACTTTTTGTTACCTGACACTGAGATACTGTCCTGGGTTCAGCTGGGATAGAGTTAATTTTCACAGGAACCTGGGAAGGGGCATAGCCGGGACAGCTGACCTTAACTAGCCAAGGAGCTATTCCATACCATGTGACACCATGCCCAGTATATATACGAAAAGCAGGCTGGGGGGTGGTCTCTCAGCTTTCGGTGGGGAGCGCCGGGTTCCGGATGGTGAGCAGTTGCACTGTGCATCACTCATTTTGTATATTCTTTTATTTGTATGGTTGTTGTTGTAACTTCTCTTTTTGTGTTGCCCCAGTAAATTGTCCTTATCTCAACCCTCGAGGTTCCAGGTTTCTTTCCTTTTCTCTTTCTGGTTCTTCTCCCCATCCCACCAGAGGGGGGCGGGGGGAGTGAGTGAGCAGCTGCGTGGTCCTTTGTTACCGGCTGGGCTGAAACCACGACACCCTGTCTCAAGAGAATTCTCACAAAATAAATACTGTATTTCCGTATTGATGAGAACTAATAAAATGTGAAGTGTTAAACACATAAGTACAACTAATTTTTAATACGCTCATCTAGTGCTCTATACACATATATCTAATGTAATGACAAATTTAATGTAATGACAAATCTTTCAGAGCCTATACAAATTAAAGTTTCTTTGTTATTAAGAGTATCCCCATCCTTTCAGTAACTACCTTTTTTTAATCAACATCTTAATCCTCCAAAAACAGAAGCCTTGTATCATTCTCACAATGAGAACTGACTCACATGGGTATACATGAAGTACTAACAGAAAAATGAGACTGCTGAATAATAAAGGAAGCAAATCAGCATCCTGAAAGGTCATTTTAAAAATGGTAGCTATTCCAGCAATTGCATGTATGTGTGAGCTCTTGTGAACAAGAAAAATTTCTGGAATTCCTGACAGTAAATAATTTTTAGAAAGTAGCAAGAAGATACTGAGAACTATGCTTTCAAAAAAAAAAAAAAAAGTGTGGAGCTTAAAATTTGTACCCTAAGCAATAAATATTACAGAGTAACTCAATAGAAGATTTCCAGTTACTCTATATTGAAGGGATTTTCCTCAAAAATAAGCACTGAATAGGACTTCTACTTTACATGAGTTTTCTTACAGAACTTTGTGTCACAAATTTCAGAATTTAGGGTGTGGGGTTTTTTAAATGAAACACTTCATTTTGCTTTCTTTAGTTCACCATTTTGATTTCACTGTTTATTCCTTACTTTGTGGTATATTGAATTAGCTGGTTTTCTGCCCTGTTTCAACAATATTTTCCTATTGTTTCAGGAAATAATGCATCTCTACTTTTTTTTTCCCATGCATACTGTTTCCCCACACTGTAGTTGTCTGGTGTGAAAGTAGCCAACATCACAACACAAAGAGGAGAATAAGCTCTTATGCCCCAATTAGTCACTCTGCACCTGAAGTTCAGCTATCCAGTCCCTTTTTGCTTTACCAAATGCAAGGGAGGACGTGAGTTGCAGGTTGTAGGACCACAGTCACTAAAAATTTATTCCGATTGGCTCACCAACCTGGAGGACTCAGACAGTGAGTCAGGGCTGCAAAACATGTGGCAGAGGAAGGCTACATGACCCTAGGCATAACCAGGAGTCACCCAGCTGCTGGGTCCCAGACCTGGCCGCCTGAGCTGCCCCAGGGGCTTGAGACAGGGCAAGGACTCTACAGTAACTGCAAGAGACACCTCCCTCTTGACAGCTACCTAGTTGTGAGAAAGTAAAGGATGCATTTCCCCACTGCCAGGACTGGAGCACATGGTTGAGGGTGCAGTTCTCACAGGAGGGTAAGGGAGAACAGGAATAAAACATGTAAAATGACACACTATCATGCCCTGGTCTTTGCACAGATGCTGCAGGCAAATAGCTGTCACTCCCAGGAAACAATCTGGTGGATTGGTCTATGAATATCAGCACTGAGCAAATTCCAGCTGTGGGAGGAACACAGGGAACGCATCAGCAGATAACACTGGATTTTTGTCTGTGAGTCAGCATAAGGCCAACATAAACTATGGCTCATCAAAATTACTCTGCTGTTGATGCATTTCTCCCTTCTGTTTGAAAGGGGAAACTGGGGGTAGCATTTTTCCAGCATTGCTCCCACCTCGTTGCCACCTTCTTCCTCTCAACAAATACTGTGTCCCACTACACATGCATGCACAGGGACTTGCACGAAGATGCTGGCGGGCGCAGTGCAGCAGTACTACCACACGGCTCTGTTACAGATGTCCCTGCAAGAACCATCTGGCTCTTGGCTGAATTAATGCCTTTCTGACCCTGATCTGCTGTGTCCTCTAAGAGTTTGTTTTCATTATCTCACAAGAGCTGAAAATGAACCATAAGCATTTTAAGACCTTACATAGCATTTCCCTTCCCCCCCCCCC
>JANZLQ010000089.1:13549761-13560278 GCA_026212715.1 Elanus axillaris | reverse complement strand
TCCCACCGGAGGGGGGCGGGGGGAGTGAGTGAGCAGCTGCGTGGTCCTTTGTTACCGGCTGGGCTGAAACCACGACAGATACTTAAATCAGGCACATACAATAGCTAGGACAAAAGCAGTTCCTTCCTTCTGGCTGAAACATGAGCTTGATCAAGTAGGTGTCCAAAACAGGGTTAACTTACATTTGTTGACTGCACTCCATCATCTCCCTTACTTCTGGCTGGAAACCTTTGGGCCAGAGTGTTGACATGACTCTGAAAGGCAGTTGGCTGCAGTAGCTGCTCTGAATGTTTGTGACAAGGTGATACATATGGCCACCCCTGCTCAGGGAAAAAGGAAAACCCCACCATCATCATTAGTGGTCCCTTCCTAGGCTTCACAGCGCATCCTGGTTATTTTTCCAGGCTCTCAGGAAAGACCTACTACAGGTCTTGGACCATCAGTTCAGCAAGGGCCAGGAAGCTCTTAATGCTCTGCTTCTTGCCCAGCCTGCACATCTCCTCAGTGTATCAGACTCTAGCACTGTACATTGGCATGACAACAGCAAACATCTGGCCAGATGTTAAAAGCCATTGTCAAAGATTCTGAGGGCAGACCCACTTCAGTCAAAGTGATTCAAGTCAGTTTTAATCATATGTAAGAAGCAGCAAGCAGGAAAACTTGTTTGAGCTCACTGATTTTAATCTGGGTTTATATTTGTTTCTAAGAGAGGGTGAGTCTCAGACTTGCAGGAATTAAGACCTGTTCGTTTGCATCTGAACACTGCTCAATGCTATGCTTTTTTTTTTCCTCAGCTATAAAGGAGGAAGTTGGTGTGTATTTAAGCATTTCTACAGCTGATACAAATCAGAAATCTGAATGTGTCCAGAGTATTTTCTACTTAGTAGGCTACTACTTTTACTTCATGTTGCTAGTGTATGCCCCTTGAAAATTCATACAAATGCAATTAAAAAAATAGAAATAAAATGATGTCTTTATGTGCTAAATTAAACTTGCAAATATGAAGTTGAAAAGGTTTTTAGACTGCAGAAAAGCACCTGAGGCAAAAAAAACCCACAACACAGAACGCTTCTTATTCAGCTACTGAACTGAGTCAACTGTTGAAATGAATAAGCAGCTTGAGACCAATAGCCTTTTCTGGGGATGAAGTCAAAGCTTCAGAGAAGCTGCAGTCTCAGAGAAGTCTTTCTTATTGAGCTAGTTCAGTTTGTAAATTGATTATGAGAAGCCAGAGAGGCAAGGAAAAAAAAAAATCTACTATGTATTGGTCAAGACAAACTGAAGAACAACCTCAACATAAGCAATGCTGGTTGCTTATATTTTACAAGACATTTGCATATCACTCTGTTGTGCTTTACTTCAGAATTTCAACAGATACTCACAGCTTTAATATTTTTGGTTTACAGCAAAGAAAGGGTTTAAATTGGACCTGATGACCTCAAGGGTCTTTTCCAACCTAAATGATTCCATGAAATATTTACTTACCTACTCGAGTAAACTCTAAGTGAAAACTTGCACTAAATGTTCCCTTTAACATTCCAGAAATTTCACCTGAGGGAGATGAACTGGCAGTAAGAGTATAGTATCCCACAGGTCATACAGGGGCAAAACACCGGCAATAATCGAGCCAGCTTAAATTTGAAGTCACTCAGCAGCAAGGAGGAGTTTAGTCAGTGAAACTAGACTTAGGGGAAACATTTTCAAAGAATGAAGTAGAAATACATACAACTACAGTTCTGGGGAAGAGAGGTATTGCACTCAAGTGACAGATGAAATGTGTAGTTACTTCAGTAATTGTAAGTGAAGGGTTAGTGATTGTAAGGGGGGGAGTCAGTGTTGTTCAGCATCATTCTGTGTGGCGAAGACAGCGAGAAATAATACATACACAATCGGATCACACATTTAAGAACAGCTGCATTGGAGAGGAGCAAGCAATGTGAGAAAGTCTCCCATGTAGTGAGCTTTCCACTACTGCCAAGACACAGGGAGCAGTTAAGTACATCTCCTCTCACAGCACTCTGTGAGGAAGACAAGCAGCCACTGTGCTGTCTTGTATGCTTCCTGCCAAAGATTTGTTGTTTAAGGGACAGAGGTGCCCCTCTAGTAGAAGTTGGCAAGTAGGGTAGGTGTCTGGCATGAGTCATTTAACAGACATAGCTTCTTGATTAGAAAGAAGTAGATGATCATCATCATGAGTTATCAGAGCAAAAAATCAGCTTCACACAGACCTGCACAGGGTCTATGCCCTATATCTTTTGCATACTCCCAAAGCACATTTTCACTTAAGGTCTGATTTTTCATTTTCCTGGTAACCACAGACCAGTTTCTCTGGATAGAAGCCAAAGCAGCACAAAATTTCTTGCTGGCACCACCATACATACAGATTTTGTTAGGAGAAACATGATCTTTGTGATTTAAGGAGAACTTCAGTTCTAGAAGGAGCCATGAGATCAGGCTGCTGCAGTGTGAGACCAGTGAAGTGATTTACATAAATTATCACTGAACCTTGCAGAAACTCACACAATAGAGCTGTTAATGGTAGCTTTGGTCCAGACAGCAGAGTCCAAGGAAGTATTCATTAAGAAACAGAAGTCTAATGCTACCACTAAGCCCCTCATCAGAAAGACACATAAGAGCAGGTAGCTTTCTACTTTCTTGTTTTTCAAGAGGACAGAAAATGTTTTTCAGAATCCTAATTCAAGCAACTATGCACTCCATCAGGTAACTCTTCCTGTTTAAAAATATTTCAGGACAAATAGGTGCAAAGAGGTGTCTTTCCTTAACAAAACACAGACTGCTAGTTTTCCTTTCCAGAAGGTGTCTCGGATGCGCAGCACGGGAGTTCTTTCCCTTGAAGTACATGCATCTGAGTAATTAGTTTAATTTAGTATTATATTTTAGTTTCATGGCATGGAAAACGTACTGATAAGAAAAAAATTTCCCATCAGCAAGGGGAATAACAGCTGTTAAGTCACCTGGGGACAGAAAGAAGGGGTTTTTCTCCATAAGACCTTGCATACTGAACTCAGACCCAGGGATCAGCACTACAATGGGTTTACTCCACTGTGGTTCTCAACACACAAATGAAACCATGCGTTTCCTTTCCAAGGAGTCTCCAAATGGCTTCCACACATTGCAGCTGTCCTCAGAAAGCAGGTCAGCTCAGACAGTAAGAGCTTCAGAAAGACACAGTGGAAGTTTCACAGAGGAAAGCTTGAACGCAGAAGGGGACAGAAGCATCTCAGAAGAATGAGTTAGGCTATCATTTTGAATTGCAGAGATCTTTGGAAACACAAGTATGACCACACTGTGGTTTTACCAGAATTACAGCTGAGGAACTCCTGTTCCTAGTTAGGACATGAGTGAGGAAGCAGGTGTTCAGCCAAGCAATAGGCAGGCAATTAAAACAAGCTGATTTTCTCCAGCAGTTCTGGATAGTGCCATCTCTTTCTCCTCAGTTTCCTGAGCGGATAACTCCTGAGTGGATTCAACCACATTTAGCAGCTCCAGTTTAAAAGCAGGTAGGTAACTGAAGCACAACATCATGCCATCAGTTCCAGCAGAGCATTTTGTTCTCTGTTTCAATGAGCATTTACACTAATTGCCATAGAGGCACTCCATGGTTCCAGACAGGAGTCACTCTTGAAGTGCTCAGTGAGTGCCAAGCCCATTCCCCAGATAAACTGTATGCCAGCACCTATCCTTTATCGCTCAGTTAAACAGGGGTCGACTCACCTGCATACAAATTCCAGGGTAGCTGGAAGAGACTAGCAGGAAGGCAAAAATCTTTGCCGAAATTACATTAGTCACTTAAATCCCTGCCTCAGCACAGAGGTCTGCAAGAGCCCAGGATTCTGCTTCATCATAGAATGTTTTGCATTGGAAGGGACCTTAAAGATTATGTCATACTAAACACCCTGCCATGGGTAGGGACACCTTCCACTAGACTAGGTTGCTCAAAGCCCCATCCAACCTGGCCATGAACAGCTCCAGGGATGGAGCATCCACAACTTCTCTGGGCAACCTATTCCAATGCCTCACCACCCTCACAGTGAAAACTTCTTCCTTACATCTAATAAAAAATCTACCCTCTTCCAGTTTAAACCTGTTACCCCATATCCCATCACTACACTCCCTGGGAAAAAGTCCCTCCGCATCTTTCCTGTAGGCCCCCTTTAAGTACCAGAAGGCTGCTATAAGGTGTCTCCAGAGCCTTCTCTTTTCCAGGCAGAACAACCTTAACTCTCTCAACTGTCTTCTACCACTAGCCAGGAACAAGGCTTGGAAGAACCCTAGTTTAATTTAGGGACTAGTCACTTTGGGAAGCAAAGGGGTACTGAGCCAACAGGCGAGTCAGCTGCACTTGGAGCTTTACAGCTGTAAGCGTCACTCTAGCTTATTCCACTTTGCCAGCAGAATTGGGAGATGAAGGCTCCTTTCTTTGCTGAACACTCAAGACAGCCTTAAGAGCCACAATATCAGCAGAAAGCAAGCCCCATGCAGTCAATATTGCAAGATTTGTAGCGATACAGTCTGAAAGCAAGAAGACTACTTTAGCTTTAACAGTCTACTGCAGTCTCCATACAAGCAGGGATCTCACAAAGAGTTATCATCAAAGCAAGTAGATTCCTACAGTACCAGCTCAGTCTGATCTATCTTGTAAGGGTATGGATTCTTCTTTGAATTCCTTCTTGCATTCTGACAAGGAGCAAGGTTTAAGGCCTGGAGCAGTACATTACTGCCAAAACAAAGCAATCACTTTATGGTTATCAGTAGCTGTGATGCACCCAGGTAGAGCAGAACAAATCATCCCTATCCCTCACACCAAAGGGAGGAGCAACTTAGATTTAGAGCACTCTCTGCTTCTATTTTGCTTTGCTAAATTCAGATAAGATACTTACTGTTGCAATTCAAGACCTTCACCAAAAAGAAAGGCAAGTGGGGAGAACACCCCCATTTAAAACTGTCAACATAGCTTGCATGTTCGAGCAAAGACTGTTTTGGCATGAGCTTGAGTAGCATCTGGTATACAGAAGCTCAGTGGCCAAGCCCAGACGCAAACTATAACCCACGGCAAAGAAGAAAACTGCTGCTGAAGTCCAGCTCTTACTTCTCTCTGTACAAGTGCATTCTTTCCTAGGGCTTGAAAGCTCCACTTTGCACTGGGCAAAAGCATATACCTTGAGAAGGTGACAAATTCAAAAGGATCTTCTTGTCAGACAGACAATTTTCCTTCTGTTCTTGTAGCGTTACTGCTTAACTGCACAATGCCGCAATAGTGCTCTTCCGCATCACTGATCTCCAGAAGTACGATACAGAAAACCACTTCAGCCTCTCAACATACTAATGGAACTAGAAATAGCTCCTCTCCAAACACAAACTGCAGCACTGAGAGAGTTATTCCATTGCGCTTTTTACTGTAAAGTTTTAACCCATCTATCCTGCTAAGTAACTCTACCTTCAGGGAGGGTACTTAACACTTAGCGGACCCTCTAAGGCTAACCACAGTGCTCCACGGCCCTGTTTATACCAGGAAAGTACTACCACTTTTCAGGGCTCTCCAGGCTCATGGTACTTAAGCCACGGCTGCAAAGAATGTCCTGTAATGACTCTACAGAGCAATACAGAAAAAGCTGAGGTGCTAGACCTCATGTCATCGAGCTGCCATGTAACCCAGTCACTTAGCAGCTGTTTCCATCTCTATGCACATTGTCACCCTCCGTGACACACACTTCGCTCTCTGCTGTTTCACCCTCGCTGTGCCTGAATTGCTATTATTGTACCCAGGGTAGACAAGAGAAACTGAACCAGACTTGGCCTGGGCCACACAGCAGGAAACCTCAGAGTCCCAGGGTAAAGATCTAGCCACCGGCTATCACCTCTCCTTCTCCTTTGTGAGCAAGAGACACGCACATCAAAGCTGAGTGAATAGTACAGACTTACTGGCTTTGACCACCACCACTTCATGCTCCGGCACAAAGGGCTGTGGGTTGCAGACGCCATGACCCACGCGGGAAAGGAAAGAGCAGCAGCAGAGTAAGGGATTTGGCAGAAGCGAGTGCTGCTATGTGCTGCCTTCCTGCAAAGAGCCTGGCCCTGCAATGCGCTGTTGCCACCTGGTGGCACCAACAAAAGAGCAAACCAGATTTGCTTCCAAAACCGCTTACCAGCCCGGAGAGCCATAAAAGCTCCCAGCCAGCACCATTTGTTTGGAGAAGGCACTGGAAGGGCTCTCCAGACCCACTGCAGGTGTGGGAGGGGGAGAACAGGGTGGAAAGCCCTGAGCTGCTGCAGGCAGAGCCAGCCCCAAGACTCGGACAACAGCCCCAGCCTCATGTTCTCATCTCAAACATGGACTAGCTGACACCTGCCCTGGGGCCCAGAGGACATCTCACAGCCAGGCCATACCATAGTGCTCTGCTGGGCTCTCTGAGAGCAGTGTCTCAATAAGCTTCTCAAGAGGCACTGAACAACATAAATCTGGATGCTTTGAGTAATTCATACAGAAAAAGCTATCAGTGCTTGAACCAACCACAAACAGACACTTTCTTATAAGAATTTCATAAGCCATAGCAAGTAAGATGTAAAGCAATAGCTCTTGAGGTCTTTTCCTCATGGTTTGTTTTGGCCATAAATAGTTACAGCTCCAGGCAAGCCTGCAGAGGCACTAGACGCCATCTACTCAGTGGCATTCTTTGCTTTTATCAGTAGACTGGGCTCCAGGATGACCCTCCTTAAGATGTCTTACCACAATCTTTAATCCTCTCCCGCTTTCTGTCTGACCCAAGTAAACATGGAATAGGTGGGGATACATTAATATAACTGCAGCACTTTTACCTTCAAATGAGGAAGCAACTTTGAGATGTCTCACTGAAGAGTTTCTTGTTCTCAGAAGCATCTGGTGAAGGGCAATGAATAGTAGGAGAGTAGGTTACAGGACCCCTCATGATTCACTCAACGCTTCCTAGTAAAAAGTAAAGGCTGTGTTACTTTAGAGTAACACTTAAGAACACATCAGCTGAAGTTTCTTGTAACAGCTATTCACACTCTTCTCTGGACTTCACAGAAACATAGCCAGGTTTATCAGCTTATTGGGCAAAAGTTGTAAGCACCTGTGTCAAGATTTCTCTTTTATGAGAGTATTACATGGGTTATCTCAAGCAGTGTTTATGCCACACTGTCAGCAGAACACAACAGTTTCTGAGGTAATTAATTTTAAAAGAGAGAACGTTAAGCAATTTTGACCCCCTCATCTCCAACAAAGGCTCCAGTTCCATGGACAGGAACAGAGCAGGCTTGAGTCAGGCAAAACTTGGTTTGGGAATGGGGACTGCAGCACAGCTTATTTTTAAGCAGCTTGCAGAATTAAGGTGGGGTTTGGGGGTGGGAGGGGGTGTTGATCAGAGGACTTGTTTAAATACTGCATTTCACCAGCTTTTAACCTAATTTTTCTTCATTCTGGATGTTTATGCTTCTGCTTTAACAGAAAGAACCAGAAAAGGGAGGAAAAAAAACCCACCTTAACTAAACCAGCTTATCCCCTTCAAAATAATACTTTTAAAAAAGTTATTTCTTCTCTCTTGTGAGAAGAAACCCAAACAACATGCACAGCCATCTTTGTTTTTTAGCCTTATTTCCCCACAGCATCCAGGCTTGGGCAGCCATACAACACACAGATAGCAAATACACGTGCTTACACATGTATGTGACTCTTCCCTGCTCATAGTTTTTGACCAATTTTAATCAGCTTGGAAAAAGGAGTAGGAACCCCAAAGCACAAAGCTCCTACAATTTTTTTTGTGAAGCAAAGGTAAGAACAGGTAAGAACTTACCAATACAGCTATGAAGCAAAAGGCTAACCAGCAGTGTCAGAACTGGCATGGAAGAAAGGGATGGCAGCAAGGCTGGCTCCGCTCCTAAAGCTGCCTGCTCCATCAACCATACCTGCTTTCATGCTGACCTGCTTCAGGAACAAGATAGTCCTCCATACTACCCTGACAGACCCAGGAGGAGCTGCCTGCTTACACTGACAACCAGAGTCAGGAGCCAACACAGTCCTGCCCAAGGCTCCCTTTCCCATAGCTGTGCTTCTCAGGGCCAGGTGAAAGCTTTAAACCTAAATAGCAAGCCACAGACCTTTTGTAGGCCTGGGCACTCCAGCATGTAATTCACTCTCTGCTGCTTTCCTCTAGCTGAAATATTTCCTCTTTTGCACTTACTTAGCTGGCTTTTTCAAAGCATTGATCTCTTGGAGGCAGGGACTGGGTTTCTTTCTGTGGAGGTGCAGCTTTTAGTGCAACATGCAGGTAGCTTCTGGCTGCTGAAGCAACAATTACATAGATACAACTTGTAGTATGATTGTTCTGTAATCACAATTACTAATGTTAACAACAACAACAAAAGCTGGACTGCTAGGAATACAGCACCAACTGAAAAACAGGGGAGCAAGGAGTGTAAGAAGACACTTCTACTTTCCTTTTGCTCCAGTTGATATATTCTGAGAATCAAATGGACGTGGCGATGGACACAAACATGCCATCAACAGCCATGGAGAAGTCAGGGAAGCCTGCTTACCCAGGGTCAGCAATTTGGTTTTGCATTCTTTTGAGCACATCAATAATCCTCTCCCCACACAAGAAAGTCAACAGAAATAACTGCCTTGCAACAGAGCAATCATCTCCAGCCCTACACATGCAACTTGTCCAAACTAAAGTGACCAGCTACTAACCCATATGTGGTTTCTTCTATGTAGCAACCAGACCACAATTCCCATGGAAGCCCTCCTGTCCATCTGTAGACCCTGTTGCTACGAGGCAGGTCACAAACAAGGAGCATCGGCCTGCATCCAAATCCCCTCTGTCTCCTGTGCTTCTGGGCCAGCTCTAAAACAGCTGACCAGCTTTTGCAATCTAAGATAGGCACTCCATGCTAATCCCACAGGCTGATCACCCTTCTTAAAGATTTACCCTAAATTAAGCTGACAAAACAAGTTAATTGCTGCTCCTCCCTGCAGTCATTAGCAGCTCCATGCTACTATTATCCTGACACTGTAACCACCCTGAGGTCTATGGGTGAGGTTAGTAAGACAGCTTTTTGGTGTATACTCAGACTTGGCACATTAATTAACATAAATTTTTTTTGGTGAGACTTTTGCCCTCTTGCCTCCTGCCAAGACTGAAACTACATGGCTCAATTAAAGTCTCCATGACAGGAGGTGAAGAGCTGAGCTGTTGGGGTGAGACGGTTCCCAAGTAACATAGACAGGGACTTACAACCTGACGTCCTACAGGGTGATTTGTGTGCATGTAGAGAGGGGATGGCTCACCCCTTGGTCTTTGTTGCAGTAGAACCAGAGCAGAACTCGCTTCTCCTTCCTCTCCCACTTCACAATGAAACTTTGATTCCTCTGTGCGTTCCTCAATCTCCTAAGGTGTTGTGCTGGAACAGGGATGTTTATGAGACAAGTTTGTGCAGCTAGAAGGTTGGTCCTGCAGGTGTAAACTCAAAACTCAAGTAACCCAGGGATCCAAAAGGCAAGACCTTTGCTGAAAGCCTTCCAGCCGAGATACAGTTCATTTAAATACAAATATACTATCTCATTACAGAGGTATTTGATGCCAGGCCTCTATCTAACTTATGTTTTCACTCAAGTACCTCCAAGTGCTGGACAGTGTGATCAGGGGGCAGGGAAACAGAGGGATGGGAGAGGGCTGCTTGCTGCAGCCGAGACCTGTCTGTCTGTGCAGCCACTCGCGTCACAAGGTCGTTCCTTTTGCTACAGCTCTTCACAAAGGCAGCACAAATCAATCATCAGAAGAAACGGCTTTCGACAAACGCTGTGGGTGCAGGCAGCCGCGCCAGAGCTGGGTAAAAAGTTGCGTCTTGTTTTGTTAACCGCGGGCAAGAAAATTCAAGTCCATTTTTAAAGCTGACGAGCAACAGAGTGGGCAAAAATGATTTTTCTCCTGTGAAACCGCGGAGAAAAAAACACAACCCCACAAAGCAAGCCCTGGGAAAAGGGCGACGGAAGGGCCCTCGCGCCCCCGCTCCCAGCTTTGCTCCGCCGGGATCCCCGCAGCTGCTCGGGGGTCCCGGCCCCTCGCCCTTCCGAGGCCGGTTTGCGGGCAGGAGAGGAGCTGAGGACGAGGCAGCCCGGTGGCACGGGGCGGGCTGGCAAAAAGTGCCGCCAGCCTGAGGGGAGGCGCCGCGAGGCGGGAAGCGGACCGGGGAGGACAAAGGGAGGGGCTGCCCCCACCCCCGCCCCGCCGGGGAGGTGCGGGCCGGGGCAGCCCCGCCCGCACCGCGGGGGCCGCTGGGATGGGTAGTCCTGGCCCCCGCGCCCCCCCGCGCGGGAGGACTCTCCGCCCCAGCAGTCACCGCGCTGGCGCCCTGCCCTCCCCTCCTGCCGCGCCCCCGCCCGCGGCCCGCCGGGCTCTGTAGTCCACGGAGGCGCTCCGGTGGCCGGCCGGCGCCGCGCGGGAACTACGCCTCCCGGCAGGCAGCGCGGCGCGGACGCC
>JANZLQ010000089.1:13531692-13549237 GCA_026212715.1 Elanus axillaris | reverse complement strand
GGTAGGGGGCCCTGGAGAGGGCCGGGCCGGGAGTGCCTGGGGCTGGGCTGAGGGGTCGTGCTGGGTTGGAGCTCTTTTGTTGCTGGTGTGGAGGGGAGTCCTGTGGAGAGGGTTGCTATGGGGCACGGGGTCTGGGGGCAGAACTGGCGAGGGAACGCCCAGGCATGGTGCAGGGTTTGGGCTCCCTGAGGAGAAACTGTGCAGTGGGGAGCTGAGCTTTGCAAGTGGGTGTACTGGGAAGAATGGGAGCGGAGGGGTACCCTCCATGAGAGGTTTACTGGGGAGCATTAGGAGGATTGGGGTGTCTGAGGATAATGCTGTGGGCTGTGCTGGGGAAGATGCTGGGAGTGGTGATGAGGGGATAGTGCTTTAGGGGCAACTATAATACTGGGGAGTACTCTGAGGTGATGGTGGGGAAAACGGTGCCTGAGGCTTTGTCAGTGTATATTATTAAAGTGAGGTTCCTTGATATATCTGAAAAGCATGTCTGGAAAGAACTGAGAAATGGGGTTGCAAGAAGGGGCTGGCATACTTAGAATGGTCTGGTAGGTTCAAGGAGAACTGCAAATCGAGGAGAAGAAAGATACAGGTAGCTCTTTTGGGGAATGAGCCAGGCTCTAAGAACCTCAAGTTAGAGCTGTTGTGTTTTTGCTTGTTGCAGTTGACCAGTGGATGAGAAAGCATCACTTTCCTGCTGTGCTACAACATCCCAACCCTCCCTGATTTTGCAAAAGCGGATGTCTGACCATCCTGTAGGCATGGCTCACTTGAGAGAATTTGCCAGCCAGGTAAGCGGTGATTAAAAATTTGTTTAAAATTCTTGTATCAAGAGCAAACTTAAGAAAGTTTGCTCTTGAAATGAGTTTAAAACAAATCACCAGAAAATCACTTTTTGCCAGTCTTTATCTTTCTTGCACACATCTCCGTTTACTCCTGTTAGCTGATTGATTTGTGTCATGGTCTGTGGTGGCTTCGCCCAGCATGGTGCCTTTCTCTGGGGTTAACTTTGTTCTTCTTAAGGAGACAGGAATCATTGGCTCCCTGAGTATTTTGGGGAGGGGAAGTCTAGAAATGGGAACAGAAAAGCTGTGTGTGCAGACTGTGCCAGGCATACCTTACTGAAGTGTTCATAGCAGTAGCCTGAGAAAAACAGTGCTTGTAACCCAAATGCATAAGAGGTAGTGATATTTGATACTGAATGTTTAACTCTTCTGAGAGAGATATCAGCCTCAGTGGATGTGGTTAAATCCTGTTGTTGTGATGACATTTTCATACAAGGAATGTGGAAAGATGACATCATCACTTGGGACTAAAAGCTAAACCACATGAATAGTATTGGCTCGAATCTTCTTTCTTCTGAATTTGGTTGTGGCGTGTGTTTGATTATTGGCAGATGTCAATACTGAGTGTAGGTCTTGTTAAACCATGTTTTGTAAGAATTTTTGGCATTTTTCTCTTCTGCTCCTAGGTGTAGGATTATAATACTGAAAGCTTTAGTGGTTTGAGATGATGCTTTCTCCAAGCCTTTTCTGATTTAAAATTGATTTGCAATGTATCTTAGATTGCATGCTGTCTTTCACATAAACTGTGTCCCCAAAGTGTGTATGGAATTACATGCAAATACAGTGCCTAAGTGAGTCGTAGTACAGGGAGAGAAATGAAAGGAAAAGGAAAGGATACTGTCTGGTTAGGGCTGAGAACTGAGTTCTATAGCTACAGAGGAGGTTGCTCTGAAACTTTTTTGTACACAGTATTCACTATTGAAGCTTATCAGAGTTCCAGTGGTCTCATCTCTGAATTTATTCTGCAAATGTAAGGCATTCTCAGATTCTGTCATCCCATCACTCTCTGTCTGGTCCTGGAATAGGAAAGGAGTCCATGTTGTCCATTCCTCAGGGGTCTTCAGAAATCCTTGATGGGATCTCATAATCTATGTAACTGAGGCATGCAGTAGGAATTGGCCCAGAGTTCTCTTCACCAGAGTTGAGGGAGTGGTGGGAGGTCCTGTGAAAACTGAAAGACTAAGACTTGGACCCGGATGTCAGAGGCTTGACTTGTCTTTAGTTCCCAGTTCTGTTGCTGACATGCAGGGTTGCCTTAGGCAAATCCCCAGGTTGCTTTATGTCTGTGCCTCACTTTCCCTGCCTCAGCTAGTTGGCTTTCTCTCTTTTCTTGTCTGCTCTTTGCTGTGTACATACAGAACAGTGGGTCTCCGGTCTTTGTTGGGAGCCATATCTGCTAGACGAAGTATTTGTGTCACTGTGTTTAAAGCTCTGTTCTGAGCTCTGTTTCTAGTTTTGTTGTTCCTTATGTGACCTTGAAGAAGCCATTCAAGTTCTCTGGCTAAGTAATGCTTCACTCCCTTGAGGCAAAAGAATACAATCTGTGAAGCAAGTTGGGAGTCTCAGACAAATTTGTGCATTTCAAAGCATTGAACACAAACTTCCCTCTTGACTGTACTCCAGAAGTTCAAAACTGTCTCGGGTTCAGCAGTTGAAAAGACCCACAAATTTCATATAGACAGGGAAGCCTCCACATGTTTCCAGATACAAAGCTGATTTCCCCAAAGATAACGTGGTGCCTGCTGCAGATATCTCTGTTGGTGGCCCAGAGGTTAGTGTGTAGCATGCAATGTGGGTAAATGCTGGATGGGAAGTTGGGGAGGAGAAGAGGCAATGAAGGAAAGAAGGTCAGTAGCTGAGGTTTATTAAAACCAACTTCCTCCTTCCACTGTGTTTGGCAGAGGAAAATGATGTTTGTTTGTTTGGCTGGTTGGAAAGTGCTCTAGTCAGAAATAACACTAAATGCTGCTGTAGTTTCATATAAACCTTTGGAGGCTGCCAAACTCTCAGTCAGCTTCAGCTCTTAAAGTACTATGGCCATGACAACCTTTTTCTGTTACAGACTTCTCCATATAGAACAGTGATTCTGATACTGAACTGCCCCAGATCAAGGAACTCTCACTTCTAGGAGGGTTTAAGTACTTCTCAGTGTTTTATGCAGCAGATGCAGGTGTGACTCTTGCTTATGATGCTGAATGTGACTCTTTTGAGAGTGAGATCCAGCTGGACACAGCCCAGAGAGAAGACCTTGAGCTGGTTCAAAGGGTATTTGCTTCTGTTCTCAATACACAGCTTATCTTTCCGGGTAGTAGCTGCCCTTTCCAGGGTAGCTATTTACCCTTCTTCTGTAGTCTCCTCTCAAAGGCTGTGGGTATCATGTCTCTGCAGCTGGAGGTGGCAAAGCTGCCAAACCCATTCTTTCCCCATGAAGCAGCTGGTGTTACTGCCAGGCTTGTCTCATAACACACTGCAATTCTTAATTCCTGATGTCTGCAGTGAATCGCTCTGTTTTAAAACATGGCATCATCAGTCGTGATGGTAAACACTCCCACACCTATCATGACAGAGCATCCTTCTTTCCTGTGCTGTGAGATTAGATCCTGGAGGGCAAAAGTGGAGCACATTACTCATAGATTGTCCTCATCCCTCTCATACTTATTCCCTCCCCTTCCTGCACATACAACCAAGATAGTGCTTTGTGTGCTCTCCCTCCAAAGCCTGTTCATGCCTGACTCAACCATCTCTAGTGTCTGACTGCTCTGAGGGGGAGAAGCAGCATGAGGCTTTTTGTTCCAGAACTGCTGTGTAATTGACATTGTCAAGCAAACAGGTAGGATGAGGTGACTCTCCCTTAAAGGCTTTACACGTTGTAGTAGAACAAAGAGCAGCAGCTGGTCAGCTAGCTCTTCAGACTCTGGCCTGGAGCTCCGTTTTGCAGCCCTGGTGGGTTCTGTGAATGTGGAAGAAAAAGAAGATCCCAAGCTGGTGAGCAGTTGCAAAGTTGACAGGTGCTAGTAAGCTTCTTTGGGTTATTTGTGCTCACTTACGCAGGTGTAAAGCATTTCATCTGGATTCTGTTACTTTCTACTTTGCAGCCAGGGTCATTCTCTGACAAGAAGACTGGCACTAAGATCAATTTGTATTTAGAAAAGGGATAGATTGTGCTTGTTACACCCCTCATTGCAGTGCTCTGCAGGTGCAAATTTATTGGGGTAGGGGAGAGTCAGGCTACACAGAATGTGTTCTTTTCCTCCTGTGCCCCCTGACTTGAGCCCCCCCTGCCCCTGAGTGCAGTAGTGTGCTTCTCTTCTGATGGAGCGGTGCACTTGCATAGCTCTCCGTTCCTTGCATAGCTACATTTGTTCTGCAGTCTGGTGAGTGCCGATGCTTGTATGCCTATTGATCTGAACATTTGCTCAGCAGCAGCAAGTTACCATGTAGCAGCTCAGACTTTTTTTAATGGACAAAAGCTTTTGAGCAGATGTCCTGCAGACTAGCATAATTTTATCTTAGTTTGTCATGGGAATTCATGATTGCTTCCATGAAAATGCCATCTGTCAGTGTCTTCTGTGGTGTCCACAACAGTAGTTCACAAGGTGTTCCACTGGGCAGACATTGACATGCTCATATTGGGGATGGGCCTGTTTCCTCCTCCCTGTTTATGGAAAGTGAAGAAGTTCATTAGCTGACCCTGGTCCTGCAGCAGGTGTCCAGGAGACTGTAACTGTGGCTGGAATGACTTCCTGCCACTTTGCCCCATACTTGCTCACTAGATTCTGGCTGTTTCTGGGTATGACTTGTGTGATTTTGGCAGGGTGCACATCCTGAGGCCCTCCATAGAGTCATACTCTTGCCCTGTCTCCTGAGAGCTGTGAAGCATTTCCAGATCAGTTTTGAAGTGACAGGTATTGGGAAGGTAAATCCAGTACCTACAGAGTTCCCTGTTCCAGCCTAATGTGATGGGCCTGTCTCTTCTGCCCATCAGAATTCTATCATTTTCCTGAGTTCCTTGGGCAAAGTTTCGATGTGCTTGTCAGGAAGGTTTGTATCCTTCACTGCCCTGACCTGAACTGCTTTGTTCCACAGGAAACGGGATAAACCGACATTGAAGTATGGAAGCTTGTTTACAAAACTGTCTGTGGTCACAGATCCCAATACCTAAAATGGTGGTTGTCTCAAAAGCTGCCTGCGCTAGCTGGTGCCCTTATGTTTGATGTCCTGTTCTTGAAGAATCAGTCCTGATTCTCTGATGTGCCATGCCAGGCTGAGAAGGGGAGCAGTAACTTACACCTTGCCATTTCTTTTCTCATGGAAAAAATACTTACATGGAAGGGGAGGAAGGTTTTCTTGCAGGGTTGCTTCCTGGCGGCATTCATGTGGATAGTGTTTCCTTTACCAGCTGAGCCAGGTGCTTCTAGGAGATGATCCTCTTTCTCTCCCTTCTCCCTGATGTGTGGGAGTCGCTGATATGGTGAGTGGCATTTTTACGTGCTGTAGGTGACTGTGCAAGGTAATATGTGGGCCACCTTGCTGCCCCTTCCTGTAGGTTGGTCAAGAGGTGGAAACTGCTCCTGGCCTCTTGTGAGCCTGGACTAGCTGGACTGTTCTCTCTGTGCTGCAGTCTTCATTCTCAGGTTGTCTCCTGGCATTTCTCAAGCTCAAAAACTCTTCCTTTCCCCTGCTTCACTCTTTCCAGTCCCTGTTATATGTCTCCAGTTCCTTTCATCTCTGCATATCCCCTTCAGTCTGTTTCCAGTGCATTTGTACAAAGTACAGCCTGTTTGAGTGTTGCCATGGATGCACAAGGATATTTGGTTATCCTTCTGTGTCTTGGACTGGAATGCACGTGGAAATCCTGTTGAGCGAGCTGACTGTAAAGCTTACTCTGGGCCTGGCTTACTCCATATAGCGATGCACTGGGCACAAAAGGCAAACAAGCTGTAATGACTGGCTAGCTTAATCATTAAGCAGCACCTAGGGCTGCTCAGTGATGGCCTGCTACTAGAACCTGGTGTTGGATGGAAAAATGCGGCTGCCTTGTTCTCAGATAAAATCTCTACCAGCTCAAGGCCCTTGCAAGGGAGCGGTCCCTCTGGGTGACATTTTGGAGGTGAGACTGAGAAGTTCTGGGTGTGGAAAACTCACTGTAACAGCTTGGCTGCTTCCTGTAGGTCAGGCCATATTTTCAAGATTTTTTTCTTTTTTTCAAGTAGACTTATTTTTTAAAAAAATGAAGAAAAACGAATCACAACGAGCCTTTTAGTAGCATGAAGCAGAGCAGGACCTCCTGGTCTGCAGCTAAGCAAAATGAAATAGCATCAGAAAATTATTCTGATTTCTTCCCTTTCTTGTTGATACTCAATAAAGAGTTAACTTTGAAGCTGCTGTTAAAGAGTCAGTATTTCTCTGATGATCCTGTTGGGAGCTTGCTGGCTGATGTGCTTATCTAATGAGGGAAATGCTTTTGCATCTGGGTGTGCCAGCCAGAGGAGAGGCTGTTCCAGAAAAGCAGGTCTGCAGATGGAGTGTCCATTCAGCTTTCTTGTCTCCTTTGGGATAGGCAAGTGTCTGGTCTACTTGCTGCTGACCTTCCAAAAGACATGAGGCTCCCTCTGCAAACATCTAAAGAGAGCTGGGCTGGCTGCTGCTTGGAAATCAGGCTGCAGCAGAGAAGACAGCTAATGTGAACTGGTACTTATATTACTGGAGTATTTCACCCTCTAAACAAGTAGGGAAGGGTGCAAATCTTTCAAATCTTGCTGAACTTTGAATGCAGGAAGGCAGTCTAGGGAAACATCCTTGTGAACTTCCTATGGCTTCTTGCTTGTGCCCATTTTCTCATCTGGATCTTCAAAAGGCAGCTGGTTCTGGAATACCTTGCCTATCTCTTTATTAAAGCATGAACAAGTGCTTGCTCATGGAGCTGCTTTGGCACCAGTTTAGCGCCTGCAGTTGAACAGTCCTGTCCCAAAGGTGCTGATGCTTTCTGTAGAGATACTTGCTAATGTTCTCCTTCTGGGCTTTTTTTCCCTTCTTCCCCTGCTATGGTCTGCAGAGGTGGAAAGCCCATGTGAAAGGTTTCTTCACTTCTTCTAATCTTAGATATATTCTATGTTAAATTTCTCATCATGTGGACATCTTTTAGGATATGTGAGTTTCAGGTGAATTAAACAGCACAGTAGATGCATAGATAGGGAGATGAGCTGTATGGGTATGCATGGTGCTCTGCAGGCTGCTGTGGGACTTCATGGATGTTTCCCATCTCTTCTTTCTGATTTAGCACTCCAGGGTGGATCCTGAGGAGCTGTTCACCAAACTGGAGCGGATCGGCAAAGGATCGTTTGGTGAAGTGTATAAAGGGATTGACAACCGCACCAAGGAGGTGGTTGCTATCAAGATCATTGATCTGGAGGAGGCTGAGGATGAAATTGAGGACATCCAGCAGGAGATTACGGTGCTCAGCCAGTGTGATAGTCCCTACATCACCCGGTACTATGGCTCCTACTTGAAGGTAGGACAAAGCCATGGCAATTCTCTTGCCAGCAGTTTGGGAATGGGGTGGGCTTCTCTATGGGTGCTGCAGCTGATGGTGGCATACAGCACCAAAAAGTGCCCAGTCTGTGAATGTCTGTGGCAGCAGGAACAGCAGTGACTCTGCTCACTGGATTTATGTGGTCTTAATAGGAGGCTGGGCTTTAAGACACTTGCAAAGTACATGGAAATGATCTGCCTGGTACAGTGTGGTCCCAAGAGCAGGGCACTTCACTGGAGAGAAAATTATTTGTTGAAGAAGATGACCTCTCCCCAGTTTGACCTTTCTTGAAAGAAAGTTTGTGGAGTACTTTTCCAAAATACCACAGTTTTAGGGTATTACCACTGGGGCCTTTATGCCTCTGGAAAGAAGAGGAGTTTGAAACTGTACTTTGTGATCTTGTGGTAATTATTCATCAGAAATGGTAAAAGAACAGGAACTGAGTCTTTGGAGGAGTGCTGATACTGCTTCTGTTGAGAAGAGGTTTAGGAATCACCAATGGAAGCTACTAGTGGTGATGGCCAGAAGTGGCCTCTGCATGCCGGCTACTGGAGTTATGTGTAACACTGGGTCTGCAGCAAACAGTCCTGAGCTCTCTGGATCCTGATGATTCCTTGCATATTTTTCCAAAGGCTGTAATGCATTTTTTCAGCCTTCTACTGAAAACACCAAGCAAGCTCTAGTTTCTTGGATCTGCTGCTTATCTCCTACCAGGACCCTGTGAACCTCAGTCTGGAAGTCTCTTCTCTGAGGAGTAAGACGTGTCTCGCTGATTGTACCCTTCAAGCTGGCAATCCTGTTAATGAGATCAAAGGCTGCAAAGCTCCCCTGTCATTGTCAAGAGGGAGATGTACTAGATCTGTTGGAGTGATGTTAAATGGCTCCATCTTGAGAATATGCTTATCTCTGTGGGCTGTGTAGTCTGGTGCCTGCAGGGTCACTAAGCTTGCTCAGATAAAACTGCAGACCGAGAGAAAGAAATGTACTGGGGGCAGGTCCACCACTGTAATGCTGTGTCAGCAGGAAAGAGGGTGTTGGGAGCTCCCTTCTTAAGCCTGTGAAAGCTGTGGTGTGCAGCATCTCTTAGATTGCGTACAGGACTACTCATGTGTCTTGCTGCCTCTGGGGTGTTTCACTTTTCTGCCTGCTTTTATTACTGTCTTTCCTCTTGATTTGTGCTCTTGCTTGCAGGGCACTAAGCTGTGGATAATCATGGAGTACCTAGGAGGAGGTTCGGCCCTGGATTTGGTAAGTATGTGGTACGCTCTGGACCATGACAAACATTGGCTGGAGCCTTAGTTTGTGAAATGCCCATAAGCTGGACACTCACTTGCCACACACCATCTTTTTGACAGCCCTGTGCCTGAAGGGTAGGCAGTGCAGAACAGACATGCTGGTTATGCATATCCCAGGACAGAGGAAATGTTTGCACAGAGCTCAGCTGTCAAAGCACTGTTCTCCAGCGTGCTCTGCTATTTTACAATGGGAAGAGCCAGTGAACTGATATGTGACAGCAGCCAGTTGTTTTCGAGCAGTGCAAATCCATACTTCACCTAATAAGCGTTCATGGTATTGTTCAATGCTTGCATAGCATCAAGCTGAGCCGGGACCTGGTCTGTGATCAGGATTCCCAGGTGTTTGATAATACAAATTATGTCTAAGAAGTTACCCTAGATTTCAAGGGAATACAAATGCAGAATAAACGCATGGGCAAGGTTCTGCCGTGCTGTATTCTGTTACAGGATTTTGCTTTTCTCCTTAGGACAATAAAGCCTGTTTTTCCAGAGCAGTAACTAAGGTCATGTAGTGAAAACTGCTGAGCCTGCACTGACTTGGAGGAAGGGTGTAGCAGGGGGGCTGTCATCAGCAGAAGTCATCTTAGTGTCAGAACCTCAATTATTGCACTGAGAAGGCAGGACTTATTTAGAGGAGAACTGATGGAAAGGAGAAGAGCTTTGATACAATACTCCACAGCCAGAGGGTAGAAGTTGTCTCCAGGCTGTTGCAGTGGCTGAAATTCAGTTCTTGCATGCTGCCAGAGAGACTTGAATAAAAGAAGCTGTTAAGATGTTCTGTTCACCAATGTATTTCCAGGCCAAAGTGAGAGATGAGCATCCTGCTATTTGTCTGGGAAGCCTTTAATAGACTAACAGAAAATTCCCCAAAGATTTTTCCATTTAATGTTACCAAGTGCAAAGTCCAGCGTTCTGCTTGCAGGATGTGCACCAGGCATGCAGTAGGTGCTTCCTGCTGAATATGACCTGCTTGGCCAAGGTTTCCAAGTAACAAACTGAGAGGCTGGAAAATCCAAGGCATCAGTCACCCTCCTTTAAGTCATCTTTTGCCCTTTATCAGCTGAAGCCGGGACCCCTGGAGGAGACTTATATAGCTACTATCCTGAGAGAAATCCTAAAGGGTTTGGATTATCTACACTCTGAGAGAAAGATCCACAGAGACATCAAAGGTAAGAGCTCAGCTCTTTCTCATAAGGGATGTTACTAACATTAGATTTAGAAGTATTATACAGCAATAATCTGAGCAGTTTCAAAGACTATTTCTCAGTGCTGCTTTTCCTGTTGGGTTGCTTGTTTCTGAATCTGGTGCTTATCATTTTATTGAAAGTCACATTTTTCATGTCTTTAGGGTTTTGAGTAACAGTAAGGATCTGTAGCTCTTGTCTGGCATTTGTAGTTTGGACAGGTGGGGCTAAAGCAAAGGGGTCAATGAAAGGCATACTCAAATATTAGCCGACTGTCAGTTATGTCTGGACATAACTTTACTGCTGGACCTCAAGGCATGTGTATGCTGGTTATCATGGTTATAACTTATTGTGAAGGTGAGTTGTCCTCATGCAGGGTTCACAGCCCTAGAAAATCAGGGCAGCTTGTGTCAGCTTATCCTGTTACTGATTTTTATAGTCATTGGCCGTATGCAGTGTAGAGAGACCTGGCATCTGCCTCCCAACAAGCAGTCTCACACTGAGCACAGAGCATCAAAGGACAGCAGGAGGATGGGAGTACAGTGCTGTGGAGGTGTGGCCAGTGTTGGATGCTAACTGCTTTGACCCTCTGCAGGAGGGGATGTCAGCAAGCAGAGCAGAGAAACCTCATGCAGGGAGATATGTAGAAAAGATTCCATTGCATATGTGAGACTACACATCTCTAGCGCTGCAAGCCGTGCAGGACTGTTGGCTGCCAGCAGAGCGGGGAAATGCCTACACATTTGTAGGTAGGGTCTCTCTCAGAATGGAAGGTCCTACAACCCCCCCTCTCCATGGCCCAAAATGTGAGCAATGTTGCTCTCTCAAGCTGAGTGAGTGGGAAGCAGTACAAGACCAGGATTTGTGAGCTCTTTAGAAGGATCTGCTATTTAATCTGTCCTGAATGCTACTCTGAAAAAAAGATCAAGACCATTTGAGGTATCTTGGGCCATGTTGCCCTCTCTTCTTTGTGTGGCCAGGAATCACATCTAGTTAATTGTGTGGCCCTTCACATCTACTCCTTGCTACTACCCTGCAAATATTCTCTTTTGGACCCAGCCAAGTGGAGGAACTTGTTCTGTGTTACCCAGCAGAGGTCAGATCATGAGAATGAGTCTGAGACTAGAAATTAGAGCTGAGCATTTTCACTGGGGCAAAGGAGGGTGTCACAGGAGGTCCATTCTCAGCATTCAGTTCTGCGTGGGCTGGAAATGATTCAGAAACCAGTGGACTTAATGCTTATTTGTGTGAACAGCTGCCAACGTGCTACTTTCGGAACAAGGAGATGTGAAACTGGCTGACTTTGGGGTGGCTGGACAGTTGACAGACACACAAATCAAGAGAAACACCTTTGTCGGGACTCCGTTCTGGATGGCACCAGAGGTCATCAAACAGTCTGCTTATGACTTCAAGGTGAGCTGGGAGCAGGAGGATCATTACCTGGTGCTACTATATATGAGATGGTGCTAGGATTAATACAGGGATTGGAAGTGCTGCTTATTGCAAGAATGATACTTTCCTGTTATGGTTCAGGGTCTGTTGGAGAAGTTTGTCTATTAGACATTAAACACCCTATCTGATTTTATGTTATCAGCCCTTTGGCTGTGATAAATTGCATGCTTCCATGTTGCAGAATTGCTCCTTGCTGTTCCGTACTCTTACTGTTCTTGCTCTTCTTTCAGGCAGACATCTGGTCCCTTGGAATTACAGCCATTGAACTAGCAAAGGGAGAGCCTCCAAATTCTGACTTGCATCCTATGAGGGTTCTCTTCCTGATCCCCAAAAATAACCCTCCAACACTTGAGGGTCACCACAGCAAGCCCTTCAAGGAGTTTGTGGAAGCCTGCCTCAATAAGGATCCTAGATTTGTGAGTATTGCTGTCCACCTGTGAATTTGGGTAAAGTATTGCAGAGGTCAAAGATTTATTTAGCAGGAAGACCTTTTGTTGCAAGGCTCCTGGAGAGGAAGAAGTACTGAGCTTGCAGAATGGACGGGCAAGCCTGGCAAGAATTGAAGTCCATGCACTTGTGTGTTTAGTGTACGGAGGTGGTTAGATGCAGCATGCTTTCCTTATTTGCTCCAGAGGCCGACGGCTAAAGAATTGCTAAAGCACAAGTTCATCACACGCTACACCAAGAAAACCTCATTCCTAATGGAGCTGATAGATCGATTCAAGCGCTGGAAGTCAGAGGGCCACGGAGAAGATTCCAGTTCTGGTGATTCTGATATGTACGTACATGTTGTGCATGGAGGGGTGCCTCTGCTGTACCCTGCATGCCCTGGGATGGCGTACTGCAAACAGCTCGGGTCTTTTCCCCACCTGGGTTGGAGATCTTAAAGTAGCTCAGGGACACCTGTGAGCACCTGTTTGTGGGAGCAGGTTACTGCTGCCTGAAGAAACAGGCTGTTACCTCCTGTTCAGTGAGACCTGGTACTCTATTCTTGTCTTACCCTGTGGAGCCTCCTTGTTGAGTGTAAGGAATCAGAAGTACTAACAAGAAATGTCTAGTCTGTGCATAACTAGTAAAACAAGGCTCTTGTTGCCTCTATTTTATGCACATTCAGTTAAATGCAAGAGCTACAGGCTTTAGTAACTGTGGCAACGGCTGTGTATGTGTGTTTGTGTATTCATGGGTAGAGAGCTTTGCTACTGATGTGGAGGATAATGAGGCTAAGAGCCCTGGGTGATGAAAGAGTGCTTTGTTGCCAGGCTGGTGTCACAGAGCTTCTCTTTACCTGTAGCGGCAGTGACTCAAGTGACCAATGATTCTGGGAGGTTGGCTTGCAATATCTAAGCCTGGCCTCTTAAATTGTGAGTTTGGATTGTCTTGAAAGTCTCCTAAATTTAACTAGCACTTGAAACTGTCTTCAAGCTGGCTAGAGCAGAAAGGTGGTTGGGGTGATTTGGAAATGTGATATACTACTTAGCCCAGATCTCTGTGGTGCTGTATATGGGCTGTAGAGACTGATGTGGTTTCTCTTTAGGCTTTTTACTGGGAAAGGGAAATGCCTGTGCCCTGTGGTGATACGACAATCAGGTGGGGGAGAGCTTGTGACTATGGGAATGCATGGGTAAAACACCCAGTGTATGAAGCTGAGGCTTTGTCTTGACCTTCCCCTTTTCATTTGCAGTGATGGAGACACAGAGGATGGAGACCAGGGTCCAATCTGGACATTCCCACCAACTATTCGCCCCAACTCCTTGAGCAAGCTGCACAAAGGAATGGCTCTTCATGGTTCCCAGAAGGTCTGTTTGCTATGTGCTCTTTCAGAGGTGGACTGAACTAGCACAAGTGAAGGTCTTGGAGAAGCTACAAGTCACTTGTGTTCTGTCTAAAAATTTACTTCAGTCTGGTAAATTCTTTCCATGTTGCTTTCTAGCCGACTGAGCCCATCAAGAGGCAGCCACGGTCACAGTGTCTCTCCACACTTGTTCACCCAGTTTTTGGGGAGGTGAGTAGAACTTTCTTGGTGTCTTTGGTGGTTGGAGATGAAGTGGAAAGTGAGTATGTCCCTGGAGTGTCCTTTCCAATATACTTGTGTTCCTAGAAGCATAGCATTACTATGTTGTCTTCTGGTGAGGATAAGGTAGAGGAGTACCTGTTTCTTATCTGCGTCTTAGGCTTGTTAATGCCTGGGTAACTCTGGACTCTGATGTCCCTGCCCTCCGTTGCTGAAGTTCAGCTCCTTTTATGGCAGGCAGGTATTTTGAGCTTGCCTGTTGCTGTGTGTGTTCCCTGCCCTCATGCTATATGCTGCTGTCCACAGCAGAGTCACTGAGGGAAATGTGGGTGGATTAGAGCAGGAGCTGGCTTTGCCAGTTACTAGGTTGCCTTCTTGATTTTTACACGCCTGCTATTGCTAGCATGCTGAGGCCAAGGAGTTACCACAATGTGGCCTGTGGAAGGTAGACAGAGAAAATGCGTTTGGAAAACCCACCCTGTTTCCCTGCCTTGTGTTCTGGATGGGGATGCAGGGTTGAAGTAAAAGCTACTGTTAATGATGGGATAGTGTCTCTATCAGTGGAGAACTGAATTATCTTTCCAGCTTGGTGATGTTTTAAGGGAGGAGAAGAGGATGATAATCATAAGTGGGCTGCTGGCTAGGGGCTTCAATTGCTGTTTCCAGCAGAGTGTAGGAAAGGAGGTTCTGCTTCAGAAGAAATCACTTACACAGACACTGCATGGCAGGGTTCTTTTCTTGGGGTGCTGGGTCACAGAGACTGTTTCTCTCATCCTGATGACTTGCTCTTTTCTGGATATTGATGCTGTTCCAGGGGTGGCCCAGCAGAACGCTGTGCTTTTTCAGGGATAGTCTCTGGGCTTAAATCTCTTTTCTCAGGTCTAGTGCTATGTGGAAGGAGGGTTTGCTACAGGGCAGGAAGCAGAAGTCATTCTGAAAAGCAGGGTCTTGAGACAGCACTGCTTTGGAAATTGAGAGGTTTAGCTAACTGGCCTCTTCTGTACTCCATTGGGCTTGACTTCCCAGAGGTCAGAGCATGATGCAGAGGGTCTGGGTCTTGTAGGCCTAGACCTATGAGAGAAAAATGGATAAAAAGAATGTTGGTTTCTGTTGCAGGCAGTTTGTGCAGCATACATAATCACTGACATCTGGTTCTCAGCCCTTTATTTTCAGGGGCCTTCTGGGGGAGGGGGTGGTCAGAGCTGTGAGTTCTCCAAACCAATGGGTGCATCTTTGTGCTTCTCCATACCAACCTTGCTGCACCAGTTTCAGGCAGGACGTGGCTTCTTGCATCTTTCATTTCTGCTAGTTTGATTGCCTTGCCCCAGATTTGCTGATCCTCCTTTCCTTTGATTAGAATTCCCTGCTGGCTCTGCTGATCCCACTCAGTGAAATCAGGTGCAGGAAAGGTTCTGGACAGTCTCTGAAATAACCTGGCTTCTGTGTGCAGTAGTAGGGGCCTGGAAGAAAACTTTTCTCCAAGTAGGAAATCTGCTTCACTGCTGTTTGCACGTGTTGTTCTTTTCAGTTCCAGTTGCCTAACAGCAGACTTTCTCTGTCTCACCATTGTATTATTGCCTCTTAGACCTGCCAGGTTTTGATCACCTTTTTCCATAAAAGGGCTGAAGCTGGGCTTTGTGAATTGAAATCTTACTGAGATGCTGTTCATAATCTTTTATATGCCTTCCCTGCATGTGTATTATTGGATGTTAATATTGAAAATGACCTATGGTGGGTCATTAAGACAGATGTGGGCAACTGCACATCTGGAAACCTGTCTGCTCTTTCTGGGGCAGGGAGGAAAGGTAAGGTATTTGGGCCTGGAGGGCCAAGCAGTAAATAAAAGCCAGCCTGTAAGTCTTTGCGCAGTACAGCTCTCTAACCCCCTGCTAACATCCAGAAAACTCTTCTGCAGTGGAAAGTGGCAGGGTAACACAGACTGCTCACATCACAGGCTGCTGGGCAAGCTAAAGGTCAGTGGCTTAGCATCAAAGGCTAATGATAAACTGGCAACTTACCTGCAGGACAGACCCTATGTCTCATTTTGCTCTGAGGCAGGTAGTCTTTGATCAGGTAGATGTTAAATCAAATCCTTGGGTTTGGCATCACAACTATTTTTGGCCTAAGAAGTCTGTATCCTTGATGTGTAATGGAGTTGCCCTCTGTGCCCCCTGCCACTTCTGAATGATCAGAGGTGTGTGTGAGTTGCTCCCACAGCTGAGGCTTTGTGTTAGTGAGCAATTACCCCACTGAAGAGGCAGCAGCTCTTTTTGGCTAGGAACCATTTTGTTTCCAGCGGGGGACTTGGAGCAGTGAGATGGCTGCAGCTGGGGATTAGCATTCACATTGTCCTGCTTTCTGGACCATAGAGAAAAGGTGAGCTCCAACAACAGGAAAGGCTGATCCTAGAATTGCAAGCAAAGAACTGTGAGGCTTATGTAAAGCCCTTTAATCAGCATAGCCTAATAGGAGCTTAATTGAACTGGACAGTGGTTAGCTGGCAGACATTGCTTGTTCAACAAAAGGTTTTGATTTTTGTTCAGCTCACTGAGTAATGATGCGCACGAGGGAAGGGTCTGCTGCATGAGCTGCTTGTGTGAAGGAGGTGAGGACATGCTGCAGAGGATGCAACTCTGGGGTTTCCAATGACAGACTCCTTCAGGCCTTGGCATCAGTGACCTGTGAGGAGTTCCTTAATGACAGAGGTGTAGCTATTTCAAATTAACAACTGGAACGATGTGCAAGTAGACTTGTGGTTGGTGAGGCCGAGTCAGAATGCACTAACCATAATGCATGCGAACTGAGGCTTTTCATCTAGGGCAGATGCTGTACATGGAGGTCTTGGTGCATGGGCTTCATCTTCATTCCCCTGCTCCCCTGGGGAAAGCTCACTCTTGGGGAGGAGTGTTGGAGGCCAAGTGGCTCAGGATCCATAGTGTGGCAGTAGTCTGCCTGAGCCTCCCAGTCATTAGAAGCTACTCAAGACTTTTTTTGTGGTTATTAAAAGTGGTGGTGACTAACTGCTGGTGTATTGATGTTTTTCTGCCCTACCTGTCTGCAACACCTACGCCTTTGTGTGCGTCTGGGTGCTTAGCTGTTGTAGGCAGCAAGGGTGACTACTGGTTCAGATACAGCTGGAGTTCCTTGTTCTGTTACTGCTTATGGGTTTTCAGGGCTGTTGATCCATTTCTAATATCATTTAGTTTGTTTAGGAGTACATTAGGGCCTGTTTGTTAAGGACTTCAATTGCTATTAGAACCTGAAGGAAAGTCTGAACACCAGACATTGGACTTCTGTCTTCCTGACCTACAAAAGAGCCTCTTTTAATTTTTTTTAAGAATGTTTGCCCTCCTGCACCGTTGTGGAGTCATATTAAAAGGGAAAGGGACTTAAGTCTGTACTGCACTGCTTGACCAGTGCTTTCTGCAGTGAGATAAGGAACTAATGTTCTGTTTCTGGGTTGCAGCTTAAAGATAAGCACAAGCAGACTGGAGGCAATGTGGGAGCTATGGAGGAGCTGGAGAATGCCTTTAGCTTGGCTGAGGAGTCCTGCCCGGGCATCTCTGACAAACTGATAGCACACATGGTGGAGCGGGTACAAAGGTGAGTGTCCTCTAGACCTTGAGCTGGGCTGGAGCTGCCAATGAACCGAACCATTGTCATACTCCATCACTATGGTAAAGGTTGGTGCTGAGCAGTTAAGACACCCAACAAGCGAATATTGATGACAGCTGACCTGATAGTCCCCTAAGTCACTTCTTTTAACTGCTTTTCATTTAATGGAAGCAGTTCTTCCTGCCTCAGAAGTCCTTTCTCACACTAAACAGGTTTCTGTAGGGTAGATGAATGTTGCAGAGCACAGAAAGATGCTGCTGTTCACCTTCATCTTGCATACATATATATATATATATATGTGTGTATATATATATACATCCATATGATGTCCTGCTGGTCCCATTACCCAGGTAGTGAGGACTATTCAAAATGTCATTGGGATTTCTTCTGGAATAGTGAGTATCTGTTTCATCGCAAGGAATGCGCTTTATAGCACTACCAGCAGCCAGTCACTCTGTTTGCCCAGCTTCAGGTAGCAGGAAAGTGTATTTTTCCTGAAGTGAAGTCTGGTAGAATTAAATTCTTTGCTGCTGTCGTGGTTTAATGCCAGCAAGCAACTAACACCACGCAGCCGCTCACCCCTTCCCCCCCCCCCACGTGGGAGGGGGGAGAAA